>OY757014.1:22511829-23111829 GCA_963580285.1 Lucinisca nassula | reverse complement strand
AACATTTAGCAAAATGATGAGGCCTTTGACACTTATGACATAATTTTCCATAAGCCGGACACTCTCTTCTTTCATGCATAATTCCGCATTTGCCACATTGGAATTTTTTATCCAAATATTCTTTGGGTCTTGCACCTCCTACGACTCCTTTTGACTTCCGTTTACTTTTCACGTAGTGCACAGCATTTTCCTGATCCTCGTTCTTTTTTTTTGGATCTGCCTTTTTGATTGCTCATCCGCTCTACATATTGAAATCGCCTTCTCTAAAGTCAGTTTATCTTCTCGCAACAATCTTTCTTTGACTTTTTCTGAGCTTGTACCACAAACAATTCTGTCCCTGATTAAATCATTTTTGATGTCACCAAATTCACATTCACGTGCAATATTTTTCAAATCCGTTACAAACTGATCTATGAGTTCTGTACTGCCTTGTGTCCTGGTGTTAAATCTGTGTCTCTCCATTGTGATATTCTTTTTTGGAAGACAATAGGTCTCAACCTTGTCAAGAAGTGGAGCTAATTTGTCCCTTTCTGCTTCTTGTAACACAAATGTATTGTAAAATTCCCGACCGCCTTTGCCAATAATATACAGCAATGCTTTGCACTGTTCTTTTTCATTTTTATCCGCCATTACAACGTCTAAATACAGCTGCACAGTTTGTGTCCACATTTTCCATCTTTCTGCAATATTTCCAGAAGTGGAAAAGTCCATTTCCGCAGGCTGGTGTTACTTATCCATTTCTCACAAAATTTACTTCTTTTATGGTAAATACGAAATTGTGAAATATAAGTCTCTGTTAAAATAATCCAGTCTACAGTACTTCTGACACCATGTCCTATGTTTGGCTAGGTCTTTCTTAATGAGACCAACTTCTTAGATCTAGTGTAGTACTAAACTATTTAGTTAATATATAACATATATAATAACAAAGCTACTTTAATATGGCTTTGATTTTAGTACTAAACCATTCCAGCTCTAGATACAGACTGCCAGCTCTAAGTGGACGAGAACTTTAAAATATATAATTTGATAATAAGGGTGTGTATTTTCTGGTGAGATATACCTAATTGAAACAGATGTCTTTTATCTTTACAAAGGTCAGATATGGATGCTTTTATTGAAGTTGCTATTCCTATAAGGGTGTCACAATAATTCACGAAGTAGGTGAACCACGAAATGTAGGTCAGGTGATATATTGAAGCTTGCATTGAAGTTGCAATTCATAAATGTAAGCCTGTACTAAGTATCATCAATGAAGTTCTTATAGTTCTCGAGAAACTGACGAAAGTAAGGGAGTTCTCAATAATTCACGAAGTCAGTGAACCATGAAATGTAGGACAAGGTCAAATATGGATGCTTGCATTGAAGTTGCGGTTCCTAGATGCAAACTTGTACCAAGTAGCATTAATGAAGCTGTTATAGTTCTAGAGAGATGGACTCTTACACTAGGGTGAAAGTCCCGGGTGCTAGTGTGTGTGTGTGTGTGTGTGGGGGGGGGGTACTCTGAACTTTGCCTGCTACATAGGCTGGGACTATTTTTTGGGTTTCAAATTTTATTTATTTTTTGTTGTTGGGGGGGGGGGGGGGGGAGCTGGTATTTTTAATGGGTCTGGCCATTTAGCAGATATTTTTTGGGGTCACTTCTAAACCTGAATATATTTTTTACAAATTTTATTTTATTTATTTATTTATTTATTTAGTTATTTTTTATTTCTTTTTTACTATTAAATGGGCCCCGTCAAGCGATTTTGGTACTTATCGCCTATGCGAGCAGCGAAGGTTCAGGCGAGCCTGCGCATCCGCGCAGTCTCGCCAGAACCTTCGCTGCTCGCTCATACAAGCAGTGAATCAAGAGGAACCTTCAGACAGAAAGCCATATCCCGGGCCCCTCTGAATGGCTGGGCATGCGCAGTTAAAAGCTGTCCTGACGGAATGCTTGAAGACCCAAATTCGCTTGGCAGCGCTCAAATATCTGTGGTATTGTTTGGCTTTAAATGCTTATTGCGTATTGTTGACACATTATATCACTCATATTAGAAGCTGTATTAATTTTGCTTTTATTTTCCTTGTTGCAAAACAATTCAGTGGCTTTATCCCAGTAAGCATTCTACATAAATCTACAGCGGGCCGTTAGCGGCCCGTCAGGGTAGCTGACGGGCCGCTAACGGCCCGCTGTAGATTTATGTAGAATGCTAGCAGGGATAGTAATTACAGAGCTGTACTGTTAGAAAATGTTTAAAGCGCTTTTGTTACCAAATACAATCATTATAGGCAGAAATTCATTAAAACACATTTTGTTTTCTTTACATGCCCGAAAGGCAAGCCAGTATAGTTTGGGAATATTTTTGGGGTCTGCTAAAATTTGCAGATTTTGCGGGGTCGAATGATATACTGGATATTTTTAGGTTACACTGTCAATCTTGTTTTTTTTTTTTTTTTTTTTTTTTGTCTAGCACTAGATGCTTGGTCCCAGCCTTTGTCGCAGACAAAATTCAGTCTCCCCACTCCCTGGGTCGAAAGTTAGGGTGATCGCAATATTTTATGAAGTCAGTGAACCATTAAATGTAGGTCAAGGTCAGATATGGATGCTTGCATTGAAGTTGCTATTCCTAGATGCAAGCTTGAACCAATTAAGTATCATTAATGAAGCTCTTCTCGAGAAATGGACTCTTACATTAGGGTGAAAGTTAGGGTGGTCTCAAATTTTAACGGCTTGACGAATGGACGGAAAATCGGACTCCTATATCGCGCCATGCTTAAAGCAGGCAAGACAAAAGTGAAATATTCTTAAGCAAATAGTGTATGTTGACCCATTTCGCGACGTCTGATTGGGTCTACCACGGATCCAATCCGAGGGTCTACACGGTTTGCAATGTGCCATAAATTGGTGCCAAGTTTCAACTTGACAGCTTTCATAGTTCCCGATAAATCTGTAAAGAATACCTTCCATCAATGGATGTCTGATTCTGATGTAACTTCAAGAATCCCTGGTTGACAAAAATAAATCAGTAGTTCAATTTTTTGCTTATCACTGTAGTCCTCGGTATTTTCCGTATTATTTTCCGGAAATTACCGATACTTTGAGTCGCCTCCCTTGAGGGAGCAGCCCGTTTTTTTTCTCTCTCTCTCTCTCTTTCTGTCTTTGAAACTATCTTTAAGCTCATCTTATAAAAATGTACAAGCTATTTTTTTTTCAATTTTGAAAAAATAAAACAAAAGAAAAGTTTTAATTTCCTTTAGAAATAAGCTCTCGTCAAAATATATTTTGTAGGCAATATTCCAATCGTTGACTCCCCTAGACGGGTGTGACGTTTCCAAACAAACTTTGTACAAAGTGAAACTAACATCTTCGAGTGGATTTTGACATGTTTTTAGACTGATCATGACATACAAGTTCATGGATATGTTCATTTAATGAGACTTTAATAGACTGTTTATCATGAAGCCCAAAAACGGTACAGTTACCAAGGAAAAACCTGACACTATGATGAACCTGCTTGACTCCACTGATAGTGATGTGGAATGGCTCAACTTACCACCCATTAAAGGAAAGAAACCCAAAAAGTAAGTCCGTATCAGCTGCCTATAGCAGTGGCGTAAAAAAAAAAAAATCAGCATATTGGGTACATTATCATCATTTGTCCTTTTAATGAATGTCATTTGGCCCGCCCCTGCCCATAGGGGCTTGAATAGGGCTGCATGATGCTTCCACGCAGAGCTGAATCCAGCCAGCACACTAGTACTGGTAAACCGCTTAGAGGATCTAAGCCTGTCCAGGAACTGTGGTGCGAGGCAGACCATCCATGCTAATAAACCCTATTGGTTTCATTGGGCGACAGGGCTTGAGATGTCATTTCATCTCAATGTCGGGTACAAGTCCCACAAAATTGGAAGCAACGTCTCCAAAATGACATTTACACTGTTGATGGGGATGTTAAACCCTCAAATCAAACAAACAAAACAATGTCATTTGACAGGTCTGACTGTCAGACTCTGAAAGGGCAGAGGAATCAAAATTGTTTACTGGTGACACATCCTTAGACAATCCTTCACCAGGATCTTCGACCTACAGGACTAGTCCCTATCACAAGGTAGTGAATCTAGAGATGGAGTCATCTGCACTTCATATTCCTGGTGAAGGATTGTCTAAGGGTGTGTCACCAGTAAACAATTCACCTTATTTGCATTATTTGCTGGCTCCCAGCTTGCACATTGTCAATATTGGAAAAACAGGTAACCAGACCCCCCTGACCTTTTAAGGTCAGGGGGGTCTGGTTACCTGTTTTTCCAACACTAATAACCTTCAGACTAGGAACCAGCAGATAATGCAAATAAGGTGAATTCTGATTCTGATGCAGACATCAAGGGAGAAGAGGGGAGCTCGTGCCAATCTGAGATTGTCGTAGGGATGAAGCTAAATTTGTAGATGTCAGTCCTAGTGCCGATTTTTTGAAGGGCTAATGAATGTTTTTTCCGAAGTGTTGTCTTTGAAGGGGGAACAAGGTCAACCATAAGTATACTGGCTCTACCCTTTAGACCCTTATATAAAAGTATCAGCCTACTTTGTTTTCTCCGCTCTTTAAGAGATTCCCACTTTAACTGTTCCAGAATGCCGGTCATACTCCAAGTTTCAAACGAGTAATTCCCAGTTACAAAACGGGCCGCATGTTTTTGGACTTTCTCCAGTTCCTCCTGGAGTGTAACAGTAGGTGGATACCAGGATGAACCAGTCCCTTGTATGCCATTTCTTTTTACGTCTTGTGGGCATGCTGACAGATTCCGTCTCAAGAAGCCAAGGGTCCTATTTGCCTTAGTACAAACATTACTAATGTGAGTGTTCCACCTTAAATCATTCGTTATTGTCACACCAAGGTATTTAATGCTTTCTACATTTTCAAGGAGAGTTCCTTCCAATTCACAGGTAGCATTGATCTTTTTGATCCGCTTTCTTGTATGTTGCATCATTCGTGATTTTTGTAATCCGGGCACTTTGCTCATTCGGATTACTTCTGATGTTCATCCGGATTTCCTCGCGCATAGCAACCAATCATTACGGTGACAACAAAAGCAGTCTACTGACCTTGGTATGCTTTGTTGCACACAAATTGCACTGTGTTAACACGCTTGTTTTGTTGATTTCAGAAAGAAAACATTTTAAAAAGGATGCCTTAAAGTTGTGGTTTGGTTGGATGTATGAATCACAAATTGATGAATACACTGAAATTGACATTTCACCTGTTTTTCCCGCTGATCCAGTACGATTTGAACGTTGGGTTTGCTTATTTTTGACCTTGTCATCACATAGCCCCTTCAGTTTATATCGGATCTTCCTGAAAGTTACATATAAGCAAGTCAGGAATAGAAGCTTGAATGAGGTTGAAAACCGGTGAGGTCAGCTGATTTATCATAGGTTACATTCTACTTCAACTTGATTGCAGAAAATGCTTACCATGTCATCACCTTGTCCTCCAATAAATCCTTCAGTAAAGGTTGGCACTTCCTGAAACTTTGAATCTGTTAGCTCAGGTGAGCGATTCAGGACCAGCTTGGTCCTCTTGTTTTTTTTCAAAATCTGTTTGGCAAATGGCTGAACCTTTTGCAAACAGTGTATGCCCTGATCAGATGCAGGATTCTGCAGGGTCTGATCTAGGCCTGCACTGTTTGCAAGGGTGCCCATTTTGGGGTTTCCGGTACAAAATGGGTTAATGCTAGTTCAGCACAGCCCCAGATAAGACCGGCCCTGATAGCTCAGTTGGTAGAGTGTCCGCTCCAGGGAACGGTAGGTCATGGGTTCGATCCCGGGCCGTGACATACCAAAGTCGTTAAGAATGGTACTAGCTGCTCCTCGCTTGGCACTCAGATTTACGGCGTAGAGCTAGGACTGGTCGACCCAATGTCAGGATAATGTGAGTCTGACTGGGTGTGGTATCATGTAATGTGTCTGGGACATGATACTTCAGTGAGGCAACACTATAAAAGTGAGCATTGAGCTCCCTGTCGCAACCAGACACCGTCGTGATATAACTGAAAAAATTGTTGAAAGCGACGTTAAACCCGAATTCACACACACACATACATGCACACACACGCCCCAGATAAGATGAGGTACAAATATTATTTTTCCTATCTTTGCATGAAAATATTTGTTGTGGTACTCATTAGAAGCAAGTACCCACAACATACGTTTTCGTGCAGAAATAAGAAAAACCAGTGCTTCAGCTGAAGTGCACGACCCGCCGGATGCTTTTAGCTTTATGAGTGTTACCATATATGGGTATGGCGGCCATTTTGGTCATGTGACCTGGACCTAAAACGGTTCCCCCAATAAATGCGCCTTATCGTAAGGAGCAAAAATATATCTTATACTTTAGTACTGTATTCTGAATCGTTTGCAGGATAAAATGCATTCTCACATTTTCCAATACAAAAGCATATGTGTCAAAGTTTGACCTAGGCACAAAGAAGGTCAAGGTCAACCAAGGGTCACCATTTTAGCAATTTATGATGGGCCTACGTCCCAGATGCCATTTATCAAGTTTCGTGGAAATCTGCCTAGTGGTTCTGGAGAAGACTATTTTTGAAGGGTTTTTACCATATATGGCTTGGCGGCCATTTTGGTCATGTTACCTGGACCCCATGAGCGAATTTTGGTTTCCCCCATCCCATAGAAGCTCCATATGAAATTTGACTTCAATCGGCCCAACGGTTTCCGAGGAGAAGCAGTTCGAAAATTTTCACATTTTTCGCCTCTGCGAGGCTATACTAAATGGAATGTAATATTTCGCAAGTTCATTGGTTAGATCTCATTGATATCTATCAGTATGCCAAAAATTGTTTAAATATTCCATGTGGTTAAGTCACTATCACCAATTTTCACAAACAGGTTACGGACGGACAGACAGACAGACCATATATGGCTTGGCGGCCATTTTGGTCATGTGAGCTGGACCCCATGAGAAAATTTTGGTTAGCCCATCCCATAGAGGCTCCATATGAAATTTGACTTCAATCAGCCCAACGGTTTCCGAGGAGACGCAGTTCGAAAATTTTCACATTTTTCGCCTCGGCGAGGCTATACTAAATGGAATGTAATATTTCGCAAGTTCATTGGTTAGATCTCATTGATATTTATCAGTATGCCACTAATTGTTTAAATATTCCAAGCGGTTAAGTCACTATCAACAATTTTCACTAACGGGTTACGGATTTTTCGCCTCGGTGAGGCTATACTAAAAGGAATGTAATATTTCGCAAGTTCGTTGGTTAGATCTCATTGATATCTATCAGTATGCCAAAAATTGTTTAAATATTCCAAGCGGTTAAGTCACTATCACCAATTTACACAAACGGGTTACGGACGGACAGACAGACAGACCATATATGGCTTCTCGGCCATTGTGGTCATGTGACCTGGACCCCATGAGCGAATTTTGGTTTCCCCCATCCCATAGAGGCTCCATATGAAATTTGACTTCAATCGGCCCAACGGTTTTTGAGGAGTAGCAGTTCCAAAATTTTCACATTTTTCGCCTCGGCGAGGCTATACTAAATGGAATGTAATATTTCGCAAGTTCATTGGTTAGATCTCATTGATATCTATCAGTATGCCAAAAATTGTTTAAATATTCCAAGCTGTTAAGTCACTATCACCAATTTTCACAAACGGGTTACGGACGGACAGACAGACTGACAGAATGACCGAATGACAGAATGACACGGTGATTTTAGGGCACTTAGAAAATCAACCGACTTCAGTCGGTCGCTTTTTCTGCGGGTCGTGCAATATCAATACTTTTCGGATGAAAAAAGCGCCTTATCTGGAGCTACATGTATGTTAATTTTCATTAGAAAACACAGGTCTGCCGTTCTAAATAGCATCCACTGTCTCTGCTTCTCAGCAGAAATAGAAATTGTGCATACTGTCGGTCTGATAACAAAATCTCGTAACCACAATCTATACAAAAAGTTTTCGATTCTGTTTGATTCTGCTTATCAAAATACACCTTGTGGCAAATCAGAAACAATGGTTTTTGGCTCGAAAAGTGTGACGATACAGGTATTTATGAGCCAATTACAAAATCTTATATGATCAGACTTCAGAGGGAGCCAGTCAGATTGCTCCATTTTTCTCATCAACATTTTGTCACGACCGTAGTCTGTTCAATAAGCTGAACTTTTTCAGTGTAGGCCTTGATCTGATCTGGGCTGCACTGTTTGCCAGTATATTGTTTTGGTGATTCCAGTACAAAATATGTTAAGTAATAACCAATTTGTAACCTGTAAATACTTCTACCATATTGGTCCATCTATCATATTGTTTTATTGTCTTTTAACTAATTCAATAAAATTCCTATATTAAGACCACCTGTTGCACTATTCCAAAGTGGTCTTTAAGATCACTTTTGAATAGTCCAAAAGGTGGTTCCTGACCAGAGGAAATTATGTGCAGAAACCACAAAGAAAGAATAACTGCAACTGTCTAAATAAGTTTTTTTAAATTAGAATTAGTCTTTATTTTAGGAGGTCTTAACAGCGGACATTTATTCGTGTAGACACTGGTCAGATACTGATATGCACTGTCTGATGGATCTGGGTCTACACTGTTTGCTGAATTCCGTGAAATGGGATGCTAAAAGTCGAGATAGTATTTTGTATTGTATGCTTCAGCTATTGGCAGCCAACTGTCAAAAGCAAATGTTTGCTGTTGACAGCTGACTGTCAGGTATTTATTTTATTGCAGGAGAAAGCCCATGAAAGCAATTACAAACAATGACACCAGTACCTGTACTTTGTGGGGTTTTCTAAAAGGCTTTCTTGTGTTCGCTGTCATAGCAGCTATTTGTCTTCTTAGCATTGTAATCACCTGGATGTCTGGGGAAATATCAGATCTCAGGGAAAGACTTAAATCAGGTAATACATGATGTTAACCCTTATCATCCTGTTCATGACAACCCCTATCTTTGCAAACAGTGTAGATCCAGATCAGATGGCTTCTGAAGAAGCCATCTGATCAGGATCTACACTGTTTGGCATTCAGTTTATGAATTTCTACCAATAAATTACATCAAGTAATTTGATTGGTTCAAAGTCAGAAATGGGTGTGGCTTAACTGAATATTCAGCAAGAGAAGGGTTAATCCTTTTTGTACCAAATGGAATCTTTCACCTTGTATAGAGCAGGAGTCCATTTCAAACTTTAGGGGTGTCAGGTTTTGTTTTCTTCAAAATGTGTCTGGAAAATAGCTTAACTTTTTGCAAACAGTGTAGACCCTGATCAGACGCCGCATTCTGTGGGGTCTGATCTGGGCCTGCACTGTTTGCCAATTATCCTTTTTGGGGTTTCTGGTACTGAATCGGTTAATGATAGCACACCCATGCTGTTGTATAACAGTTTCTTGAATGGTCGTAAAAGAAGGATGGGCCTGACAAATCCATCACCCAGCTGCCCGAGACAAGTCCTGACTGGGAAAGTGATGTATATATAAGGTATATTGTAATTCCAAGCTACATGTTTTTTCAAGATGCTGTGGACTGCCAGGCAAGTGGTTGAAAGTTGGATATGTCAGGCCCTGAATTAGGATGTAAGACTTCCTTTCAAATGAATCTTTGTGATCGTTTTCTTCATAGTTTAACCCTTATCCTGCTGAACTCGAAAACCCATACCTTTGCAAACAGTGTAGATCCAGATCAGATGGCTTCTGATCAGGATATACACGGTTTGTCATTCAGTTTGCAAATTTGAATGAATACATTAATCAGTATGTCAAGTATTTTGACTAGCTGATAGTCAGAAATGGGTGTGGCTAGTATAATTCATTCAGCAGGAAAAGGGTTATAGTCAGAAATGGGTGTGGCTAATATAATTCATTCAGCAGGAAAAGGGTTATAGTCAGAAATGGGTGTTGCTAATATCATTCAGCAGGAAAAGGGTTATATTCAGAAATGGGTGTGGCTAATATAATTCATTCAGCAGGAAAAGGGTAATAGTCAGAAATGGGTGTTGCTAATATAATTCATTCAGCAGGAAAGGGGTTATGGCTGCTAGTGCTTGGTAGAATTGCCTCAGTAAGGGGTTTCTGATGAGAGTTCCCAGAATCTTACGTTTTTAAGCAGGAATCTTGAAAGTATGGATAATGTATATCCACTGATATACTATAAGAATCTACATGGGTTTGAGGGGTGGATGGATAAATACATCCCGAGGGTCACTGTCCGGCATAATGATCCAGAGGGATGGATTTTTCTATCCACCCCTCACACCCATGTAGGATTCTTTTTTTGCATACCTTCCATTTCTGAGTGTGTGTTTTTAATACTGCAGTCACTTTGGTTGCTGACGTCCGCCATATTGTGATGACATTATAGTAATGTTTAATGATGTCACCTTAGGTGACTTACCTAACATGCTGTGACATCAACCTAAACGACGGCGCATACGAGGTCGTATTCAACCAGTGCATTTATCAAACATGCGAGAATATTCGATTCTGGTAAAGAACGCTAATTTCTATCCCAAGCTAAAACTATGGATTTCCTTATCTGGTGTGCAAGAACATAATTTTCCTAAGTATTGGGACAGATAGGCCTAAGCAAACAGTGCAGATCCAGAACAGACTGCACCTGAAAAAGCAGTCTGATCAGGGTCTACACTGTTTTGCATTCCATCTGTATCTTTTGGCCTCCTTGCTGGGTTGTAAAACAAATTTGTTAAAATTTTAAGAGAATTACAGCAAGTTCTCGAGGTGTCCAAATTTATAAGATTTTTACTTTAAACACCACTTTTTATGCCCCCAACTTCAAAATGGTTGTGGGGGCATATTGCTTTTGCTTTGTTCGTCTGTCTTTCTATCTGTCTGTCAGGAACTATAGGATGTATCATATCTTAGGAACCGTATATGCTAGGGTTCTGAAATTTCATATGTGGATTGCTTGTGAAAAATTAGCAGACCCATATTTTTAGCTCACCTGAGCCGAAGGCTCATGTGAGGTATTAGTATACCACGAGCCGGCGTCCGTCGTCGTCCGTCGTCCACACTTTCAAAGAAGTATATCTCCGGAACCAGTGGGCCAATCTTGATCAAATTTCATGTGAAGCATTATCAGGTAGGGGGAAAGGCTGCATACTGTTTTCGGGCAGATCGGATTGGAACTCTGGTTGCCATGGCAACAAAAAGCTCCCATAGACTTAATATAGGAAAAAGTTTGTCATCACTCTAGCTCCGTCAATTTTTTTCTGATCGTCTTCATTCTTGCAGATAACGAGGACAGGCATGAAATCTCGATCAAGTTCGATTTTGGGCTGAATCGGATTATTCACTCAGGAGTTACGTGCCCTTGAGCGTTCTTAACATAGGAAAAAGCTTGTCATCACTCTAGCTCCGTCAATTTTTTTCTGATCGACTTCATTCTTGCAGATAACGAGGACAGGCATGAAATCTCGATCAAGTTCGATTTTGGGCTGAATCGGATTATTCACTCAAGAGTTACGTGCCCTTGAGCGTTGAAAAAATTGCCTATTGACTTAACATGGGGAGAATGTTGTCATCACCGTAGCTGCTTCAATTATTTTCAGATTGGCTTTATTCTTGCAGATAACCAGCACAGCCATGAAATCTCGGTCAAGTTCGATAACTGGCAGAATCGGATCATTCACTTGTGAGTTACCTGCCCTTGTGTATTTTTGCATTAGGGTTAATGGGAATTTCAAAAATGTATATCTTAAAGACTACTTGGCCAACTTTGATCAAATTTCATGTGTCGCATTATTGGGCAAGTGGAAAGGCTTCATTAGGTTTTCAGGCAGATCTGAGTGGAACTCTGGTTGCCATGGCAACATCTAGCTCCCATAGACTTCACATAGGAAAAAGCTTGTCATCACTCTAGCTCCGTCAATTTTTTTCTGATCGACTTCATTCTTGCAGATAACCAGTACAGGCATAAAATCTCGGTCAAGTTCGATTTTGGGCCGAATCGGATTATTTGCCTTGGAGTTACCTGCCCTTGAGCATAAAAAAATACTTTGTGACCACGATAGCAACTTTATTTTTATTCAGATCAGCTTCAAACTTGCAGGTAACGTGGACAGGCATAAAATCTCAGTTAAGTTCGAATCGGAATATTGACCTCGGAGTTACATGACCTTGAGTGACAAAAAAATTGCCCATAGACTTTACATAGGGAAAATGTTGTGACTACGATAGCGACTTGAATTTTTTTCAGATCAGCTTCAAACTTGCAGGTAACAAGGACAGACATAAAATCTCGGTTAAGTTCGATTTTGGGCCGAATCGGATTATTTGCCTTGGAGTTACCTGCCCTTGAGCATAAAAAATACGTTGTGACCACGATAGCAACTTTATTTTTATTCATATCAGCTTCAAACTTGCAGGTAACGAGGACAGGCATAAAATCTCGGTTAAGTTCAATTTTGGGCCGAATCGGAATATTGAATTGGAGTTACGTGACCTTGAGCGACAAAAAATTTGCCCATAGACTTAATTAGGGAAAATGTTGCGACTACGATAGCGACTTGAATTTTTTTCAGATCAGCTTCAAACTTACAGGTAACGAGGACAGACATAAAATCTCGGTTAAGTTCGATTTTGAGCCGAATCGGAATATTTGCCTTGGAGTTACCTGCCCTTGAGCATAAAAAAATACGTTGTGACCACGATAGCAACTTTATTTTTATTCATATCAGCTTCAAACTTGCAGGTAACGAGGACAGGCATAAAATCTCGGTTAAGTTCGATTTTTGGCCGAATCGGAATATTGACCTCGGAGTTACGTGACCTTGAGAGACAAAAAAATTTGCCCATAGACTTAACGTAGGGAAAATGTTGTGACAGAAATAGCGACTTGAATTTTTAGCTCACCTGAGCCAAAGGCTCCAGTGAGCTGATAGTATACTAAGGCTCCGGAGTCCGTCGTCTGTCGTCCGTCCATCCGTCGTCCACACTTTCAATGAAGCATATCTCAGAAGGCAGTCGACCAATCTTGTTTAAATTTTATGTGTAGCACCATTGGGCAAGGGGAAAGGCTGCATTAGGTTTTGGAGCTAGTCTGGTTCATTTGTTCCTTCATTCTTCTTTCTCTCCATATAGAGATAATAGACCAATGTTAAATTTTTAATCAAAGATGTTTCAGGAACTATAAAAGCTAGAAGCATCAAATTTGGTATTCAATAGAATAATGATGACTTATTTTGTGTAAGAGACATTGGGCTTTCTCAGCTTATTTGTTCATCTGTTCTTTCATTTTTCTTTCTCTCCATTTTGACCAATGTTAAATTTTCGTCAAAGATTTCTCAGGAATTATAGAAGCTAGAAGTCTCAAACTTGGAATGCAATGCAATAATGATGACTTATATCCTGTATTAAAGGGTCAATGGGCTGGATTCTATTAGCAGATTTAGTAGTCAAGTCTGTGAATTGTTAAAACTTAAGTTCCTCAGGTGAGCGGTTTAGGCTCATTGAGCCTCTTGTTTTCTTTTTAGTCAGGCATCTGGTTGCAGAGTTACGGCACTTTTTCAGACACAAGCATTTTTGCATAGGAAAAGCTTGTAAGCAAAATGTCTCAAGAACCGCTTTGGTTAGGCTCCTGGAATTATGCAGGCTGTTTGGAACCAATATGAAGATAAATTGATTAACCCTTATCTTGCTGTTCACGACAACCCCTATCTTTGCAAACAGTGTAGATCCAGATCAGATGGCTTCTGAAGAAGCCATCTGATCAGGATCTACACTGTTTGGCATTCAGTTTATGAATTTGTAGCAATAAATTAAATTAAGTAATTTGATTGGTTGATAGACAGAAATGGGTGTGGCTTAAATCAATATTCAGCAAAATAAGGGTTAAATCTTGATATAATTCTATGAAAACTTGACTACATTATGCCCCTTTATGGACTTAGGCATTTTGGCATAAGCAAACTATCTCAAGAACTGCATGGGCTAGGCTCGTGCAATTTTGCAGGCAGTTTGGAACCAATGTGAAGATGATTTGATTAAATTTTATGAAAAATTGACCAAATTATGCCCCTTTGCGGACAATCTGTAGGCATTTTAGCATAGGAAATGCTTGTAAGCAAAATATCTAAAGAACCACATGGGCTAGGCTCTTGAGAGTTTGTAGGATGTTTGGAACCAATGTAAGGATGATCTGATTAAATATTCGTAAAATTTTCTGAAAATTCGACCAAATCATGCTTTTTGGGGACATAGGCATTTTAACATATAAAAAGTAAGCAAAATATCTTCAGAACCACTTAGGCTAAGCTTTTGAAAGTTTGTAGGCTGTTTGGAACCAATGTGAAGATGATCGATCAAATTCTGGTATATATGATTGCCCGTTTTTGGACTTATAATATATAGGCATTTTAATACAAAAAAACAACAACAAAAAAACTTGTAAGCAAAATATTTCAAGAACCACATGGCCTAGGCTCTTGAAATTCTGCAGGCTGAAAGATGGCCTGATTAAATTTTGGTATTATTATTACCGCTAATGAGTTCGCTAAGCTAGTGATGCTTTGAACAACTAGATCCAATTTTATTTGAAAAGGTTTCATGGCTTTAATAGGGCCCCACACTGAAAGTGTGGGTGCCCTATAGTAATCACTCTGTCCGTCCGTCTGTCTGTCTGTCCGTCTGTCCGTCCACAAATTTCTGATAGCGCTGCCGGGGCCCTAGTCAGTTTCACTGACAGCTCTAGTTTCTATATACATGTACATGTGTAATTTGTTCAATTGTTTACCAGGGCCCAGTTGTTCAAAGCATCATCAGGCTAACAAGCTCATTAGTGGTCATATTGTTAACTGTTCTAGCAAGTGCAATATCTAAAATTTTGTTACTTTTGCTGAAAAAATGTGAGCAGCTTTTGCAAATGCAAAAGCTGCTCACATTTTTTTTCAGCAAACATAGTAGTATAGTTGCCATATTTAATGATCAAAGTTTTGTTTGTTTGATTTGAGGTTTAATGTCCCCGTCAACACTGTAAAGGTCATTTTGGAGACGTTGCTTCCAATTTTGTGGGACTTTTACCCGACATTGAGATGAAATGACATCTCAAGCCCTGTCGCCCAATGAAACCAATAGGGTTTATTAGCATGGACGGTCCGCCTCACATAGCGGTTCCTGGACAGGCTTAGATGCTCTAAGCGGTTTACCAGTACTAGTGTACGGGCCGGATTCAGCTCTGCGTGGAAGCATCATGCAGCCCATATATTTCTTCAAGCCCCTATGGGCGTGGGCCTAAACAAAGTTTTAACAATGTGTTAACTAACACTGTTGTTACTTTTGAACAGCTGGCCCCTGGCAGATAATAATGCATTGTTGACAGCTAATGTTTCCTCAATTTGTGTAATTAAGCATAGAAAACAGATGATATAGACTGTGACCCTGATGTGAAAAATGTACAAGGTTTATAACAAGACATGAGGTCAAGTGCTACAAGTATATTTTGTGACATGATTCAACTGTTGAATTGTTTATAATACAATGATAACTCCGAGCCATCTTAGAATAAAGTTTGATGACAGTACTCCTTCTATTTGTTGCTTCATTTTGTTTGCCAATAGCTCAGGGTTTCACCTGCATGATGCTCAGATATGCCAGTGTTGACCCTTTTTTTGTACCAAATGTCCCCTACTGTCACCTTGTCACCACAAAATTTGATATACCGGTACATGCATCTCCAATTTTTCCCCCACCCATTGGGGCTTGGAGAAATAGATTGGGCTGCATGATGCTTCCAAGCAGAGCTGAAACCTACCGCACACAAATACTGGTAAACTGCTTATTGGTTTCATTTGGCGACAGGGATTGAGATGTCATTTTCATCTCATTGTCAGGTAAAAGTCCCACAAAATTGGAAGCAATGTCTCCAAAATGACCTAAATAGTGTTGATGGGGACGTTAAACCCCAAATCAAACAAACAAATCTCCAAATTATTTTGTGTGTGTGTGAGGGGGTGGTGTCAGTGAAAATACACACATGTAGCAAGAGGAACAACTCTAGCTTTAATAAATTTTGACTTATGCCCCTTTATCAACTTAAAAACTTTTTCATCGGCCATAGTTCTAAAACCCTGCAATCAATGTTTAAAACAACTGACAAGAAACAGTCAGACAACTGCCCTTCTTGAATCAGCGGAAGGGAGAGAATGACCATAGAAAAGATTCCATGATCAATCTCCATGAAAGAATGATAACCAGTCAGACATGCATCCTCCTGATCACCAGTCAGACGTACATCCGACTGAGCTACCGTGGCTGGCCAAACAGTCAGAGTACCGACTGAGACTACTGACAGGGAAACCCCACAAACTTTTCTACCAATTTGTCCCCCTCCACACACACACATGATACACCTTCCCCCCCCCCCCCCCCACCCCTGACTAAGACTACTGACAGGGAACACCCCCCCCCCCTGACTGGGACTACTGACAGGGAAACCACATAATTTATTCTACCAATTTGTCCTCCTCCACACACACACATGATACACCCACCCCCACATCGCCCCTGCCCATCGGGGCTTGGAGAAATAGATTGGACTGCACGATGCTTCCATACAGAGCAGATACCGACCACACATGAGTGAGTACTGGTAATCCGCTTAGAATGTCTAAGCCTGCCCAGGAAAATTGCTGCGAGTCGGCCCATCCATGCTTATAAACCCTATTGGTTTCATTGGGTGGCAGGGATTGAGATGTCATTTCATCTCAATGTCGGGTTATGGGGTAAAAGTCCCACAAAATTGGAAGCAACGTCTCCAAAATGACGTAAATAAACCTCAAATCAAACAAGCAAACAAACACCTACCCCCACACACACCCCAAACATGCTCTGTGGGCCCTGATCTGGCTATGATGATTCTACTTTCTTCATGAAGACATATGGGTTATTTTTAGAATGACTGTCTTAGAGGGAGATTCACACAAGCACCCACAAAATCTCATAGAGAGGAGGATTTCGACAAGCACCCACAACGTAAAATCAGATAGATAAATTTTATTGGCAGACGGCTGATCTGCCCATTAACTATATACATGTACAAAACTGAGTATCATGAGTGATATGAATGCATAATATATTATAGAGAGATAAACTATACTTACTAAACTATAAGATTGGAGCTGTGGGGTAATTGTATCGATTCCTGATCACTTCTATTTATCAAAATAGCCTCGATAGTGCAGTGGTTAATGCATTCGACTCATGATCGAGAGGTTGTGCATCCGAATCCAGCACCCAGTATCTCTCTCTCGCACACGTGAAAACATCCGGAATGAGTGTTCGAGAGCGATTTAATAAGTTGAAGCTTCCATCGCAGTCGAACTAAAATAAATTAGTATAAACTAAAATATTGAAATAAAGAATATTGGTAAAGTATGAGGTAAAATTCCAAAACTGTTCAATAATCTTAAGGTTTTACATACAGGTATTACAGTATACATTAGCAGGTTTCTTTGGACTAGTGGTTCTGCATTATACGTACGGTATTTTTGTTGTTTTCATGGCTCAAGAATACTTATATTTTAGGATGAAAATATATTGATTTTTTTTCTTGTTTACACATGTATACACCAAACATCATTAAAAATGCAACTTTTTTAAGGGTGTCCCATTTTTTTTAAATACAAATGATAACCTTATTACCGGTATGCTGTCCAGAAAATAACGGACTATCGTCTCGTCTATTGTGTGCAAAGTGTAAATGTAAATTTTACACCATAATAAACCCGTTTTCCCACACAGTGGCTTTGGTGTTCAGCACGTGCCACTCTAGACCTGGTAGGTATTGAAGTGTATCGATTTGCTTACAGTATCTGACATTCATATAAAGCAATTGGACTTTTTCTAGAATTGATTGGTCATGTGCAATTGGGAAAATTGAAGCTGGTTGACAACTAAAGGATTTCGCAACCTTTGGAGTCAACAAATCGACAATAACTCGGCTTCATCAACGCTACGTCCAGACAGGAACAGTAGATGTTCGCCCACGCCCTGGTCAACTGCGCGGGACGATCCAGCGCAAAGACAGAGCCACCCGCATAGCCAATCTCCGTCAACACTTTCGTCTGGCGACGGAAACTGCAAACCAAACACTTTGGCGCAACCTACCAAGAGTTGACCGCAAACTGTCCGGCGCCATCTGAGAGTGGCAAGTTTACATTGTCGATGTCCATACCACAGTGCTCGTCTTACAAAAGTTCATTGACATTGATGTCGCAACTGGCACTGCACAGGCTCGATGGAGGCTTAATGACTGGCAAAATGTTTTGTTCATGAATGAAGGTAAAGTTATGGATGATTCTAGTGATAAACGGCAGCATGTGTACCGACGTGATGGAGAACCGTTCACTGATGCCTGTGTTCGAGAGGTTGACCGTTGGGGTAGAGCTTCCACCATGATTTGGGTGGGAATAAGCTACCGTGGAAAAACTGATCTAGTGTTTTTGGACAACAGCCGGGGCAGGGGTGGATATCAACATGTCAGCAGAGGACTGATGGCACAGCTCTATATGGACGACATTTTACGATCTGTGGCGGTTCCGTATGTTCGGCGTCATCGTGGTATAATGTTGCAACACGATAATGCTAGACCGCATCATGCAGGGCCTGACAGATCAAACTTTCAACCACTTGCCTGGCATTCCATAGCATCTTGAAAATAGCTTAGAATTACCAGATTCCTTATATGTCGTATACATTTTTCTAGGCAAGTGAAATAAAAAATGACTTGCCCAGCCAAAATTTTGACTTGTCCCGGGCAGCCGGGCAGTGGATTTGTCAGGCCCTACCGCATGTTGCACATCAGACAACTCAGTTCTTATGTCAGGCTTACATTAGAGTGCTTGACAATTGGCCATCTTTATCGGCTGATCTTAATCCAATAGAGCACTGTTGGGACTTTCTCAAACAGTGGATAAGGAAAATGCAACTTGACACTGCTGACCAACTGCAGAATGCGTTACGGTCGGAATGGCGATGTCTTCCTATGGTTTACTTTTGTCGCCTCATCCGATCAATGAGGGATCATTGTAATGCTGTAGTGGCTGCTAATGGGGAACACGCACGGTATTAGTGCAAGTGGGTGCAAATGAAATAAAGTTAAATTTGATAGTGTGTTATGCATCAAGTGCACAAAACAATCTGACTTCAATTAATTTCTGCTTCAAATTGACTAGATTGTTGGAATAATGTTAAAAGATAAGGTATGTGTGTTTTGCTTTGATTGTGTCACTTGTTTGATGCCCCAAATTGAGCCAAACCTCTCAGTTGCATTTCTAATGGCTTTAAGTATAGATTTGTGTGCCCATTAGAGCCACCCCAGGAGGCACCAACAAGAAATGCAACAACTCAAACTCTGAAAAAGAATAAGGATTCTCTTGCAAACCCCAATTTTCTGGATGTAAAATAGATTTAAAATGGGGCTGAAAGGGTATTCATTTCAGAGACTTTTTAACATAATGGAAGTGCATTTAGAACAAAATTACTGTAATGATTCTAAGTAATGGGACAGGCAGGAATAAGCAAACAGTGCAGAGCAAACAGTGCAGACCCATATCTGATCAAGGTCTGCACTGTTTGCCATTCCATCTGCACATCTTGGACTCCTTGCTGGATCATTAAACAAATTTGTTAAATTTTTTAAGAATTATACCAAGTTTTCAAGGTATCCGAACTGTTAAGGATTTTTATGGTAGTACTAAAAATTGACCCACTCTTGCATGGGGGATAGAAGTGAGTACAGATATGAGCTCTAATTGGTTTGGGTTGGTGTTGAGCAACCCAGTCAAAACTATCAAGGATATGTCGAACCGTACATTTAACTAGGTGCTATGTCGAACTGTACATTTTACCTAGTTGCTCTTGCCCAGTGTTTCCGTAGACTTATATGTGTGTCGCTTGTGTCTTTTAATTTTGGATGGCCATGTGGCCATTTTGTGGGAAAGTGGCTGTCCATATGGCCTTCCTTTGTTTAGGTTTCCATTATGGTCTGGTCGCTTAATGTTTGTATTTCTTTCCCTTTGGTGTCTTTTATGGGTGGAGTAAGTTAATTGTATCAATTCCTGATCTATGTTTTACTTCTACTTATAATGGGGAAAATTGAAAAATGGCGTTTACTGCCATGTCATTGCAGATATTTTGGCAAAACTTTTATAGAACTATTCCTTGAGTGAACTTCTTTTAGCCACATGCTTTTATACCAATCTGGGGGTCCCCCAGGGTGTGCCGGGGCCATGCCCCACCCCCTCCAGTGCATAAAACGCCATATATCTCAGAAACCATTCGGATCCCCCACCCCTAAAGTATATATATTCTTTTTTCTTATGATAAGACGCATTCAGTGACACCAACCTGGTGGTCCCCTGGGATGTGCCCGGGCCATGCCCCACCCCCTCCACTTCCTAAAAGGTCCAATATCTCAGAAACCGTTCAAATCCCCACCCCTAAACCATATATACTCTTTTTTCTTATGATAAGACGCATTCAGTGATACCAACCTAGGTGTCTCCCGGGGTGCGCCAGGGCCATACCCCACCCCTCCACTTCATAAAAGGGGATATATCTCAGAAACCTTTCAGATCCCAACCCCAAAACAGTATATATTCTTGTTTCTTATGATAAGACACATTCAGTCACACCAACCTGGTGGTCCCCTAGGATGTGCCCGGGCCATGCCCCACCCCCTCCACTTCTTAAAAGGGCCAATATCTCAGAAACCGTTTAGATCCCCACCCCTAAACCATATTATATTCTTGTTCCTTTACATGATAAGACGCATTCAGCGATACCAACCTAGGGGTCTCCAAGGGTGCGCTGTGGCCATGTCCCACACCTCCACTTCATAAAAGACGATATATCTCAGAGATGATTCAGAACCGTACACGTATATTCTTGTTTCTTATGATAAGACGCATTCAGTGACACCAACCTGGGTGTCCCCTGGGATGTAACCAGGCCATGCCCCACCCCCTCCACTTCATAAAAGGCTCAATATCTCAGAAACCGTTCAGATCCCCACCCCTAAACCATATATATTCTTGGTCCTTATGATAAGACGCATTCAGTCATTCCAACTTAGGGGTCTCCAGGGATGCACCGGAGCCATACCCCACACCTCCACTTCATAAAAGGCGATATATCTCAGAAACCTTTCAGATCCTCACCCCAAAACCATGTATATTCTTGTTTCTTATGATAAGACACATTCAGTGACAGCAACCTGGTGTTCCCCTGGGATGTGCCCGGGCCATGCCCCACCCCCTCTATTTCATGAAAGGCCTAATATCTCAGAAACCGTTTAGATCCCCACCCCTAAACAATATATTTTCTTGTTCCTTATGATAAGACGCATTCAGTGATTCCAACCTAGGGGTCTCCTGGGGTGTGCCAGGGCCATGCCCCACCCCTCCATTTCATAAAATGTCATATATCTCAGAAACTGCTCAGATCCTATCCCTTATGCATGTATATTTGTGTTCCTTATGATAAGACTCATTCAGTCACATCAACCTGGGGTCTCTTTTTGGTAGGGCAATGTGTGATGCCATGGCCCACCCCTCCACTTCATAAAAGGCCATATATTTCAGACACCATTAAGATCCTCACCTCATAATCATATATATTCTTGTTCCTTGTGATTAGACACATTTAGTCACACCAACTTGGCAGTCCACAGGGGCCATTCCTCTCCTTTTCACTTCATAAGAAGGCCTCATATCTCAGAAACAGTTCAGATCCTAACTCCTAAACAATATATTTTCTTGGTCCTAAATGATAAGACACATTCAAGGACAACAATCTTTGATTTCCTGGGATCTGCCGGGGCCATGCTCCAGCCCCATCCACACCTTAAAAGGCCTTATATCTCAGGAACTGTACACATCCACACCCCTAAACCATATATATTCTTGTTCCTTATGATAAGACACATTCAGTGATACCAAACTGGGCTCTGTTGAGTCCATGTCCCACCCCTCCACTTCATAAAAGGCCTAATATTTCAGTTACAGAGTCCACATGGGTGCTCATTTGGAAATGGGGGTTTGTTTGGGAGACTTTATAATCAATATATTAAAATGGCTGCCAGTGGGCAGTACCCGCCTGAGCTCTGGTGATGGGCCTCTTGTTTTAACATTGTCATCACCATAAGTACCTTAGTTTTGAATAGGTCGTCCTGAAATTTGCATATAAGTAAGGTGGGGGAAAAAGCTTGAATGAGTTTGAAAACTAATCATTATGGCATATTTAATCATAGAGTTATGTCCCTGTTTGGACCTTTTGATTACCATAGGTCCTTTAATTTTGATCAGATCTTCCTGAAACTAACATATTAATAGGTTGGGGATGAAAGTTCGGATGAGAAAACTGGTCAGAATCGGAATCAGAATTGTTACTGTTGACACGTCAAATGACATTCATACACCAGGACCTGTGATGTGGGAAGTTAGTCCCTAGCTCTAACCAAAGAGGTAAATTTAGCTACACAATCATCAGCACCTTCAGCTGTCGAAATAATCAAATCGGGAAGGGCATTCCAATCTCTAATGGTTCTGGGGAAGAACGACTCTTTATAAATGTCAGTTCTTGCATTAAGGTCTGAAACGCCATCGAATGGTGATTTCTACAGTGTTTAGCTGGGGGAACAAGGTCATCTGTTGGATGCTGGCAGCACCCTTTAGACCTTTGTATAAAAGGATTAGCCTACTGTCTTTTCTCCTTTTCTTGAGAGACTCCCATTCTAATTTTCCAAGTATTCCATTCATGCTCCGAGTTTCAAAGCAGTAATTGCCTGTTACAAATCTAGCAGCTCTGTTCTGAACACTCTCAATTTCATCGTTAAGGACCACTCCACTAGGGTCCAAGATACAACTCCCATATTCCAAGATTGGGCTAACAAGACCTTTATATGCTGCCTCTTTTACATCCTGAGGGCATTGATGAAGATTTCGCCTCAGGAAACCAAGCGTTCTATTTGCCTTAATACACATGTTGCTAATATGAGTATTCCATCTCAAGTTGTGTGAGATCGTCACTCCAAGGTATTCAATGGAGTCCACATTCTCGAGGACCGTTCCCTCTAAGGTGTAAGAAGCCTCAACTTTATTAGATCTCTTCCTAGTTATCTGCATAATATTGCATTTAACTGGCTGAAATCTCATGCCCCATTTTCGGGCCCAACATCCTAATCTGTCAGTCTGAAGTTTCAATGAGTCATCTGTATCTCTAATTTCCCGGTAACAAACACAGTCCTCTGCGAACAGTCTTATTTCTGAGCCAATGTCAGTGGAGATATCATTGATGTACAGGGAGAACAAAAGTGGACCAAGAACAGTCCCTTGCGGGACTCCAGAGAAAACTGGAGCCCACTTTGAAGATTCACCGTTAACAACAACGTGCTGTTTTCTGTAGCAAAGAAAGGAATCTATCCATTTGAGGGTCTTCCCCCCAATCCCGTAACCAAATAACTTAGATTTAAGTAGTTCATGAGGAGGGGTGTCAAAAGCCTTCTCGAAGTCCAGAATAAATGTGTCCACCTGACCCCCTTTGTCCAAGATTTTAGCCCAGTCATTAATAACTGTGCTCAGCTGAGTTTCACAACTTTTCCTTTTCCTAAATGCGTGTTGTCTGTCTGACAAAAGTTTATGTTCGCCGAAGTGGGCCATGATGTTTGGGCAGACTATATGTTCGAGCAGTTTACACATAACACAAGTCAGAGACACAGGGCGATAATTACGGGCAAGAGCCCTATCTCCTTTTTTGAAGAGTGGGCAGATGTTTGCTAAGAGACATTCTTTGGGGATTTCACCCGTATCAAGAGACTGTTGAAACCAAGTGTGCAAAAACTGGACCTAGCTCATTTGCTAGTTCCTTCAGGACTCTAGGATGAAGCTCATTAGGTCCTAAGGCCTTGCTGGGGTTTAAGCCTTGAAGTAACTTGATCACTCCTGCAGCTGTCACAACAATATTATACATGAATGGGACCGATCTTCCAGTCAATGGAACCTCCATGAACTCAGTTTTATTAAACGCATCATTGAATTGACCAACTAGTTCCTCTGCCCTTTCAGAGTAGAAGTAAAACAAAGATCAGGAATTGATACAATTAACTTACTCCATCCATAAAAGACACCAAAGGGAAAGAAATACAAACATTAAGCGACCAGACCATAATGGAAACCTAAACAAAGGAAGGCCATATGGACAGTTACTTTCCCACAAAATGGCCATATGGCCATCCAAAATTAAAAGACACAAGTGATACACACAGTAAGTAACAAACAACAACATAAATAAATCGCCACGGAAGAGCCGCCTTGGAACGGTCAGTGGAAGATTTCCACTGGGGGGGGGGGGGGGGGGGGGCTTAAATCGATTTTACGTGGCCACAATCCTCGCCCTTACTTCCGTCGCGATTTAGACAAATAATTTGTTCAGTCCGCATGAAGGCCTCCTAACTCTGATTCAGCAACCCCATCCCCTCCTCTTTTATTAAAGGGCGGGATACCTTGCCTGTCTTTCTTCTGGCTATTGATATATCTGTAGAAGTCTCTGGGATTTGCCTTTACATCACCTACCAAGTTATTCACATACAAATCATGCTGATTTTTTTATCAGTCTTGATATCACGTCTCAAGTTTTCAAACTCTATCCGGAGTTTACCACTTCCCGTCCTTTTTGCCTTTGCATGAATCTTATTCCTTCTCCGAATTTTTCTTCTTATATCTGGAGTGATCCAGGGAAAAGAAGATATAGACCTACTAGTTTTTGAGGGGATATGATTTTCGGCCGAATGATGAATGAAAGAAGTTACCAAATCAAAGTTCTCCTGTACAGACCGAGCATCTGAATGACCATTAAAGTATTTCTCCTTTGCAAATCTGAGTGCATCCTTCCTCATAGTTTCATAGTCAACTTTCTGATATGAGTACACCTTCCTAAGAGATTTCTTTTGGTGGAATGTGATTTTTTAAATATCTGGAGACAATATCGTGATCACTTAGTTGATCTGGGGAATGAATGTCTTCGAATTGTCCTGGAAAAGTCATAAGGATCAGATTCAATGTGTTCTTATCACGAGTGGGGAAGTTAACAATTTGTTCCAAGCCATGATCGTGAATAATGTCATTTAATATTTGTCCTTCGGACTGACTCAGCATTGTGCCTTGTTTGCTGAGCCTGTCGGGCCAAGCAATGTCTCTGAAGTTGAGGTCACCTAGAACATGTACAGCCGGGAGTTTTTTACCCTTGTGCTGCGACTTAATGCAATCCAGCTGATCTTTAAACAACTGGAAGTTTTTGACCGTACCATTTGGTGGTCGATACCAACTTGCTACGAAGTGGGAAGTTTTATTTTATCGAGGAAAGCTAAAAGTTCAAGATTTTTTTCTCTTATTCCACTTATATTTATACTGCAAAGTTTCAAGCCTTTTACAAACTTGACTTTATTTAATCAGCAGTCGAAGATTTGCCTCTCTTATCCTCTGACAGAGGTTCAAACCTGTTTGGCTTACTCAGTTCTATATATTCATCAAAGAAGGAGTCTGAAAAGTTGCAAACCTCACATTTTGGACATATCCAGTGGCAGTTTGAGTTTACCAAAGTGCCATATTCCGCATCTGACATGAAGGAACATTCAGTGTGTATCCACATTTCACATTGATCACACTGAACAGCTTTGTGGTCATTAAGGACAGCACCACTGCAAAGACCACAGTCAGCTTTGCAGACTTTACAATATCAAGTTCCAGCTCTAGATTCAATTTCTAACAATTGACTGTTATCCAAATCAGAACATGAGGAATGAAAACATTTGTTACAGTCCTCATATTCTATCCATTTCTCGGAACTGGTAATGCTGGTCTATCTCACAAAGTTATGTCCCCTTGATTGCTGAACACATGGAGTGTGATAGCTCAGTGGTTAGTGCACACTTCTGATGCTAGAGGTCCCGGGTTCGATCCCCGGCAGCGGCGATAAAATTTCGGTGTCAGAACACGCTCAATTGGCATCATTTGCAGGGATGAATGTCATAAAGTGCACCGTCCTTCGGATCGGGACGTTAACTGGAGCCCCCCCCCCCCCTCCCTGTGCAGGTTTAAGACCCCTACCGTAATTTCATGATTACTGTATAGGCTTTCATCCTGCAAGTACACCTGCGAGTAAGGGTCAGATGTGACTGATCGCAGTTTAAGTAGAAAGGAAAGAAAGAACATGCCTGTTTTTGACCTTGTCATCTGCATAAGTCCTTTAGTAACGATTGGAACTTCCTTTAGTGTTTGAATCTGTTAGCTCAGGTGAGCAATATGAGGCCACCATGGTCCTCTTGTTATTTTATTTTATTTATTTATTTTTTGTTTTGTTTTGTTTTCATTACGGAAGCTATTTTTGTACGGCTACTGTAGCTTGCCCCGTTTATTTCCGGACATTCACGGAATGAACCGAGCAGTTGACAGTTTGGCGGGTATCGACTTCCGGGTTAGATTTGACAGATAATTTATGTGGAATTTGTCTAAACTCGTCAATTTTTGTGTATAAATATACTATATTAACTAAATGGTTCAAATGGATCAAAATACGAAAGTAAACATTGAGTTTAAGCCATCTAAAAAGATGAAAAAGCGACGTGAACTGAATGCATTGGTTAGCGGTAAACAAACCAGAAGAAAATCGTCTAGCAGTCATGAATTATTGCGTTCTGTCGATTCGGAATCCACAGACGCTGAAGACTTTCATGTGTCAACCCCCAAATCGTAGGTTTTGTTTGAAAACATTCAAAGTTTTTATTGAAGATTTTTATCGTTCGTTTTGATCAGCAATTTTAGTTCTTCAAATTCAGGGTATCTATCTCCGGAGACGGGCCTCCGTCGCCTAGTGGTTAAGAGCGCTGACTCTTGATCATTAGGTCTCTCACCGCTGTGGTTCGAGCCTGGCTCGGGTCACATGTGAGACGCCAAGTTCTGCAACGGAAGGTCAGGTGGTTTTTCTCTGGGTACTCCGGTTTTCGCCCACCTCTGATTAATGATCGGCTCGATATGAGTGAAATAATCTTGAAAGGGCCGTCAAACCAAAACCAAAAAAAATAAAAATCTATCTCCTGATCCAGATACCCATAACAAATCTTTTATGGTTTGTTTGATTTGATGTTTAACATCCCCATCAACCTATGTTGGTCATTTTGGAGACGTTGCTTCCAATTTTGTGGGACTTTTACCCAACATTGAGATGAAAGACATCTAAAGCCCTGTCACCCAATGAAACCAATAGGAGGTTTTAGGAATTCCGTTTATGACGTCATACTTGCACATGCGCAAAGCACTGGCCGTCAATTGAAACGGCCATCGCTATTCAAATGTATTGGCGGAACTCAAAACGCTAACAATACTCAGACATTTTGAGAGAAAATATGCCCGTTTACATTGAAATAATGCCTTGAGAAGGAAAGAATGATATTTTGCTTTATTACTGAAATTCATTTATCCTGGATCCGTTTTAATTGACGAAAATCTCTTTGTGAATGACTCATGTCAATGGCTTAAGAATTAGATACCATTATTCACGAAAGCTTACTTACAAAATAAGTTATATTCGCTATCTTAGTATAGCTATCACATACGGACAGAACTTATATCTATTTATCTGTCCGTCCGTCCGCCCATCCGTCAGTACGTCCGTCCGTTCATCTATGCAGTTAAAATGTCCAGTGATCTGTCTAATCATCGCGAAAACACGCCTGTATGAACGGACCCCCATAAATCCAACCTTTTTACAGTAAAACTTGGGTTTGCAGGGGTATACATTATTTTTTATTTCTGCTCAAAAACATAGATTGTGGGTTCTAACATAGATTGTGGGTTCTCGTCGTGGCGGTTCTAACGAGTACCCACAATCTATATTTTGAGAAGAAATAAGAAAAATAATATAAATGTTCATCTTAAAATTTTCTCTTTTTCTCAGCAAATTAGTAAAATTTACAATGTATTTGAATAGGCATGTTTCGTAATGGAGTGGACTGAAGACGGGCGTCGAGTCAACGTTGGTTCGACGTCATGCTGTCGACACCCACTCCAACTACCTTCATTGCATATCTCACTGTTGAAAGACTGATCCCTGTATCCAAGAAGATATTTTCACCCGTTTTGTACCAAATGGAATCTTCCTCCTTATATATAGCAGGAGTCCATTTAAAAATTTAGGGGTGCCAGGATGTGTTTTCTTCAAAATTTGTTTGGAAATTGGCTTGACTTTTTGCAAACAGTGTAGGCCCTGATCGGACACCACGTTCTGTGGCGTCTGATCTGGGCCTGCACTGTTTGCCAGGGTACCCGGTTTGGGGTTTCTGGAACCAAATGTGGTAATATAAGGGTTGGGCAGGTTGAACAAATCTACCAGATTTTACTGTAAAATCTTGCACTTGCGAATCTCATGCAGTAGAGGGTGTTCTACGTTTGTTTTGAATTTAATCTTCCAATCCCACTGAGTCTTGATGGGTCCGAGCACTAATTAAGCAACGCCGTATTATCGCCAACGCAACGTTCTGACGTTTCATCGACGTTGCAAAGTCAAATTCAGTGCATTGCTTTTATGTTGGTTTGATGTAGACACGTTGTTGACACGCTACGTGTCGGATGACGTGGAGTTATTTAACGACAAACTGTAATTTACATTCACCTACGCTCGCTAATTGTTGGTACAAAGAGAGAGAGAGAGACAGAGAGAGAGAGAGAGAGAGAACCGTTTTTGGTCGTATGTACAATATATCTTTACGAGCAGTTAGCTAAAAAAATAACACTTCGGATTGGCGACATTTCACACCTGGCAGCATATCGGTGTTTCTTCTATTATCTTACATTAGAATTCGCCAAAAGTTTAAAAGAATTCCACTGTTTTACGCTGTAATTAACACTTTATATGTCCCATTGCCCAGAAGCAATACGACAGTTGACGGCCAAGGCTTTTCCCGTTCTATTTTTAGAACCGGAAGTACATCAAGAAAAAATCTCCTAAAAGCCCTGGCCGTCATCTGCCGTATTGCTTCAAAGGCAGTGGGACAGATAAAGTGTTAATTACAGCGTAAAACAGTGGAATTCTTTTAAACTTTTTGGGAATTCTAATGTAAGATATTGGGAGAAACACCGATATGCTGCCAGATGTGAAATTTCGCATTACGAAAATGATATATTGTACATAAGACCCAACAGGGCCCTCTCTCTCTCTCTCTCTCTCTCTCTCCCTCTCTCTCTCTCTCTCTCTCTCTCTCTTAGCGCACCAACAATTAGCCAGCGCAGGCAAATTTAAATTACAGTTTGTCGTTAAATGACGCCACGTCAACCGACATGTAGCGTGTCAACAACGTCGTGTCTACATCAAATCAACTTCAAAGCGATGCATTGAATTTTACATTGCAACGTCGATGAAATATCATTTGCCCAGTGCTCGGACCCATCAAAACTCAGTGGGATTTGAACTTTAAATTCAAAACAAACGTGGAACACCCCTTTCAGAGCATATAAATAATAAGAATGAAACACTCCTTCGCAAGTGCAAGATTTTACAGTAAAATCTGGTAGTTTGTAGATTGGTTCAACCTGCCCAGCCCTTAGGTCTACATTAACCTATTTGGTACCGGAAATTCCAAAAGGGGCAAGTGACAAACAGTGCAGGCCCAGATCAGACGCCGCAGAACGCGGCGTCTGATCAGGGCCTACACTGTTTGCAAAAAGTTCGGCCATTTTCCAAATAAATTTTGAAGAAAACACAACCTGACACCCCTAAATTTTGAAAATGACACCTGCTATATATAAGGAGGAAGATTCCATTTGGTACAAAAAGGGTAATGGGCTTCTTGGATACACGGATCAGTCAAACCTCTCTCTCATCTCAACGGTCACGTGCCATTGAAGTGAGTTGGAGTGGTTATCGACGGCATGACGTCGAGCCAACGTTGACTCGATGCCCGTCGGTAGGTCCACTCATTGGTTGTTGTTTTTTTCGACTGTCAGTATGTTTATTTGTCTGTCTAACAGTCCGTCTGTTCGTCTGTTAGTCTCGTCATTCAGTCAGTCGGTCTGTGTGTCGTCTGTCTGTCTACTGCCAGTTTTTCAGTCAAACCTCTCTCACTCTCTGTCTGTCTCTCTCTCTCTCTCTCTCTATCTCTCTCTCTCTCTCATGCCAATGGTCATTCGACAATGAAGTGAGTTGGAGTGGGTGTCGACGGCATGACGTCGAACCAACATTGACTCAACGCCCCTCCGTCAGTCCACTCATTAGTTTATTTCAACTGTCAGTATGGACATTTAAATTGCACATGTAGACAGATCGTTGGACAGATTTCTCAAGATAGATAGATAGATAGATAGATAGATAGATAGATAGATAGATAGAGTCGAACTTCAATGGCTCGAACACCTTTGGGACCTCGAAAATCTGTTCGAGACAGGGGTAGTTCGAGCCACTGAGGTAACTACCAGGAGACATAACGAGATACTTTAAGACATCTTTTCGGTGTTCTATAATGAAAATTTATGCTGTGTGTACTCATTAGAATCGCCTCATCGAGGCGATTCTAATGAGTACACACAGCATACGTTTGCAAGATAAAAGACTAAAATATCCTTAATTATCCCCCACTATTTCTTACGTAGAGGATTTCGCTAGGGGCTCAAGAATGGGTTCGACACATCCATGGTAAACGAGCCATCGGTGTTCGAGCCATCGAAGTTCTTAGACTTGGATAGCGAATACAACGAAAGTTACGTAAAAAAACTTATTTCGTGAATAACGGTATCTCAAGCCATTGACATGGGTCATTCACGAACAGATTTTCGTCAGTTAAACGGATTTAGGATAAAGGAATTTCGGTAATAAAAGCAACATATCATTCTTTCCTTCTCGAGGCATTATTTCATCGAAAACGGGTATATTTTCTCTCAAAATGTCTGAATATTGTTAGCATTTTAAGTTCCGCCAATATATTTGAATAGCGATGGCCGTTTCAATAGACGGCCAGTACTTTGTGCATGCGCAAGAATGACGTCATAAACGGAATTCCTAAAACCTCCTATAGGGTTTATAAGCATGGATGGTCCAACTCGCACCACATTGCCTGGGCAGGCATAGATCCTCTTAGCGGTTTACCATGATTCGTGTGTGGGCCGGATTCAGCTCTGCGTGGAAGCATCATGCAGCCCATTTATTTCTTCAAGCCCCAATGGGTGGGGGCCGAATCTTTTATGGAGAACTGAAAGGAGTTATCCATTTGTTATCCTCAGTACTCCCACTGTCTGGGGCTAAGGTTAGTGCAAGGACTGTGCATGGCTGCCTTGTTGGTGGTGGCTGCCTTTTTACAATGCTATTGTTTGGATCAAAAACAATTTCTGTATTAGCCAATATCACATTAACAAGTCCATGTAATGAAAACTCCTCTAAACCCCACTTTATATAAAAGAAGAAACTGGGTTTCCATGGATGTACAATATTTTTTTTTTTTTTCATTTCACCTCCAAAACATAGGTTGTGGGTACTCCTTAGAACCGCCTCATTGTTAGGAGAACAATAACACGGGTGGTAATCAGGGGAACTAGCTCGAAAATGAGTCAATGGAAATTTGTTCCCTCGACAAATCCGGGAACTCTCGAGCTAGCTCCATCACCAAGAAACTCGTAAACAAAGGTAGGTCGCGAAGAGTTTTATCACCATTGTTTTCTTTGTAAGCTATTTATAAAAAAATGCGTCAATGCAGTTCCACATAGAAATGATTTAACTTTGTACTCCGCTAGAATTTGCCATGGAAATTTGCAGCGCTGGAGTATGAATGAAAGCAAACTTTTTATCACGGACCGGAAAAATTGTCAATTTATGTCATTACGGAGATTTTGGCCGACGATTTTTCATTTTCCGTCAAAAGTACACCCTTCACACCCACAGAAACAACATCCCTGGTGAAATGGAACATGGACAGTTTGAAATAAGCAAAAAAAATTTGGCCGTGATTTCGTAACTTGCGACTTATTACGAAATTACTGTCCGAGCTAGTCTTCTCGACAAGGAGCTAGTTCACTCGACATAAAAAGAAAATGAAACATTCATCAGATTCGATGTCTTTCTATGGTCCCACCCAGGTTATCCAACTGGTTTCTTTACCACTGGCTAGTTGGGTAACAAGATGCTATGCCCCAAAGGCGTCCCCCAGTCGTTTCTCCCTGTTCGTTTCGCCCCCATTTTGCACCCCTGTTTTGCCAATAGAGCCTGGTCTTTTCGCCCCCCTTAGTCATTTCGCCTACCTAGTTGCTTCGCCCCCTCCCATTTGGAGCGGATCAATGGATGTTGGATGGATGGAATGATTGATGGATGGATGGAAGGGTGCACAATAGAAAGGGATGAGTGGGTATTTGGATGGATTGGTCCATTGGAGGACGGATGGACGAACGAACATATAGACGGACAGACAGACGGACGGATGGATGGATGGGTCGGTGGGTAGATGGATGGAAGGATGGATGGAAAAAGAGAAAATATATATGCACACAAATGTCAGTGTCGTGTGAAGGTTTGATTAAATAAATGAAGTATTTAATTCCTACCGGTAATCTTTTTGATGATTTTTGTTTCACTCAGACATCACATATTGTTCCCGCAGGTGATCTGATTATTTTTGATAAACCTAAAGTCATCGTTTATACAAATTATGTTGTGCTGCAGTCCTAGGTACAACAAGTTTCTTGAATTCAGCCCACTGGTTCTAGAGAAGATTTTTAATGGTTTCACCATATATGGGCATGGTAACCATCTTGGTCATGTGACCCAGATGCCTCGAACAAACTATCGTTTCCCCTATACCCATAAATGCTCAACACAGTTTTCGACTAAATTGTTGAAAGATAAGATGGTGCTTATTAGTTGCTTAATATATCACAGACTGGAAGTCAGTCGTTATAGTGAATAGATCATGAGCGCGTAGCGCGAGTAATCACGGGCGCGTACCGCGAGTGATCTCTGCACTTGTGACCGACAGACAGTGATCTATTAAGCAACTAATCACCTAACAACATGAATCTATGTCGATTAGGTATCCTGCCGGTGTGGTTCGAGCCTCTCTTGAGTCATATATGGATGTCCTAGTTCTGCAATGGAAAGTCACGTTCATAAACAGTCTAACAAATTTCGAAGTTTACGTCTGCATTTCTCTTGGAGCCCATAACTTCCATTTATGTTATGCTACAAAGTTGAAAATTGGTATGACGCTTACTCAGACCGTGACCTTTCTGTTCATGATACGACTGTCCCAGGGCCATGCTCCTGAGCGTGTCCGAGTGTCAGATGCCATTGCCCAAGAGTCCTAACCAGAGTCTAACAAACGTTAAAGTTAACGTTCGCGTTTCTCTTGGAGCCCATAATTCCCGTTTCTGTTATGCTACAAAGTTGAAATTTCGCATGACACTTACTCAGCCAAAGAACTTTCCGTTCATGATACAATTGCCCCTGGATGGGCCTTGGGGTAAAATTACATAAAACGTAAAATTGACATATAGGCATTTGTATGGAAAACTCAAAATGTCTAATATTTTGAAAATAATTCAGCTCCCAACCCCTAAACCATATATATCATTGTTCCTTATGATAAGACTGTTTTATTTCACCAGGGATGTTGTTTCTGTGGGTGTGAAGGGCGTACTTTTGACGGAAAATGAAAAAGCGTCGGCCAAAATCTCCGTAATGACATTAATTGACAATTTTTCAGGTCCGTAATAAAAAGTTTACTTTCATTCATACTCCAGCGCTGCAAATTTCCATGGCAAATTCTAGCGGAGTACAAAGTTAAATCATTTCTATGTGGAACTGCATTGCCGGATTTTTTTTATAAATAGCTTACAAAGAAAACAATGGTGATAAAACTCTTCGAGACCTACCTTTGTTAGCCAGAGGTAAAGAAACCAGTTGGATAACCTGGGTGGGACCATAGAAAGACATCGAATCTGATGAACGTTTCATTTTCTTTTTTTATGTCGAGTGAACTAGCTCCTTGTCGAGAAGACTAGCTCGGACAGTAATTTCGTCATAAGTCGCAAGTTACGTAATCACGGCCAAATTTTTTTTGCTTATTTCACACTATACAATTTTTCATTTCACCAGGGATGTTGTTTCTGTGGGTGCCAAGGGCGTACTTTTGACGGAAAATGAAAAATCGTCGGCCAAAATCTCCGTAATGACATAAATTGACAATTTTTCCGGTCCGTGATAAAAAGTTTGCTTTCATTCATACTCCAGCGCTGCAAATTTCCATGGCAAATTCTAGCGGAGTACAAAGTTGAATCATTTCTATGTGGAACTGCATTGCCGGATTTTTTATAAATAGCTTACAAAGAAAAAAATGGTGATAAAACTCTTCGAGACCTACCTTTGTTTACGAGTTTCTTGGTGATGGAGCTAGCTCGAGAGTTCCCGGATGTGTCAAGGGAACAAATTTCCATTGACTCATTTTCGAGCTAGTTCCCCTGATTACCACCCGTGAATAAGGAAAATACACTGTATCACAAAATTTCATCAGAAAAATTACCATTTTGGAATGTGAAAGAGTGCACTATGCGATAAGGATTTGTTATCGTAATGCAAACTGCATCTTTCTCAAGGAGGACAACTTTTGCATCACGATAAGTCCGTTCTTAACCCCACTTTATATAGAGAAAAGTGGGGTTTACAGGGGTATACATCATCTGCCTTATTTTAGCTCGTAAACATAGATTGTGGGAACTGGTTAGAACCGCCTCATTGAGGTGGTTCTAACGAGCACCCACAATCTAAGTTGATAGCAGTAATAAGAAAGATGTCATCATTTTTACCCAAAATTCGTCATTTCGAACACCATGCTCAACACCATTATTTCACACGGACATGTTTTCCTAATGGGGAGTCCAGTGCTCATTATACAGAAAATAACTATTGATTCTTACTTTCTTTATAATCTATACATTTTTGTTTGGAAACAATATTTTGGGAAAATGGAACCTGCCTCTGTGACCCAGTGGGTAAAAGCGCTGTTTACTTGATCATTGGTTTTCTAACTGCTATCGGGCTCAAGCCTTTGTCGGGTCACATGCGAGACACCAATTTCTGCAAGGTCCGGGAGATTTTCTCTCAGACTCTGGGTATTCCAGTTTTCTTCCACCTCTGATTAATGCTCCACCTGAAACGGTGTTATCACAAAAATGGTGTAACAGAGGGGTAAATTTGAATGAAAATGTCAGTTGTGGTATTACAACTGATGTCGGAAGGCCCTGTATTTTGTGTTTCAGGGTGAAAAGGGCTACCTGATATGTTTTCAGGGCCTTGCATTTTTAGCTCACCAGAGCCGAAGGGTCCGGGAGAGCTTATAGGATAGGCAGTTGTCCGTCGTCGTCTGCGTTGTCGTCGTATGTCCTGTGACATCAACACTTTCAAACGACATCTCCTCTGAAGCCGCTAGGCCGATTGGGCCCAAATTTCATCTGTAGCATCCTTGGGTTGGGGAATTGAAAGTTTGTGTTTTTTATGAAATTCGGCTCATTAGCTTGTTTGCTATGGCAACTTAGAGTTTCCATATACTTTTAATGGGGAAACTTGAAAAATGGCATTTACTGCCAAGCCTCTGCAGATATTTTGACAAAACTTTCATAATAATGTTCCTTAGGCAATGTACTATCTGCCATATGATTATAGGCATACTGCTCATTTGTATTGGTTGCCATGGAAACCAAATTAAAAAAAAATAAGAAAAAAATACTTAAAAATCATCTGCTCAGAAACCATATTCTCTATGAGGCTGAGAGTTTATGGCAATATTCACCATATTTGCTTTTATAGGTTTTGCGTTTTTTATGAAATTCAGCTCTTTAGTTCGGCAACTTAGATTTTCCATAGATTTATAATGGGGAAAATTGAAAACTGGCATTAACTGCCAAGCCTTTGCAGATATTTTGACAGAACTTTTGTAGAAATGTTCCTTGAGTAAACTTCTCTCAGCCATATGCTTTTATGTCAACCTGGGGGTCCCGTAGGTTGTGCTGGGGCCATTCCCTGCCCCCCTCCAATTCATAAAATGCCTTATATCTCAGAAACCTTACAGATCCCCACCCCTAAACCATATATATTCTTGTTCCTTATGATAAGATGCATTAAGTGACACCAACCTTGGGGTCCCCCTGGATGTGCCGGGGACATGCCCCACCCCCTCCACTTCATAAAATGCAATTTATCTCAGAAACCATTCAGATCCCCACCCCTAAACCATATATTTTCTTGTTTCTTATGACTCAGTGACACCAACCTGGGGGTCCCCAGGAATGTGCCGGGGCCATGCCCCACCCCCCTCATTTCATAAAAGGCCCAATATCCCAGAAACCTTACAAATCCCCGCCCCTAAACCATATATATTCTTGTTCCTTATGATGTCGCATTCAGTGACACCAACCTGGGGGACACCCGGGATGTGCTGGGGCCATGCCCAACCCCCTCCACTTGATAAAAGGCCAAATATTCCAGAAACCTTACAGATCCCCGCCCCTAAACCATATAATTCTTGTTCCTTATGATAAGATGCATTAAGTGACACCGACCTTGGGGTCCCCTCAGATGTGCCGGGGGCATGCCCCCCACTTCATAAAATGCCATTTATCTCAGAAGCCATTCAGATCCCCATCCCTAAACCATATATATTCTTGTTCCTTATGATAAGACACACTCAGTGACACCAACCTGGGGGTCCCCCGGGATGTGCCGGGGCCATGCCACACCCCCTCCACTACATAAAAGGCCCAGTATCCCAGAAACCTTACAGATCCCCACCCCTAAACCATTTATATTCTCATTCCTTATGATAAGTCGCATTCAGGGCACGCCTGGGCCATACTCCACCCCTCAACTTCACAGAAGACCATACATCTCAGTGACATCAACCTGGGGGACACCCGGGATGTGCCTGGGCCATGCCCAACCCCCATCACTTCATAAAAGGCCAAATATTCCAGAAACCTTACAGATCCCCACCCCTAAACCATACATATTCTTGTTCCTGATGATAAGATGCATTAAGTGACACCAACCTGGGGGTCCCCTCGGATGTGCTGGGGACATGCCCCACCCCCTCCACTTCATAAAATGCCATTTTCTCAGAAACCATTCATACCCCTAAACCATATATATACTTGTTTGTTAAGATAAGACGCACTCAGTGACATCAACCTGGGGATCCCCCGGGATGTGCCGGGCCCATGCCCAACCCCCTTCCTCTTCATAAAAGGCCAAATTTTCCAGAAACCTTACAGATCCCTACCCCTAAACCATATATATTCTTGTTCCTTATGATAAGTCACATTCAGGGCACGCCTGGGCCATGCTCCACCCCTCAACTTCACAAAAGACCATGCATCTGAGAAACTGTTCAGAGCTGTACCCCTAAACCATATATATTCTTGTTCTTTAGGTCGCAATCAGTGACATCAGCATGGGGGTCCACCCGGGGTGCCAAGGGCCATGCCCCACCCCTTTACTTCATTCAAAGCCGTATATCTCTGAAACCGTTCAGAGCCCCACCGTTAACCATATATATTCTTGTTCCTTATGATAAGACCCCACTTCATAATACGCCATATATCTCAGAAACCATTTGAATCCCCTCCCCATAATCACATATATTCTTGTTCATTGTTATTAGACACATTCAGTCACCCACATCTTCTGGGGTCTGCAAGGGCCATTTCTCTCCATCCACTTTATAAAAGGGCCTCATATCTCAGAAACCGTTCAGCATTCAGTGACAACAATCTTGGGCTTTTCTGGGATCTGCCATGCCCGAATCCCTTCACTGCTTAAAAGGCCTTACATCTCAGGAGCCATACATATCCCCATCGCTAAACCATATAATATTATGTCTGTTCCTTTTGATAAGAAGCATTTAGTGACACCAACCAGGGCTCAATTGGGATCATGACCCACCCCCTCTACTTTATAAAACACCTAATATTTCTGATACAGTCCACATGAGTATTGATTTGAGTATGGGGTTTGTTTGGGAGACATTATAATTGGTAGATTAAAATCGTATCATGTTAAAATACATGGCTGCCAAAAATTTGGGCTGTGCCCACCTGAGCTCTGGTTTATGAAATTTAGCTCTTTGGTTTGTTTGCTATGGCAAGTTAAGAAATTCCATTGACTTGTAATGGGGAAAATTGAAAAATGACATTTATGCCTTTCAAGATATTTTGTCAAACTTTCATAGAAATGTTCCTTTAATAATGTTCTTTTAGGCCTATTGGTTGCCACAGATGGGAATTTGTCAATTGTCATCTGTTGTCCTGCAACAACACATTCAAGGGACATCAGACCTCTAAAGCCACTAGGCTGATCGGGTCCAAATTGTAACTGCAGCATCCTTGGGCGAAGGGCTTCCTTGGTTAATTAAAATACATTGCTGCCAGTGGGCACTGTCCCATGAGCTCTGGTGAGCATAGTGGCCCATGGGCCTCTTGTTTATAATATGCATGGTTTTGTTCTGTTTGTTATACCAATAGATTGCCAAGGTGAAGGTCTTGCATTAGTTTTTGCTACTTGTATCATTTTCTTGTAGAAGAGGACCATGCAATCTCTGTTCAACATGCACATCTGTGTTAGGGCTGCTCCTACTTATTGCCTGTTTGCTTGTGTGTGCAGGACTCACATGGATGCATATAGAAATGAGAAAGGATATAGAAAGCTTGAGAAGGGGTCTTGAGACAGGTACTAATCTAGATGTTGTGAACAAGACCATGACTGTGTGTTTAGCCTTAGTTACCATTTATTGTAAATAGGCTTATTCATCAATACTTTTACTTTCACTCAGTGTGTTTTTTTACTGCTGAATGTGAACTTAACCATTTTCAGATAAATAAATTTTTTTTTTTAGTTTTCTGAAAATATGCAATTCCTTAAAGATCAGTGCTTTACATTAAGAGTATATCCCCTAGGAGAAAGGAAGTAAACTTTATTATGTGAGCCCCGCCAAGCGAATTTGTGTCTTCGAGCATTCCGTCATGACAAATTTTAACTGCGCATGCCCAGCCATTCAGAGGGACCAGGGATCTGGCTTTCTGTCTGAAGGTTCCTCTTGATTCACTGCTTGTATGAGTGAGTAGCAAAGGTTCTGGCGAGACTGCGCGGATGCGCAGGCTCGCCTGAACCTTCGCTGCTCGCATAGGCGATAAGTACCAAATTCGCTTGACGCGGTCCATGTAAGAGTCCCATATTTACACTAAATATTCGGACACATCATTTCCTTACTATACTTGTTCTAAAATTTGAACAAGTACAATTTATTCCTCAGTGTTTTGACTAAAAATAAAAGGATGAGCTGCAAACAATGTATATCCTGATGAGATCCTGCATTTTGTGGCATCTCATCAGGGTTTATGTTGTTTGCTGAGACCTGTCTGTCAGAATACACACAGTTAATAGGGTAGTCTTCATAGACATTTTATACATTTGCCTTAAATGTTTTACATGGTTGTGGAAATCCCAATATTTTTCAAATTCGTAGCGCCCATTATGCATTTTATGCATGTGTTAATGTGAAATATGTCCAACAAGGAGAAATCACCTAAATAATATCATTTTCCATTTCATATTTATAGAGACAGCTCTTAAAGGAAAGAATTTGCTCCCAATGGGAGCAATTCTTTCCTTAAAGAGTACCCCAATCTCGTAGAATGATGATTTCACTTGGATTTTCTTTGTTGTGCGTAATAGTATTTTTGTCCTCGCCACGCCATTTTTTTTTTCAATTGTCTTCAGACTAATGAGATTAATCAAAGCACTGAGATACTGATGTGAGTGTAGGCTGGGGAAATCCTCCTGGACTGAGATTCAAACTGTTTCGTTTAACCCTTAAGTCCCAGTGTTTTTTAAGCAAACAGTGTAGACCGTGCAGAATGTGGTGTATGATCTGGGTCTACACTGTTTGTCAAGCCCAACCCATGAATCCAGTCCAGATTCTATAGCTAACCCTCTTACGCAACACTCTGAACCTCACACGGCATCATCACTGTGGTTATTTTCTATAAATAATCATAATTCCAACAAGTCTGATAGTCGGATGGATTTGAGCACTGAAGAGCTTTTATGCTTAGTAAGGTTGGGTTGATTGACAAATGAGAATCAAATTGTCAACAAGCAAAATTCACATACAGTCGAACTTTGATGGCTCGAACACCTGTGGGACCACGAAAATCTGTTCGAGACAGGGGTAGTTCGAGCCACTGAGGGTTACTGCCAGGAGAAATAACGGGGTTAATTTTGGGACATCTTTTTGGTGTTCTATGATGAAAATGTATGCTGTGTGTACTCATTAGAATCGCCTCATCGAGGCGATTCTAATGAGTACACACAGCATACATTTGCAAGATAAAAGTCAAAAATTTCCTTTATTATCCAGCACAACTTCTTAGGGAATTCCCTTTGGTCTCAAGAACGGGTTCAACTCAGCCATGGTAAAGAGTCATCGGTGTTCGAGCCATCGAAGTTCTACTGTAGCTGGATTTCAATATTAAAACCTGACCATAACTCTTAATTTACCATGATGATCTATAAACGGTAACAGAAGCAGACATAAATGATAATGCATACAGTGGATAACAGTAATGACAACAACACTAACTTTCTTGAAAGATCTAAGTCTTGCTATTATGGTCCGTCATTTTGTTCTGGAGAACTGCTAACAGCTGTTGTCCTGACCGTAACCCATTTTTGACAATGGAATCTTCCACCTAAATAAGTTTAGCGTAGTCCGTTTCCAAATATTGGGATGCCAGTTTTGTTTAGTTCGAGGTAAATTTTCCAGAAATGCATGTACCACAAGCAAACAGTGTAGTCACAGATCAGACGCCACAGAACGCGGCATCTGATCTGGGTCAACACTGTTTGCCAAATTAATGCCAATGTCCCACAAATGGGACGCTAGGCATATATGGGTTAAATTATAAATGTCACAAAGTCAGATCATCTGTAAAATCTCAAAGAAATAAGACTTAACTCACATTTCTTTAGATCAGACAGCATTGCCATTAGGATGACACGCCCGTGCGACAGTGAATTTTTTCCCCATCTCCAAAATGGCCATTTTTCCAATGAAAATCCTTGATATTTTTCTTATAAATACTGCAAACATAGGTTGTGGATGCTCGTTAGAACCGCCTCATCGAGGCGGTTCTAACGAGTACCCACAACCTATGTCTTGGAACAAAAATAAGAAAAATAATGTATACCCCCGTAGACCCCAGTTTTCTATATATAATATGGGGTATAGGGGGGTCTTCATTTCACGGACTTGTTCACGTGATGCTTTAGATTTTAGTGTCTATTGCAATGCCAAGATTTTACATGAAAGAGAATCATTTATCATTGGCTAAATCGTTTCAAACTCAGGATTACTGTAGACTGGCTTGAAATTGTTAGAACAGTTTCATTTGTTCCTGCTCATTACGCAAACACGCCTATACAAATACATTGCTACCTTTGTCGCCGAAAAAATGAAAATTTCATGATGAAAAATTGATATTTTTCTTATTTCTGCTCAAAATATAGATTGTGGGCACTCGTTAGAACCGCCTCATCGAGGCCGTTCTAACGAGTACCCACAATCTTTATTTTAGAGCAGAAATAAGAAAAATAAGGTATACCTCCGGAAACCCCAGTTTTACTATATAAAAGTGGGGTTCAAGGGGGTCAAAATTATATAGGCATGTTTTCTTGATGTGATTTTACTTTACTGGTTGCTTGATGAATGTGCCATTTATCAGATTTAATGTTCTGCATGCTGGGTATTTTCTGCAGCAGACAACATTTTGAAATATTTTTTTCTAATTTTCGTAGAAAACAGGATTTGATATCTCGTGGAAATTGTCTCCATGAGATGTCAAGTCCTGTTTTCTGGCAAAAATAAGAAAAATATCAACAATTTGCCGTCTGCTGAATTTCCCATAAAATGCCAATCACGACAATTGCCGCCTGTTTTGTCGTCTGTCTGTTACTTTAAAAGTCATTTTTTGCAAACAGTTTAGACCCAGATCAGATCTGGGTCCACACTGTTTGCCTGTATGCAAAAATATTTTTAAAAAGTTTGCAAGGAGATTCAGCAGCTGACATAAGCAGACAACATTTTCAGATGTAGTTTTTTTGGTGTCTAAAGGGTTAATGCCATCTTGTAATGAAAAAGTAAAAATGAAGATTATATCCTGTGGCATTCTGTCTATCAACATTGCATGATTTTCAGTTCTTGGCTATTTTAGAAGATTAGTCATGTTTGATTTTAGTTGCATTTTATGCTACACTGTATATTTACTGACTGATTTTAGTTTTGTATAAAAAATAAAGCTTAGTTTTTATGTGCATGGAAGTAAAACTTCATTTGTGTGCATGCAGGTACATTAGCTCTTCATCACGGAAAGCAACAAGGATATTTTTAAAAAAGTGTGTTGTAGATACCTGTTGGAACTGCCTGGATGGTGCATTTTTAACATATAAACAATATAGTTTTCACACAACATAGAATCTGAAGAGATATAAGGAAAATTCTCTTGACACTTATCCTGCGGAATAAATTAATTTAGCCACACCCATTTCTGACTATCAGCCAATCATATTACATGGGAAAATGTTTTCCTTCAACTTCACAAACTGAATGACAAACAGTGTAGATCCTGATCAGATGGCTTCTGAAGAAGCCATCTGATCTGGATCTGCACTGTTTGCAAATGTAATGGTTGTCGTGAACAGTAGGATAAGGGTTAACCCTTATCCCACTGAACACTCCAACCTCTACCTTTCCAAGACAGATGGCTTTGGAAGAACCCATCTGATCAGGATCAACACTGTTTGTCATGGATTTTGTAAACTAAATACATTTTATCAAGTAAACTGATTGGTTGATAGTAATGGGTGTGGCTAAATTAATTTATTCAGCAGGATATGGGATAATTATCCCCTTTACTTTCTCTTGTCTGGAGATGGATTAGTTATCCCATTGTATGCGGGGGAAACCCCTTAAGGGTACCTTGGCAAATAGTGCAGACCCAGATCAGACGTCGCAAAATGTGGCGTTCGCCGCAGATCACGACGTCTGATCAGGGCCTGCACTATTTGCCTAAAGAATTTTCCTTCAAAAATAGAATAAAATCTCTCCTGACCCCTCTTATATGACAAATGGACTTGTCCACTATATAGCAATGAAAGAGTCCACTAGTATACAATGGGTTATAATAGTAACCATATTTATCCTATATATTCAGATATCTCAAGTCCTTACCATATTTGTTCTAAACTTAGAATAAATACAATTTACCTTATCTGCCATAATCCACTGTTGTGTCTAAGAATAGCTCGATGAGTGGCAAACAGTGTAGTCCATGATTAGACCCCGCATTCTGCAGCATCTCGGCTGGGTTTATACTGTTTGCTCAGACCTATCTGTCCAAAGGCAAGGAGCTTATGATGAGCTCTTGCCAAAGATAAATATAGTAGCCATTTAATTCTAGTTCTATAATCAAATTACTGGCAGCACTGGTGGGTCTGTTGTCTGAGTGTAGGCTGGAAAAATGATCCCAGTCGACCAAAGAAATGAAGCACATGCCGATTTCACCCTCCTCTCCTTCAGGTTAAAGTATGGGCAGATATTGTTAGTTAATTACCAAATTCAGAACAGTCACATCATTATTTTCCTCTTCATTTTCAACATCATCATCATCATCATCTTGAGAGCCGGCCTCAGTTGCTCTGTCTTACGTGTGTCCAAACAGTAATCAGGCAATTGCTGGCCCAGTCACTGCCGGGTCAGCTTACATTCTTTTGTGGAGATTGATTATGAAATTTTTTCCCACTCTAGAAAAGCAGTTGTCAGTTACTTTTGAAAGAATTTGCAGTGAACTAGATAAACCTTTATGCATAAGCCTGCTCAGCAAAACTGACAGGCTCAGAAAGACGTAAATGGTAATGGTGGGTTAACCCATTTTGTTTGAATCCCCTAAACAGGTTATTGACCGGCATGACAGGCTCAGATTAGACCCCACAGAACATGGTCTGATCAGGGTCTACACTGTTGGCAAAAAGTTCAGCCAATTTCCAAATAAATTTTGAAGGAGACACAAACTGACACCCCTAAATTTTGAAATGGACTTGTGCTATATACAAGGTGGAAGATTCCATTTGGTACAAACAAACCAATAAAATCAGTCAAATCTTCATCTTAACCTATATTCTGTTTGTATTACAGTTGAGTCTCGAAGTGAAGCAAGTGTTCAAGACTTGAACACGTTCATGGTGAAGCTGTCAGATGTGAATAAAACTGTTCACAACATACAGACAGGGAAGAACAGTCTCAAAGAAGTCATCAAAAACATATCATCTATTAATAATGAGGTAAGTACCGGAAAGCCTCACTGTTAGCCCATAAAATGCCAATCACGACAATTGTCTTCTGCTTTGCCGTCTGCCAGTTACCTTAAAAGTATTTTTTTGCAAACTGTGGACCCAGATCAGACTGTAGGAGCAGTCTGATCTGGGCACACACTGTTTGCCAGTATGCAAAAATATTTTTAAAAGAGTTTGCTGAATAATTCAGCAGATGACGTTAGCAGACGACATTTTCAGATGTAGTTTTTCTCGGCACCTTTAGGGTTAAGAAAACTCGACGGTCCAAAACCAATTCTTTTGTAGGTGACTTAATCCTTATCCTGCTGAACACAACACACCTTACCTTTGAAAACAGTGTAGATCCAGATCAGATGGTTTTGAAAATCAAAATCTACACTGTCATTCAGTTTGTAAATATAATGAGCCTCGCTAGCTCAGGCGGATACTTTTTAAACGTGTCTGACTAATGATCAGGAGGCTGCAAGGGTTGGCAACATTCTTTCTTGGAGATTGATCATGAAATCTTCTCTACGGTCATTCTCTCCCTTCCGCTGATTCAAGAAGGGCAGTTGTCAGTTTCTGGTGAAAGAATGTGTACTGTACTGGTTATCCGCTTACGTATAAGCCTGCCCAGGAAAAGTGTGGATAGGTAAACTGACCGGCTCAAAAATGACTTAAAATTGTGTTGACTGAGCCATTAAACTCCAATACAAAAAAAAACAAAAAACAAACAAACAAAAGATATCAGCCAGTGCATGACAAAATCTACAATAAGACCTGTGCGACCAGCTAAGACTCAGATCAGCCTGTGCATCCGCACAGTCTGATCAGAGTCTTTGCTGTTTGCATGAGCATTCTATAGCCTCTGGGCTATTCATAGGGCAACAAGAGAATGCTCCAACCAGGTTGACCTGACGGGTCAGCTGAACTGAGACTTCAACCATAGCCTGAGTCTTATTGTAGGTTTTGTCATGCGTCGGCTCATATTATATTCAGTTATTTGGTTGGTTGGTTGGTAGTCAGAAATTGGTATGGCAAGGAGAAGGGTTAACCCTTATCCTGCTGTTCATGACAACCCCTACGTTTGCAAACAGTGTAGATCCAGAAAGAGGCCATCTGATCTGGATCTATACAGTCATTCAGTTTGTGAATTTACATGACTATAACATACCAAGTAATTTGATTGTTTGCAAATCAGAAATGGGTGTGGCTAAATTAAATATTCAACAGGATAAAGGCTAGCTGGGACTGCAGAATTGGCAATTTTTGTGTAAGTTGATCTAGGGGAAAAGGGGTTTGCGAGCATGTGGGCTTAGTGAAGACAAACAGTGAAGAAGCCATCTGATCTGGATCTACACAGTTTGTATGTTCAGTTTGTGAATTAAAATGACTACAACATACAGTCCAACCTGTATTAAGCAAGCGCCTAAGGGATAACAAAAATATGCTTGCTTAAGACAGTTGCTTGCTTAATACAGGTGAAATTTAACACATTTGCCTTTCTTAGGAACTGAATGCCTGCTTGCTTAAGACAGGTTGCTTGCTTAATAGAGGTGACCACTAAGACAGGTTTTACTGTATGTAGTAATTGTATTGGTTGATAATCAGAAACAGGTGTGGCTAAATTAAATATTCAACAGCATAAGGGTTGAAGACCAGCCAGGACTACAGGATTGGCTCTTTTTGTGTAAGTTGATCTAGGGGAAATGGGGGTTTCCGAGCATGTCACGGCTCAGTCACAACAAAAATCAGCATGCTTACCCACCAATCGGAATACAGCCTTCCATCCCAGAATGAACAAGCATCAGGACAACAGACCTCTAAATAGCACACAGCAAAGAATCTGATCAGACTGTACAGATACCTAAGTCTTAGCTGGGTGCGCATGCTTTAAAAACACCTTTAAATCGGCACAACCGATATGAAACTTAGAAATGAGACTGCTCTTGACTAGCAGACGACATTATCAAAGTGTTTTCTCTTTCATATTTTTCAAAGAAAATAAAGCATGACATTACAAGTGAATCATTTGCTAAGCAGAAGATTTTAGCAGAAGATTCACATTTAATGTCAAGTCGTATTTACCATGGAAAATATTTTTAAAAAATCAGATTGTAGTCTGCTTTTTGATTATGTATCACAGCTGAAGGGTTAATGTTCCCTGTTTCTTTTTCAGATCACAGAACTTTCAAATAAAGTCAATAAATTGAGTGCTGGTTTGGACGCTGCACCAGAGCTGAGACAGATTCCAGACAAACTGCAGACTGTTTCCAAGGTGAGTTATTTGTTTGCATTGAGAGTGTTTGACCGTTTCAATCCTGTGAAACAGTTTAAGTATATGTCATTGGAAGACATAAAGGCATAAAGTGGGTATTTTGTGATAATTGAATGACAGTTTTTGTCAATTCTCCATAAAAACCTATGATATGGGTATTTATTAGAACTGCCTCATGGAGGTGGTTCTAATTAATACCCACAACATAGGTTAATATGGAGAAATAAGGAAAACTATCCTTCATTTATCACAAAATACCCACTATATCTGTTCTTATGAACAAACAGTTTAAACCCAGATGACTCATACTTTCAGCAAACCTAGGTGTGTCTTAGATACAGAGGACCTTCCTTATGATGAAGCATTCTTTTTTCCCTAACAGTTTGTTGTCATTAAGGGGAATGGGAACACCTTCAGGGGAGGCAACTTCTGCAAAAGCATTTTTGTCTCCCATGTCAATAGGGGTCATTTCTTAAAGGAAAGAATTTGTTCTCCTAAGGAGCAAATTCTTTCCTTAAAAAGTAGACCTCTTTTTCGGCGGGACAGGGTTTATAGAAAAGCGAACAGGAAGTCCCGAAAGTTGTCTCCCTTTAAAAAATGGCGGAAAAATCTGCCAGGTGTTCCCATTCCTCTTAAGACTTTGCATCTTTAACGCTTTGCATGCTGGGTATTTTTTGCAGCAGACAACATTTTGAAATATTTTCCTAATTTTTCCAGATAACCGGATTTGACATCCAATGCAAATTGTCTCCTATTTGTCTCCTCTAGGAGACAATTTGCATGAGATGTCAAGTCCTGTTTTCTCGGAAAAATAAGAAAAATATCAACAATTTGTCGTCTGCTGAATTAGCCTAGAGAGTGCTAAAGGTTAAAATATCCCAGTAAGGAGTTGTATTCTAATAGGTCTAAAAGGCATTTTACAAAAACAAATGTTGTGGACATTTGTTGGAATAGCCCCAGTGAGACAGTTAAAACAAATTTCCATAGCATCTTTTTCTTAGTTTATTAAAAACAATATTCAATAATTTCTCCTTTAATCTATAACATCATGAGGTAAGGATTCAGTCCTCTGAAATTGTTATTATAGCCCCGCTTTGAAAAAGTGGGGGCTATATTGGATTTGGCTTGTCCGGAATTCCGTCTGTCTGTCTGTCTGTAATCTTGTCCGGAATTCCGTCTGTCTGTAATATTTGATAGTGGGTACCTTGTTACCGCAACTCCTCTTACAGTTCTAGGTCAATCCTTTTGAAACTTTACAGGTGTTTTCATATAGGTCTGAAGATGTACATATTCTTTTTTCATTATTAGGGCCCCGCACTGAAAGTGTGGGTGCCCTATAGTAATCACTCTGTCCGTCCGTCTGTCCGTCCACAAATTTTTTTATCCTCCATAACTTTTTATTATTCCTGGATGGATTTAAATATTACTTGGCATCATTCTGTCCGTCCGTCTGTCTGTCTGTCTGTCTGTCTGTCTGTCCGTCTGTCCGTCTGTCCGTCCACAAATTTTTTTATCCTCCATAACTTTCTTATTCCTGGATGGATTTAAATATTACTTGGCAGAAATGTTAACCATAATGTGATGGAGTGTTGCGCGCAAGACTCAGGTCCGTACCTCAAAGGTCAAGGTCATACTTAGAGGTTAAAGGTCAAAAAAGGGTCTTTCCTGTGTCCAATTAATAACTTTGTTATTATTCCTGGATGGATTTAAATATTACTTGGCAGAAATGTTAACCATAATGTGACGAAGTGTCACACGCAAGACCCACAGCCGTACCTCAAAGGTCAAGGTCATACTTAGAGATAAAAGGTCAAAAAAGCGTCTTTTTCATTGTGTCCAATCTATAACTTTCTTATACCTGGATGGATTTAAATATTACTTAGCAGAAATATTAACCATAATGTTACAGTGTGTCACGCGCAAGACCCAGGTCCGTACCTCAAAGGTCAAGGTCATACTTAGAGGTGAAAGGAAAAAAAAACGTCTTTTTTAACATCAACATTTTCCTACTCCTCTGATAGCGCTGCCGGGGCCCTAGTCAGTTTCACTGACAGCTCTAGTTTTTTTACTTATTTCACCTTTTTTAACTTAGACAATTTTTGAGATCTACTAATGTTAAAATGTATAGGGAGTAGCTACCTTGTTACCGCAACTCCTCTTACAGTTCTAGGTCAATCCTTTTGAAACTTTACAGGTGTTTTCATATAGGTCTGAAGATGTGCATATTCTTTTTTCATTATCCTTAAATAATTTTTTTCACTTATTTCACCTTTTTTTAACTTAGACAATTTTTGAGATCTAATAATGTTAAAATGTATAGGGAGTAGCTACCTTGTTACCACAACTCCTCTTACAGTTCTAGGTCAATCCTTTTGAAACTTTACAGGTGTTTTCATATAGGTCTGAAGATGTGCATATTCTTTTTTCATTATCCTTAAATAATTTTTTTCACTTATTTCACCTTTTTTAACTTAGACAATTTTTGAGATCTACTAATGTTAAAATGTATAGGGAGTAGCTACCTTGTTATCGCAACTTCTCTTACAGTTCTAGGTCAATCCTTTTGAAACTTTACAGGTGTTTTCATATAGGTCTGAAGATGTGCATATTCTTTTTTCAGTATCCTTAAATAATTTTTTTCACTTATTTCACCTTTTTTAACTTAGACAATTTTTGAGATCTACTAATGTTAAAATGTATAGGGAGTAGCTACCTTGTTACCGCAACTCCTCTTACAGTTCTAGGTCAATCCTTTTGAAACTTTACAGGTGTTTTCATATAGGTCTGAAGATGTGCATATTCTTTTTTCATTATCCTTAAATAATTTTTTTCACTTATTTCACCTTTTTTAACTTAGACAATTTTTGAGATCTACTAATGTTAAAATGTATAGGGAGTAGCTACCTTGTTACCACAACTCCTCTTACAGTTCTAGGTCAATCCTTTTGAAACTTTATAGGTGTTTTCATATAGGTCTGAAGATGTGCATATTCTTTTTTCATTATCCTTAAATAATTTTTTTCACTTATTTCACCTTTTTTAACTTAGACAATTTTTGAGATCTACTAATGTTAAAATGTATAGGGAGTAGCTACCTTGTGATCGCAACTCCACTTACAGCTCTAGGTCAATCCTTTTGAAACTTAACAGGTGTTTTCATATAGGTCTGAAGATGTGCATGTGCTTTTTTCATTATCCAAAACTTATTTTTTAACTTAGACAAGGCGTAGGTACCTTGTTAGGGATTTAACCCTCTCACAAGTCTTTACCTTTAATTCATGAGTCTTTCTCCTCTGACAGGGCTATAGCGGGGCTATAGTCAGATCCTCTGACAGTTCTAGTTTTACCTGGTTCTGTTGATTTAGCAATAAAGCTGGTTGACTTTATTATCCCCCGACTGAACAGGTTCGGGGGATATAGCGATCAGCCTGGCGTCCGTCCAGGCAGACGAGAGATCCGTCCGTCCGTAGACGCAAGCTTGTGATGGCCATAACTCCTATACCTTTTGAGATTCATTGATGGTTCTTGGCACAATTGTTCACAAGGCTGAGGCGGTGTGTCATGCGCAACAACCGGAACTCTGGATGGCATACTTCTTGAGTTATCTCCCCTTTTTAGCTCACCTGAGCCGAAGGCTCATGTGAGGTATTAGTATACCACGAGCCGGCGTCCGTCGTCGTCGTCCACACTTTCAAAGAAGTATATCTCCGGAACCAGTGGGCCAATCTTGATCAAATTTCATGTGAAGCATTATCAGGTAGGGGGAAAGGCTGCATACTGTTTTCGGGCAGATCGGATTGGAACTCTGGTTGCCATGGCAACAAATAGCTCCCATAGACTTAACATAGGAAAAAGTTTGTCATCACTCTAGCTCCGTCAATTTTTTTCTGATCGTCTTCATTCTTGCAGATAACGAGGACAGGCATGAAATCTCGATCAAGTTCAATTTTGGGCTGAATCGGATTATTCACTCAGGAGTTACGTGCCCTTGAGCGTTAGGAAAAAGCTTGTCATCACTCTAGCTCCGTCAATTTTTTTCTGATCGACTTCATTCTTGCAGATAACAAGGACAGGCATGAAATCTCGATCAAGTTCGATTTTGGGCTGAATCGGATTATTCACTCAGGAGTTACGTGCCCTTGAGCGTTGAAAAAATTGCCTATTGACTTAACATGGGGAGAATGTTGTAATCACCGTAGCTGCTTCAATTATTTTCAGATTGGCTTTATTCTTGCAGATAACCAGCACAGCCATGAAATCTCGGTCAAGTTTGATAACTGGCAGAATCGGATCATTCACTTAGGAGTTACCTGCCCTTGTGTGTTTTTGCATTAGGGCTAATGGGAATTTCAAAAATGTATATCTTAAAGACTACTTGGCCAACTTTGATCAAATTTCATGTGTCGCATTATTGGGCAAGTGGAAAGGCTTCATTAGGTTTTCAGGCAGATCTGAGTGGAACTCTGGTTGCCATGGCAACATCTAGCTCCCATAGACTTCACATAGGAAAAAGCTTGTCATCACTCTAGCTCCTTCAATTTTTTTCTGATCGACTTCATTCTTGCAGATAACCAGTACAGGCATAAAATCTCGGTCAAGTTCGATTTTGGGCCGAATCAGATAATTCACTCAAGAGTTACGTCCCCTTGAGCGCCCGAAAAATTGCCTATCGACTTAACATGGGGAAAATGTTGTCATCACTGTAGCTAGTAACGAGGACAGGCATAAAATCTCGGTTAAGTTCGATTTTGGGCAGAATCGGAATATTGACCTCGGAGTTTCGTGACCTTGAGCGACAAAAAATTTGCCCATAGACTAAACATAGGGAAAATGTTGTGACTACGATAGCGACTTGAATTTTTTTCAGATCAGCTTCAAACTTGCAGGTAACAAGGACAGACCACGATAGCAACTTTATTTTTATTCAGATCAGCTTCAAACTTGCAGGTAACGAGGACAGGCATAAAATCCCGGTTAAGTTCGATTTTGGGCCGAATCGGAATATTGACCTCGGAGTTACGTGACCTTGAGCGACAAAAAATTTGCCCATAGACTAAACATAGGGAAAATGTTGTGACTACGATAGCGACTTGAATTTTTTTCAGATCAGCTTCAAACTTGCAGGTAACAAGGACAGACATAAAATCTCGGTCAAGTTCGATTTTGGGCCGAATCGGATTATTTGCCTTGGAGTTACCTGCCCTTGAGCATAAAAAAATACGTTGTGACCACGATAGCAACTTTATTTTTATTCAGATCAGCTTCAAACTTGCAGGTAACGTGGACAGGCATAAAATCTCAGTTAAGTTCGAATCGGAATATTGACCTCGGAGTTACATGACCTTGAGCGACAAAAAATTTGCCCATAGACTTTACATAGGGAAAATGTTGTGACTACGATAGCGACTTGAATTTTTTTCAGATCAGCTTCAAACTTGCAGGTAACGAGGACAGACATAAAATCTGGGTTAAGTTCGATTTTGGGCCGAATCAGATTATTTGCCTTGGAGTTACCTGTCCTTGAGCATAAAAAATATGTTGTGACCACGATAGCAACTTTATTTTTATTCATATCAGCTTCAAACTTGCAGGTAACGAGGACAGGCATAAAATCTCGGTTAAGTTCAATTTTGGGCCGTATCGGAATATTGACCTCGGAGTTGCGTGACCTTGAGCGACAAAAAATTTGCCCATAGACTTAATTAGGGAAAATGTTGCGACTACGACAGCGACTTGAATTTTTTTCAGATCAGCTTCAAACTTGCAGGTATCTAGGACAGACATAAAATCTCGGTTAAGTTCGATTTTGGGCCGAATCGGAATATTTGCCTTGGAGTTACCTGCCCTTGAGCATAAAAAAATACGTTGTGACCACGATAGCAACTTTATTTTTATTCATATCAGCTTCAAACTTGCAGGTAACGAGGACAGGCATAAAATCTCGGTTAAGTTCGATTTTGGGCCGAATCGGAATATTGACCTCGGAGTTACGTGACCTTGAGAGACAAAAAAATTTGCCCATAGACTTAACGTAGGGAAAATGTTGTGACAGAAATAGCGACTTGAATTTTTAGCTAACCTGAGCCAAAGGCTCCAGTGAGCCGATAGTATACCAAGGCTTCGGAGTCCGTCGTCTGTCGTCCGTCCATCCGTCGTCCACACTTTCAATGAAGCATATCTCAGAAGGCAGTCAACCAATCTTGTTTAAATTTTATGTGTAACACCATTGGGCAAGGGGAAAGGCTGCATTAGGTTTTGGAGCTAGTCTGGTTCATTTGTTCCTTCATTCTTCTTTCTCTCCATATAGAGATAATAGACCAATGTTAAATTTTTAATCAAAGATTTCTCAGGAACTATAAAAGCTAGAAGCATCAAATTTGGTATTCAATAGAATAATGATGACTTATTATACCCCCGGCATACGAAGTATGCAATGGGGGTATATAGTTTTTGTCTTTTCCGTCTGTCTGTCTGTCTGTAAACAATTATTTTGTGTCAAAGATATCTCAGGAACTACTGTACATAGAAACTTGAAATTTTGCAAACATGATCAGTATGACTAGTTGTATTGTGGGAAAGAAAATAAGGGCCAAGGGGTCAGGCCTTTTAGAGTTGTTTCCCTTTGTAGTTCTTGTTTCAGTTGAGGTGATGGCACTGGCCGGGGGTATACATGCCCCACTGGGCACTTTTGTCTAGTTTTGTGTAAGAGACATTGGGCTTTCTCAGCTTATTTGTTCATCTGTTCTTTCATTCTTCTTTCTCTCCATTTTGACCAATGTTAAATTTTAGTCAAATATTTCTCAGGAACTATAGAAGCTAGAAGTCTCAAACTTGGAATGCAATGCAATAATCATGACTTATATCCTGTAAGGGTCAATGGGCTGGATTCTATTAGCAGATTTAGTAGTCAAGTCTGTGAATTGTTAAAACTTAAGTTCCTCAGGTGAGCGGTTTAGGCTCATTGAGCCTCTTGTGTGTTTTTGCATTAGGGTTAATGGGAATTTCAAAAATGTATATCTTAAAGACTACTTGGCCAACTTTGATCAAATTTCATGTGTCGCATTATTGGGCAAGTGGAAAGGCTTCATTAGGTTTTCAGGCAGATCTGAGTGGAACTCTGGTTGCCATGGCAACATCTAGCTCCCATAGACTTCACATAGGAAAAAGCTTGTCATCACTCTAGCTCCGTCAATTTTTTTCTGATCGACTTCATTCTTGCAGATAACGAGAACAAGCATGAAATCTCGATCAAGTTCGATTTTGGGCTGAATCGGATTATTCACTCAGGAGTTACGTGCCCTTGAGCGTTCTTAACATAGGAAAAAGCTTGTCATCACTCTAGCTCCGTCAATTTTTTTCTGATCGACTTCATTCTTGCAGATAACAAGGACAGGCATGAAATCTCGATCAAGTTCGATTTTGGGCTGAATCGGATTATTCACTCAGGAGTTACATGCCCTTGAGCGTTGAAAAAATTGCCTTTTGACTTAACATGGGGAGAATGTTGTCATCACCGTAGCTGCTTCAATTATTTTCAGATTGGCTTTATTCTTGCAGATAACCAGCACAGCCATGAAATCTCGGTCAAGTTCGATAACTGGCAGAATCGGATCATTCACTTAGGAGTTACCTGCCCTTGTGTGTTTTTGCATTAGGGTTAATGGGAATTTCAAAAATGTATATCTTAAAGACTACTTGGCCAACTTTGATCAAATTTCATGTGTCGCATTATTGGGCAAGTGGAAAGGCTTCATTAGGTTTTCAGGCAGATCTGAGTGGAACTCTGGTTGCCATGGCAACATCTAGCTCCCATAGACTTCACATAGGAAAAAGCTTGTCATCACTCTAGCTCTGTCAATTTTTTTCTGATCGACTTCATTCTTGCAGATAACCAGTACAGGCATAAAATCTCGGTCAAGTTCGATTTTGGGCCGAATCGGATTATTTGCCTTGGAGTTACCTGCCCTTGAGCATAAAAAAATACGTTGTGACCACGATAGCAACTTTATTTTTATTCAGATCAGCTTCAAACTTGCAGGTAACGTGGACAGGCATAAAATCTCAGTTAAGTTCGAATCGGAATATTGACCTCGGAGTTACGTGACCTTGAGCGACAAAAAATTTGCCCATAGACTTTACATAGGGAAAATGTTGTGACTACGATAGTGACTAGAATTTTTTTCAGATCAGCTTCAAACTTGCAGGTAACGAGGACAGACATAAAATCTCGGTTAAGTTCGATTTTGGGCCGAATCGGATTATTTGCCTTGGAGTTACCTGCCCTTGAGCATAAAAAAATACGTTGTGACCACGATAGCAACTTTATTTTTATTCATATCAGCTTCAAACTTGCAGGTAACTAGGACAGGCATAAAATCTCGCTTAAGTTCAATTTTGGGCCGAATCGGAATATTGACCTCGGAGTTACGTGACCTTGAGCGACAAAAAATTTGCCCATAGACTTAATTAGGGAAAATGTTGCGACTACGATAGCGACTTGAATTTTTTTCAGATCAGCTTCAAACTTGCAGGTAAGAAGGACAGACATAAAATCTCGGTTAAGTTCGATTTTTTTAGGCCGAATCGGAATATTTGCCTTGGAGTTACCTGCCCTTGAGCATAAAAAAATACGTTGTGACCACGATAGCAACTTTATTTTTATTCATATCAGCTTCAAACTTGCAGGTAACGTGGACAGGCATAAAATCTCGGTTAAGTTCGATTTTGGGCCGAATCTGAATATTGACCTCGGAGTTACGTGACCTTGAGAGACAAAAAAATTTGCCCATAGACTTAACGTAGGGAAAATGTTGTGACAGAAATAGGGACTTGAATTTTTAGCTCACCTGAGCCAAAGGCTCCAATGAGCTGATAGTATACCAAGGCTCCGGAGTCCGTTGTCTGTCGTCCGTCCATCCGTCGTCCACACTTTCAATGAAGCATATCTCAGAAGGCAGTCGACCAATCTTGTTTAAATTTTATGTGTAGCACCATTGGGCAAGGGGAAAGGCTGCATTAGGTTTTGGAGCTAGTCTGGTTCATTTGTTCCTTCATTCTTCTTTCTCTCCATATAGAGATAATAGACCAATGTTAAATTTTTAATCAAAGATTTCTCAGGAACTATAAAAGCTAGAAGCATCAAATTTGGTATTCAATAGAATAATGATGACTTATTTTGTGTAAGAGACATTGGGCTTTCTCAGCTTATTTGTTCATCTGTTCTTTCATTCTTCTTTCTCTCCATTTTGACCAATGTTAAATTTTCGTCAAAGATTTCTCAGGAACTATAGAAGCTAGAAGTCTCAAACTTGGAATGCAATGCAATAATGATGACTTATATCCTGTAAGGGTCAATGGGCTGGATTCTATTAGCAGATTTAGTAGTCAAGTCTGTGAATTGTTAAAACTTAAGTTCCTCAGGTGAGCGGTTTAGGCTCATTGAGCCTCTTGTAATAAAATAGAATGACTACTTTGTGATGGCCATAACTCCAGTACCTTTTGAGATATATTGATGGTACCTGGCACAGTTGGTCACAAGGCAAAAACAGGGGCTTGAATGTGATAAGCAAGCCCCAGAAAGAAATCCCGGCCGGAAAACTTGCCTTTTGATACAGTAGGCCCAAAGGATAGGTTTGATCGTTCGGCAGATTAAAAAAAATACATACCAGCATTGTTACTTGATGCTCTGTGGAGAAAAATAGATTACATTTATGTAAGGAAAAGATAATAGTGTCAGCCCATAACAAAACCCACCAGAAGTCATGTGCATCTACACCATCTGGCCAGTCTTCGTTAGTTTCTTTCGCCTAGTAACAGATAAGGCTGGTCTTTTGTGATAACTGAAGGATAGTTTTCCATATTTCTCGTTTTTTTATGGAGAATTGACAAAAACTATCCTTCAGTTATCACAAAATACCAACCTTATATGTAGCTATGTATAGTCAATGAAGCCAAATAAACACTGTGCATGAAGGGTTTCCTGACCCTTCCTATTTTTGTTTGCTGGTATATCTGGGACTGTTGCTCTATAACTGGTTTATCTGGGACTGTTGCTCTATAACTGGTTTATCTGGGACTGTTGCTCTATAGCTGGTTTATCTGGGACTGTTGCTCTATAACTGGTTTATCTGGGACTGTTGCTCTATAACTGGTTTATCTGGGACTGTTGCTCTATAACTGCAGATAAGGAGGAGTAATTAGACTTTTTTTGTCTTATTTCTCTATCAAAATATATATTGTGAGTACTTCTTAGAATTACATCACGAAAACAGTCCTATATAATTTTGACCCCCTTGAACCCCACTTTTATATAGTAAAACTGGCGTTTCTGGGGGTATACATTATTTTTCTTATTTCTGGTCTAAAATATAGATTGTGGGTACTCGTTAGAACCGCCTCATCGAGGCGGTTCTAACGAGTGCCCACAATCTATATTTTGAGCAGAAATAAGAAAAATATCACAATTTTCATCATAAAATGTTCATATTTTCGGCGATAAAGGTGGCAATGTATTTATATAGGCGTGTTTGCGTGATTCGCGTCTGACAGTAAGGAAAATTATCTTCAATCTTCCTTCTTATCTGCTGCTATGTTTCTAGCTAAAATATTCATATGAAACCCTATCTACCCTATCTGCGGCCCCCGCCCATTGGGGCTTGAAGAAATAGTTGGGCTGCATGATGCTTCCAAGCAGAGCTGAAACCGACCCGCACTCCTTTACTGGTAAATGGCTTAGAAGATCTAAGCCTGTCCAGGCAAAGCGGTGCAAGCCGGACCGTCCATGCTTATAAACCCTATTGGTTTCATTAGGCGGCAGGGCTTGAGAAGTCATTTCATCTCAATATCTGGTAAAAGTCCCACAAAATTGGAAGCAACATCTCCAAAATGACCTTTACAGTGTTGACTGGGATGTCAATCCTGAAATCCAACAAACAAACAAAATCTACCCTATCTGTTTACCCTAAACATACAAATTTTTAGTTTGGCCTTATCAAAGACTCTGACCAGAGTGAATGGCAGCAAAGTCTAATTTTGGTATCTATTGCTCACAAAGCATATCCTCAAATCAGAGCGGGGTAGCCATATGTTATTTTTCTTATTTCTAAACAAAACCATATGTTGTGGGTACTCATTAGATGCTCCTCGCTGAGGAGCTTCTAATGAGTACCCATAACATACATTTTACAGAAGGACAATAAAAAAGAATATCGGATCAGTACTTATCAAGGAAAAAAAGTGCCTTATCAGTGACTACGAGTACGACAAAGGTAGTCTTGCAGGCTTTTATTTTGGGCTCAATTTCAAGGAATTTGAATTGGAGCAAAATGTTTCTTTGAACCTTCTGACACCATGTTATGTTGCAGACTGTGGCAGAACTAGGCAGTGAGGTTACAGGAATGAAAGATAAAGTGGACTCATTCTCACAGTTCATGAAAACATCCAACACAAAACTTGATGAGCTTACAAACAAGGTGACTGAAATAGATTTGGTAAGTCCCAGTGCAAAGGCCCACAGGTTTTGGTTGCTTAACTCATCTGAATTTGAAAGTGTCCTTTTCATAAATACTGAAATGACAAAATTATTGGCATTTTATACAGTAAAATTCCTATATTAAGACCACCATTGGAACTGTTCAAAAGTGGTCTTTTTAGACCACTTTTGAACAGTCCCAAAGGTGGTCTGTAACCAGATGACACTATCTGCAGAAAACACAAAAAAGAGTAACTGCAACTTTCTAAATATTTTTTTTAAACAGAAATAGTCTCAATTTTCTGTCTTAATAGCGGAATTTACTGTATTTATGAGCAGGACAATATCAAATGTTATTCTCTGGTTTGAACATAAGTCTTATTTTTTTGGTATTTTGATATCTATATGGACAAGTGTATGAACAGATCACATTCCATGAGCTATGTGTTATAATCTTGGGGCAAGTTTTCATACAGTCATCTTGGCATGAGAGAATGTATTGAAAATTGTAATTTGGGAAAGTAAATTATCAGCTGTTATCTCACAAATTTCATGTTATGTCAGTGCCAGTTTGGGGAAGTAAATATTGCCAATTATTAATTGACTATCCTGTATTGTTTGGAGGTCATCCGCTATAACACTGAGGTAAAAAAACAATAATCATATTTTTAATGGTGTCAAGTAATAAAATTGTCATTAATCAAGTAATTTCCTGTTGACCAAGTATGAAATTACTTGATTAATAACATTATATTATTTAATTACAGTTTGGTTTGGAGTATATCGGCCCAGTCAACACTCTTAATGGTAATGTTGAATTGGTCAGATTAAATATGCTTACTTTTCCAGGGCAGTCTTATTCATACTGGATAACCAGTACAGTGCATATTCTTGCTCCAGAAACTGACAACTACTGTTTGTGAATCAATGGAATGAAGAGAAGGACTGTAGAAAAGATTTCATGATTAATCTCCATGAAAAATTATAACTTGATTAGGCGGGATTGAAACCTGAGCACAAGTCAGATGTGCATGCGAATGCGGTTGATTACAAATGAGCCGATGCATGACAAAACCTACAATTAGACCTGTGTTATCGTCGAAGACTCATTTCAGCCGGCCCGTCAGGTCAGCCTGGTCAGAGCATTCTCTAGACAAGAGGCTATGGTAGGCTTATTCAGGCTGATCTGGGCACAGGTCAGATTTTAGACTTTATCTTGCACTGACTCAAATAATACTTGATAGCTTGCTGAAAATGATTGCCTCAGTAGAAAATGAATTGCATGACAGTAAATCAGGATTTACCCCACCCCCACCCGACCTCACCCCAAAGTCTGAGTGAGTGAGTGAGTGTTTGAGTTTTACCTCCCACCAACAGCTAAGGTCATACAGAGATGGGACCTCGGTTTAAAGACTCATCCGAAGGTCTGGAGAAGCCCGGGATCGATCCTGCAACCCCTGGTTTACAAGGCGAGTAGCGTAACCACTACACCACGGAGGCTTTTCACCCCAAATTGTCAACTTTGCAGAGCTATCAAGTACTTTTCTGGGATACAGTGGAAGGTCACCTCTGATTAACAATTGACTTGGTAAAAGTGAAAAAAATCTTGAAAGGCTGTAAAGTCAAATGAAAATTATTCGGGGATAATTTTCACTTATTTCTTGTTATAAAAACAGGTTGTGGGTACTTGTTGGAATCGCCTCATAGAGGTGATTCTAACAAGTATACCACAAGGTCTATATAACACTATTAATGGGTTCCAAAGCAGAAAGCAAAAAAAGTCCATGCTTATAAACCCTACTGGTTTCATTGGGCGACAGGGCTTGAGATGTCATTTCATCTCTGTGTCGGGTAAAAATCCCACAAAATTGAAAATGGCCTATACATTGTTGACGGGGATCAAACAAACAAGCAAAATACATTTTTGGATCCATCTTGAAACTGCGTTATATCCAAAACTGTGTTATAATGAGGTTGTGGTGTACACAAAAATACATGTACAGGTTTGTTTGTACAAAGAAATAAAGAAAATAACCCCTTAATTATCTTTTGTATGTTGCTCTTCTAGAGATGTATTCTTGTTACATTCATGTCCTTGTCTATTTTCAGAGTGCTAAAAATACAGATGATGCAGATTTAAATCCAGAATTAGCGCATCTCATTCAGGTAAGAATTTACTGGAAATAACCCATTGTACGCAGGAAACCCCTAAAGGGGTACCTTGGCAAACAGTGGAGGCCCATATCAGACGCCACAGAACCCGGCACCTGATCAGGGCCTGAAGTATAGATTTCCTTATTTCTCCATATAAACCAACGTTTATATTCATTAGAACAGATTCGGCAAGGTGGTTCTAATGAATACTCACAACATAGGTTTTTGTAGAGAATTGCCAAAAACTATCCTTCAGTTATCACAAAATACTTAGCTTATCTGTTGCTATGCTCAGGGCTATCCAAGGAGCAACTAGCTATTCCTCTGGCCTGACTGGCTTGATGCTAATTACAGTGACTCTGTGCAAAAATGGCATTTTTCTTATCTCTAGAGATGAAAATACCATATCTTAACCCTTGACCTGCTGAATATTTATATATGCCACGCCCACCACTGCTTATCAACCAATCAGATTTATTGATTCAAATTATTGCAACAAATTCACAATCTGAATGGCAAACAATGTAGATCCTGATCAGATGGCTTCTGACGAAGCCATCTGATCTGGATCTACATTGTTTCAAAGATAAGGCATATCCAGGATTAGCAGGACAAGGGTTAACCCTTGACCTGCTGAATATTTATATATGCCACACCCACCACTGCTTATCAACCAATCAGATTTCTTGATGCAAATCATTGCAACAAATTCATATACTGAATGACAAACAATGAAGATCCTGATCAGATGGCTTCTTCAGAAGCCATCTGATCTGGATCTACATTGTTTGAAAGATAAGACATATCCGGGTTCAGCAGGACAAGGGTTAAAACACTATTGTTGGGGTCCAAAGTGGAACTGTGTTAGTTAAACAACAGTTACCTCAAAGCAAAACTGTTCATATTATATAGAATGACCATTCATTGTCATTTTTGTCGTGTCTGCTTGAAGCATGGCGCAATATATGAGTCCAGTTTTTCATCCATTCATTCCTCTGTCAAACCATCACAGTTAACAACCACCATAACTTTCACCCTAAAATAAAAGTCCATTTCTCAACAGCATAGCCTTTGATGGAATTCTTGTTCTATATAAGCTTTGGAATCTATTTTACAATCATGATACATCAAAATCTATCTTTTAACCGTGTTATGTCCCAACATGTGTTATGACGTCACTGTTATATTAACAGACAAAATGCCAGTCACAACAATTGTCATCTGCTTTGTCATCTGCTTTGTCATCTGCCTGTTTCTTTAAAAGTCATTTTTGCAAACAATGTGGACCCAGATCAGACTGCTCCTGCTGCCTGTAATCAAAAATATTTTTGAAAAGTTTACAAAAAGATTCAGCAGACGACATAAGCAGACAACATTTTCAGATGTAATTTTTCTCGGCATCTTAAGGATATACACATGGTTATTGGCACATAATGTTACAACGCCATCTGTGACAACCCTATGTTCGCTATTGAAATTCTCTTGACATTTTTCAGCAATAGAATCCTATTTTACCCATTGCAGGTGGGAAACCTCTAAAGGGGTACGTTGCAACCAGTGCAGGCCCAGGTCAGATGCCACCGAACACAGCATCAGATCAGGGCATGCACTATTTGCTAACAGAATTTTCCGTCAAAAAATAGAATAAAAATGAAAAAATAGGCCTGAAACCCCTTGTACGACAAATGGACTTGTCCAACATATACCAATGGAAGAGTCCACTAGTATACAATGAGTTAAGAATATTACTTGGGCCATGTCAAGAGATTTCTCGCCTATGCGAGCAGCGAAGGTTCAGGCGAGCCTGCGCATCCGCGCAGTCTCGCCAGAACCTTCGCTGCTGGCTCATACAAGCAGTGAATCAAGAGGAACCTTCAGACAGAAAGCCATATCCCTGGCCCCTCTGAATGGCTGGGAATACGCAGTTAAAATTTGTCATGACGGAATGCTCGAAGACACAAAGTCGCTTGGCGGGCTCATTTGATAGACAGAATCTTACAATTGAGGTCATTTCATATGAAATTTATCACACTCGCCAGAGGCTAATTTCATAATTGCATACGAAATGATCACTCTTGTAAGGTCCTCTATTGATGTGTACTTGAACTTTCAGAATGTTCCTGTACAGCTAAATAATCTCAATGCCAGTCTTCTTACTCAGATGTCTTTGTTACAGTCCACCTTGGTAGAGCATGAGGTAAGATCATTGAAACATTTGAACCAGCTCATGAGAGAAAGCCATTTACCATCATATAGGCATACAAGGACCTATTGTAGACTTATGGATGAGTCTTTAAACCGAGGTCCCATCTCCATATGACTTTTATTAGCTCACCAGAGCCAAAGGCTCCGGGGGAGCTTATAGGATAGGCAGTTGTCCGTTGTTGTCGTCGTCGTCGTCTGGCGTTAACATTTTCAAAGGACATCCCCTCTGAAGCCACTGGGCCGATTGAGTCCAAATTTCATCTGTAGCATCCTTGGGCTGGGGGATTGAAAGTTTGTGTTTTTAGCTCACCGTCACGTAGTGACGAGGTGAGCTTTTGGGATCACTTTTTGTCCGTCGTGCGTCCGTGCGTCCGTGCGTGTGTGCGTGCGTAAACAATTTCTTTAAACAACATCTTCTCCTAAACCACTGATCGGATTTTGACCAAACTTCACAGGAATGATCCTTAGGTGGTCCCTTTCAAAGTTGTTCAAATGGTTCCAGTCCGTTGCACATCTAGGTCACAGGAGCCAAAAGTAGACTTTTTTCACCAAAAACTTAAAAAATCTTCTTCTCTGAAACCACAAGGCCCAGGTCTTTGATATTTGGTATGAAGCCTCATCTAGTGGACCCCTACCAAGATTGTTCAAATTATAGTGCTGGGGCCAAAAATGCCCCCGCCCCGGGGCCCTTTGGTTTTACATAGGCTTATATAGGGAAAATCTTTAAAAATCTTCTTCTCTTAAACTACAAGGCCCAGGACTTTGATATTTGGTATGAAGCTTCATCGAGTGGACCCCTACCAAGATTGTTCAAATTATAGTGCTGGGGCCAAAAATGCCCCCGCCCCGGGGCCCTTTGGTTTTACATTGGCTTATATAGGGAAAATCTTTAAAAATCTTCTGCTCTGAAACCAAAAGGCCCAGGTCTTTGATATTTGGTATGAAGCTTCATCTAGTGGACCCCTACCAAGATTGTTCAAATTATAGTGCTTGGGCCAAAAATGCCCCCGCCCCGGGGCCCTTTGGTTTTACATAGGCTTATATAGGGAAAATCTTTAAAAATCTTCTTCTCTGAAACCACAAGGCCCAGGACTTTGATATTTGGTATGAAGCTTCATCTAGTGGACCCCTACCAAGATTGTACAAATTATAGTGCTGGGACAAAAAATGCCCCCTCCACGGGGCCCTTTGGTTTTACATTGGCTTATATAGGGAAAATCTTTAAAAATCTTCTTCTCCGAAACCACAAGGCCCAGGTCTTTGATATTTGGTATGAAGCTTCATCTAGTGGACCCCTACCAAGATTGTTCAAATTTTAGTGCTGGGACCAAAAATGCCCCCGCCCCGGGGCCCTATGGTTTTACATAGGCTTATATAGGGAAAATCTTTAAAAATCTTCTTCTCTGAAACCACAAGGCCCAGGACTTTGATATTTGGTATGAAGCTTCATCTAGTGGACCCCTACCAAGATTGTTCAAATTATAGTGCTGGGACAAAAAATGCCCCCGCAACGGGGCCCTTTGGTTTTACATTGGTTTATATAGGGAAAATCTTTAAAAATCTTCTTCTCTGAAACCACAAAGCCCAGGTCTTTGATATTTGGTATGAAGCTTCATCTAGTGGACCCCTACCAAGATTGTTCAAATTATAGTGCTGGGACAAAAAATGCCCCCGCCCCGGGGCCCTTTGGTTTTACATAGGCTTATATAGGGAAAATCTTTAAAAATCTTCTTCTCTGAAACCACAAGGCCCAGGACTTTGATATTTGGTATGAAGCTTCATCTAGTGGACCCCTACAAAGATTGTTCAAATTATAGTGCTGGGGCCAAAAATGCCCCCGCCCCGGGGCCCTTTGGTTTTACATAGGCTTATATAGGGAAAATCTTTAAAAATCTTCTTCTCTGAAACCACAAGGCCACGGACTTTGATATTTGGTATGAAGCTTCATCTAATGGACCTCTACCAAGATTGTTCAAATTATAGCCCTTGGGCCAAAAATGCCCCCGCCCCGGGGCCCTTTGGTTTTACGTAGACTTATATAGGGAAAATCTTTAAAAATCTTCTTCTCTGAAACCACAAGGCCTAGGTCTTTTATATTTGGTATGAAGCTTCATCCAAAGGACCCCTAACAAGATTATTTAAATTATAGTGCTGAGGCCAAAAATGTCCCCACCCTGGGGCCCTTTGGTTTTACATTGGCTTATATAGGGAAAATCTTTAAAAATCTTCTTCTCTGAAACCACAAGGCCCAGGACTTTGATATTTGGTATGAAGCTTCATCTAGTTGACCCCTACCAAGATTGTTCAAATTATAGTGCTGGGGCAAAAAATGCCTCCGCCCGGGGCCCTTTGGTTTTACATAGGCTTATATAGGGAAAATCTTTAAAAATCTTCTTCTCTGAAACCGCAAGACCCAGGACTTTGATATTTGGTATGAAGCTTCATCTAGTGGACCCCTACCAAGATTTTTCAAATTATCAAATTATAGCCCTTGGGCCAAAAATGCCCCTGCTCCGGGGCCTTTTTGGTTTTACATAGACTTGTATAGGGAAAATCTTTAAAAATCTTCTTCTCTGAAACCACAAGTCCTAGGTCTTTTATATTTGGTATGAAGCTTCTTCTAAAGGACCCCTACCAAGATGAATCAAATTATAGTGCTGGGGCCAAAAGTGGCCCCGCCCCGGGGCCCTTTGGTTTCACATAGGCTTATATAGGGATAATCTTTAAAAATCTTCTTCTCTGAAACCACAAGGCCCAGGACTTTGAAATTTGGTATGAAGCTTCATCTAATGGACCTCTACCAAGATTGTTCAGATTATAGCCCTGGGGCCACAAATGCCCCCACCCCGGGGCCCTTTGGTTTTACATAGATTTATATAGCCCTTGGGCCATTTGGTTTTGCATAGGCTTATGTAGGGAATATCTTTAAAAAAATCTTCTTCTCTGAAACCACAAGGCCCAGGTCTTTGATATTTGATGTGTAGCTTCATCTAGTGGACCTTTGCCAAGATTGTTCAAATTATAGCCTTTGTTGATGTTTGGTATGAAGCTTCACCAATAAGAACTCCCTCAACATTATGCACATTAAAGCCCTGGGGCCAATAATGGCTCTCACTGGGGCCCACTTGTTACACTATGGATCAGGTGAGCGATCCAGGGCCATTATGGTCCTCTTGTTTATGAAAATTGGCCCATTAGTTTGGTTGCTATAGCAACTTAGAGCTCCCATAGACTTATAATGGGGAAAATTGAAAAATGGCATTAACTGCCAAGCCTTTGCAGATATTGGAACAAAACTGTCATAGAAATGTTCCTTAAGCAATCTAGTATCTACCATATGATTTTAGGCCTACTGCTCAATTTTAATGGTTGCCATGGAAACCAAAATGCAAAAAATAGAAAAAAAAATACTTAAAAATCATCTCCTCACGAACCATATGCTCTATGGGGCTGAGACTTACTGAAAAAATTCTCCATATTAGCCTCAACGGGTTTTGTGTTTTTTATGGAATTCGGCTTTTTAGATTGGTTGCTATGGCAACTTAAGAGTTTCCATTGACTTTTAATGGGGAATATTGAAAAATGGCATTAACTGCCAAGCCGTTGCAGATATTTAGACAATTTTTTATAGAAATGTTCCTTGAGTAAACTTCTTTCAGCCATATGCTTTTATGCCAACCTGAGGGTGCCCCAGGTTGTGCTGGGGCCATGCCCCACCCACTTCTTTTCAGAAAAGGCCATATATCTTGCCAACCGTTCAGATCCCCACCTTCAAACCATATATATTCTTGTTCCCTGTGATAAGACGCATTTAGTGACACCAACCTGTGGGTCCCCCAGGTTGTGCTGGGGCCATGCCCCACCACCTTCTTTTCAGAAAAGGTCATATATCTTGCAAACCATTCAGATCCCCACCCCTAAACCATATATATTCTTGTTCCTTGTGATAAGACGCATTCCGTGACACCCACCTGTGGGTCCTCCAGGTTATGCCGGGGCCATGCCCCACCCCGTTCATTTCAGAAAAGGCCATATATCTTGCAAGCCATTCAGATCCCCACCCCTAAACCATATATATTATTGTTCCTTGCGATATGATGTATTCAGTGACACCAACCTGTGGGTCCCTTGGGTGCTCTGAGGGTCCCCTAGGTTGTGCAGGGGCCATGCTCCACCCCCTTCATTTCATAAAAAGTTATATATCTTACAAACGGGCCTCCGTGGCCTAGTGGATAAGAGCGCTGACTCTTAGTCATTAGGTCTCTCACCGCCGTAGGTTCGAGCCTCGCTTGGGCCACGTGTGAGACGCCAAGTTCTGCAACGGAAGGTCAGGTGGTTTTTCTCCGGGTACTCCGGTTTTCGCCCACCTCTGATTAACGATCGGCTCGATATGAGTGAAATAATCTTGAAAGGGCCGTAAAACCCAAACCAAAAAAAAAAAAAAAAAAATATATCTTACAAACCATTTAGATCCTCACCCCCAAACCATATACAGTTCAACCTGTGTTAAGCAAGCGCCTCGGGGATAATGAAAATGTGCTTGCTTAATACAGGTGAATTTAAATACATTTACCTTTTTCGGGAACTAAATGCCCACTTGCTTAAGACAGCTTGCTTGCTTAATAGAGGTGGCCACTAAGACAGGTTTGACTGTATATGTTTGTTCCTTGTGATAAGATGCATTCAGTGACAACATGTGGGTCCCTTCGTTGTGCTGAGACCATACCCCAACCCTTCCATTTAAAAAATGGCCCAATATCTCAGAAACAGTTAACATCCCCACCCCCTAAACCATATATATTGTTAGCTCACCTGTCACGTAGTGACGAGGTGAGCTTTTGGGATCACTTTTTGTCCGGCGTCCGTCGTGCGTGTGTGCGTGCGTAAACTTTTCCTTCAAATGACATCTCCTCCTAAACCACTGATCAGATTTTAACCAAACTTCACAGGAATGATCCTTAGGTGGTCCCCTTTCAAAGTTGTTCAAATGGTTCCGGTCCATTGCACATCTAGGTCACAGGAGCTAAAAATAGATTTTTAAAATGAAAACTTTAAAAATCTTCTTCTCTGAAACCGCAAGGCCCAGGTCTTCGATATTTAATATGAAGCTTCATCTAGTGGACCTCTACCAAGATTGTTCAAATTATGGACCTTGGGCCAGAAATGCCCCCGCCCCGGGGGCCTTTGGGTTTACATGGGTTATATAGGGAAAATCTTTAAAAATCTTCTTCTCTGAAACCACAAGGCCAAGGTCTTTGATATTTGGTGTGAAGCTTCACCTAGCGGACCTCTACCAAGATTGTTCAAATTATAGCCCTAGGGCCAAAAATGCCCCCGCCCTGGGGGCCTTTGGTTTTACATAGGCTTTTGCAGGGAAAATCTTTTAAAATCTTCTTCTCTGAAACCGCAAGTCTCAGATCTTTGATATTTAGTGTGAAGCTTCATCTAGTGGACCTCTACCAAGATTGTTCAAATTATAGCCCTGGGACTAAAAATGCCCCCGCACCAGGGGCCTTTGGTTTTACATAGGCTTATATAGGGAAAATCTTTAAAATTTTCTTCTCTGAAACAGAAAGGCCCAGGTCTTCGATATTTGGTATGAAGCTTCATCTGGTGGACCTGTACCAAGATTGTTCAAATTATGGCCCTTGGGCCAGAAATGCCCTTGCCCCATGGGCCTTTGGGTTTACATAGGCTTGTACAGGGAAAATCTTTAAAAATCTTCTTCTCTGAAACCACAAGGCCCAGGTCTTTGATATTTGGTGTGAAGTTTCACCTAGTGGACTTCTACCAAGATTGTTCAAATTATAGCCCTAGGGCCAAAAATGCCCCCACCCCGGGGCCCTTTGGTTTTACATAGGCTTATACAGGGAAAATCTTTAAAAATCTTCTTCTCTGAAACCGCAAGGCCCAGGTCTTTGATATTTAGTGTGAAGCTTCATCTAGTGGACCTCTACCAAGATTGTTCAAATTATAGCCCTGGGGCTAAAAATGCCCCCGCCCAGGGGCCTTTGGTTTTACATAGGCTTGTATAGGGAATATCTTTAAAATATTCTTCTCTGAAACCGAAAGGCCCAGGTCTTCGTTATTTGATATGAAGCTTCATCTGGTGGACCTCTACAAAGATTGTTCAAATTATGGCCCTTGGGCCAGAAATGCTCTTGCCCCATGGGCCTTTGGGTTTACGTAGGCTTGTACAGGATAAATCTTTAAAGATCTTCTTCTCTAAAACCACAAGGCCCAGGTCTTTGATATTTGGTGTGAAGTTTCACCTAGTGGACCTCTACCAAGATTGTTCAAATTATAGCCCTAGGGCCAAAAATCCCCCCGCCCCGGGGGTCTTTGGTTTTACATAGGCTTATACAGGGAAAATCTTTTAAAATCTTCTTCTCTGAAACCGCAAGGCCCAGGTCTTTGATATTTAGAATGAGGCTTCATCTAGTGGACCCCTACCAAGATTGTTCAAATTATAGTGCTGGGGCCAAAAATGCCCCCGCCCCGGGGCCATTTGGTTTCACATGGGCTTATATAGGGAAAATCTTTAAAAATCTTCTTCTCTGAAACTGCAAGGCCCAGGTCTTTGATATTTGGTATGAAGCTTCATCTAGTGGACCCCTACCAAGATTGTTTAAATTATAGTGCTGGGGCCAAAAATTCCCCCGCCATGGGGCCATTTGGTTTCACATGGGCTTATATAGGGAAAATCTTTAAAAATCTTCTTCTCTGAAACTGCAAGGCCAAGGTCTTTGATATTTGGTATGAAGCTTCATCTAGTGGACCTCTACCAAGATTGTTCAAATTATAGCCCTGGGGCCAAAAATGTCTCCGCGCCAGGACCCTTGGTTTTTACATAGGCTAATATAGGAAAATCCTTTGAAAATCTTCTTGTCTGAAACCAGAAGGCCCAGGTCTTTGATATTTGGTATGAAGCTTCATCTAGAGGACAACTACCAAGATTTTTCAAATTGTAGTGCTGGGGCCAAAAATACCCCCGCTCTGGGGCCCTTTGGTTTTACATAGGCTCTTAAAAAATCTTCCCTGAAACTGCTAGGATCAGGTCTTTGATATTTGGTATGATGCTTCATCTTGTGGACCTCTACCAAGATTGTTCAAATTATAGCCCTGGGGCCAAAAATGCCCCCGCTCTGGCACCCTTTGGTTTTAAATAGACTTATATAGGGAAATCTTGAAAATTATCTTCTTCTCTGAAACCACAAGGCCTAGGTCTTTGATATTTGGTATGAAGCTTCAGCTAGTGGACCTCTACTAAGTCTGTTCAAATTATAGCCCTGAGACCAAAACTGCCCCCGCCTCGGGGCCCTTTGGTTTTACATAGACTTATATAGGGAAAGTCTTTAAAAGTCTTTCTTTGTTAAACCACAAGGCCTAGGTCTTTGATATTTGGTGTGAAATTTCATCTAGTGGACATCTATAAGGATTGTTCAAATTATAGCCCTGGGGCCAAAAATGCCCCCGCCCCGAGACCGTTTGGTTTTATATAGACTTATATAGGGAAATCTTTAAAAATCTTCTTCTCTGAAACTGCAAGGCCCATGTCTTTGATATTTGGTATGGAGCTTTATCTAGTGGACCTCTACCAAGATTGTTCAAATTATAGCCCTCGGGCCACAAATGCCCCCGCCCCGGGGCCCTTTGGTTTATATAGAGATAATCTTTGAAAATCTTCTTCTCTGAAACAGCAAGGCCCAGGTCTTTGATGTTTGGTGTGAAGCTTCATCTAGTGGACCTCTATCAAGATTGTTTAAATTATAGCCATGAGGCCAAAAATGTCCCAGCCAGGGGCTCTGGTTTTACATAGGTTTATGTAGGGAACATTTTTTAAAAATATTTTCTGAAACCACAAGGCCCAGGTCTTAGATATTTGGTGTGTAGCTTCATCTAGTGGACTTTTGTCAAGATTGTTCAAATTATAGCCTTTGTTGATATTTGGTATGAAGCTTCACCTTTTTAGACCTCCCTCAACATTATGCACATTATAACCCTAAAAATGGCCCTCCCCGGGGCCAACTTGTTACTCTATGGATCAGGTGAGCGATCCAGGGCCATCATGGCCCTCTTGTTGCTCCTTGTGATCAGACACATTCAGTGAAAACAATTTGCAGGTCCCTTGGGTGTGCTCGGGCCAAGCCCCACCCCCTTTATTAGCTCACCAGAGCCGAAGGCTCCAGGGGAGCTTATAGGATAGGCAGTTGTCCGTCGGCGTCTGCGTCGTCTGTGTCGTGTGCTGTCAACACTTTTAAACATCTCCTCTGAAGCCATTGGGCCGATTGGTCCCAAATTTTATCTGTAGCATCCTTGGGCTTGGAGATTGAAAGTTTGTGTTTTATATGAAAATCGGCTCATTAGTTTGGTTGCTATGGCAACTTAGAGTTTCCATAGACTTATAATGCGGAAAATTGAAAAATGGCATTTACTGCCAAGTCATTGCAGATATTTTGACAAAACTTTTACAGAAATGTTTCTTGAGTAAACTTCTCTTAGCCGTATGCTTTTATGCCAACCTGAAGGTCCCCCAGGTTGTGCCGGAGCCATGCCCCACCCCCTCCACTTCATAAAAGGCCATATATCACAGAAACCATTCAGATCCCGACCCCTAAACCATATATATTCTTGTTCCTATTGATAAGACGTATTCAGTGACACCAACCTAGGGGTCCTCAGGGATGCGCTGAGGCCATGCCCCACCCCTCCACTTAATAAAAGGCCAAATATATTGGAAACCATTCAGATCCCCACCCCTAAACCATATATATTCTTGTTCCTTATGATAAGACCCATTCATTGACATCAACCTGGGAGTCCCCGGGATGCGCCGGCGCCATGTCCCACCCCCTCCATTTCATAAAAGGCCCAATATCTCAGAAACCTTACAGATCCCCGCCCCTAAACCATATATATTCTTGATCCTTATGATAAGACACATTCATTGACACCAACCTGGGGGTCCTCAGGGATGGGCCGGGGCCTTGCCCCACCCTTTCACTTCACAAAAGGCCATATATTTCAGAAACCGTTAAGATCCTCACCCCTAAACCATATATATTCTTGTTCATTATGATAAGACACATTCAGTGATACCAACCTGGGGCTCCCCAGGGATGTGCTGGGGCCATGCCCCACCTTCTCCATTTCATAATCTCACAATATCTTGGAAACCCTATAGATGGCTACCCCCTAAACCATATATATTCTTGTTTCTTATGATAAGACACATTCATTGAAACCAACCTGGGAGTCTCCTGGGGCCTTGCCCCACCCCTCCACTTCACAAAAGGCCTTATATCTCAGAAACTGTTCTTAGCCCCACCCTAAACCATATATATTCATCTTCCTTATGATTAGACGCATTCAGTGACACCAGCTTGGGAGTCCTCGTGGCATGCCCAGGCCATGCCCCATCGCTTAAATTCATTAAAAGCCATATCCCAGAAATAGTTCAGATCCCCACCCCTAAAACATATACTTGTTCCTTATGATAAGACTCGTTCAATCACACCAACCTGGTGGTCTCTTTGTGCTGAGGCAATGTGCCCCGCCCTTCCACTTCATAAAAGGCTTTATATTTCAGAAGCCATTCAAATCCCCACCCCATAATCGTATATGTTCTTGTTCCTAATTATTAGCACACCTACTGTAGTGGGGTCCACAGGGCCATTCCTATCCTTTCCACTTCATAAAAGGGCCTCAAATCTCAGAAACCGTTCAGATTCCAACCCCTAAACCATATATATACTTGGTCCTTATGAAAAGACACATTTAGGGACAACAATCTTGGGCTTTCCTGGGATCAACAGGGCATGCCCCAACCCCTCCACCACTTAAGAGGCCTTACAGATCTCCACTGCTAAACCATATATATTCTTGTTCCTTATGCTAAGATGCATTTAGTGATACCAACAAGGGCTCCATTGGGTCCAGGCCCCACCCCCTCTACTTCATAAAAGGCCTAATGTTACAGATACTGAGTCCACATGGGTGTTCATTTGGACATGGGGGTTCATTTGGTAGATTAAAATAATATCATGTTAAAATACATAGCTGCCATTGGGCAGTGCCCACCTGAGCTCTGGTGAGCATAGTGGCCCATGGGCCTCTTGTTGTTGGGGGGAGGAAAAACTCATTTTTGAGCAAATAGTTAATCACCACCTGACCTTAGGTTGCAGAAGTTGGCATCTCACAGCTAGCTTGAGTGACGCTTGAACCATAGCGGTAACAATGTTGTTAATATCTTGTTAAAACTTTGATCATTTAAATAGCAAATGTATTTATATTCTTGCTGAAAAACGCCAGTAGCTTTTGTTGAGCAAAAATATCACAGTATTAGATATTGTAATTTGCAGAACAGTTAACAATTTGACCACTAATGAGCTCCTTAAGGAACAACTAAGCCAGAAAAAGCAAAGTCTGAGCCTGCACAGCCACCTAATAGTGCTAGATGCATGAATTCCTGCATAAAGCTTCCTCAAGGTGCCCACTGTGAAGTGTGTGTCTGCGAATTGTAAAGGCTGTGTGGAGAGTGCCTGTATGTACGCGCAGGCTCGCCAGAGCCTTTGCTGCTCGCCTATGTGATAAGTACCCATTTATCATGTTCTGGCTCATTTGAAAAGGCACATCTCGAGGGTTGATGTGCAATTAAGCACTGAACACAATCAGTCAACCACTCATTGAATGGTACCTTGGTCTACTGCCATTGCAGCTGCATGGATATGACTGATTTTCTGCCATTTGTAAAGGAGGCTTGTGTCTTTGAGTGTATCGCTTATATTATTTAGATAAGGATAGCCAACTGGCTATTTTGTGGGAAGAGAACTGTCCTTTTGGCTTTCCGCTGTTGATGTTTTCATTAGGGTCTAGTTGTTTCATGTTTGTGTTTCTTTCCCTTTGGTGTCTCTGATGGGAGTTGTGGATAATTGTATCTATTCCTGATCATTGCCTTCACTTCTATTTTGTTATGCCCTATTTCCACTTGTATACCAAACAGCTATAGATGAGTGTCAACTCAGAAAGCAAGTTTAGTCTTATAAATTAAGAATTGATTCTTTTTGAGAGGGAAACCGAAATATTTTTAGCTCGGCTGTTTTCGAAGAAAACGACGAGGTATTGTCATAGCTGTCGTCGTCTGCATCGTCGTCGTGCAAAAACTTGGACATTTTGTAATACCTCTGTCATTACTGAACATATTAACTTGAAACTCGGAATAGTTGTTCATTATGAAAAGGGGAACTCATACCAATAGGTGAGGTAACTCTCAAAATATTTTTGACACAGTTATGCCCCTTTTTGGACTTAGAATTTTTGCAAAAACTTGGACATCTTGTAATATCTCTGTCATTACTGAACATATAAACGTGAAACTCGGTATAGTTGTTCATTATGAAAAGGGGAACTCATACCAATAGGTGAGGTATCTCTCCAAATATTTTTGGCACAGTTATGCCCCTTTTTCGACTTAGAATTTTTGTTTAACTAATAGAAACTGCAGCCGAGGGTTGGCATCCGCATGCGGTGCTCTTGTTGTTGGAAGGAGTTACCTCCCAAAATGGTATTACTGTTCTACTTAATGAGGCATGCTTGATCACTCACATGGGCTGGATTCTGTAAGCATCAATAGTCACGAAAGATCTACAGCTTATGCCACCCTCCCCTGACTCAAGAAGAGCAGTCTGTCAGTCACTGCTGACATCACTTTACCTTCCTCATCAGAAAACCAGTTTTTGTCTTGTGAGCAATCTGGACCAGACAACAGATCAGCATGATAGTGTACACTCTTCAGATAATGCAATGCCTCTACAGTAAAATTCCTATATTAAGACCACCTTTGGGACTGTTCAAAAGTGGTCTTCAAGACCACTTTTGAACAGTCCCAAAGGTGGTCTCTTTTTAGGTGATACTGGGTGTATAAATAGAAGGAAAGAATAACTGAAACCTTCTCAATAAACATTCAAAAGCAGATTTAGTCTTAATTTTAGGTGGTCTTAATAGCGGAATTTTACTGTACTTTCTATGTCTGTGACATTTGCTTGCCTTTTTGGAGCAAAAGTGAGCTGATGGAATACATGAAAGTGCCTTTGCATGTCAGCATGGGTGCAGGCCTTTGTGCTTGACTTTAGGGGCTCAACTAAGCTGAAACAACATCATTTTAACCCTTTTTGTACCAAATGGAATCTTCCTCCTTAAATATAGCAGGGGTCCATTTTAAAATTTAGGGGTGACAGGTTGTGTTATTCTTCAAAATTTATTTGAAAAATGGCTGAACTTTTTGCAAACAGTGTAGGCCCAGATCAGACGCCGCATTCTGCGGCGTCTGATCTGGGCATGTACTGTTTGCCAGGGTACCCGTTTAGGAGTTTCCGGTACCAAATGGGTTAATGGACTGTGCTAGGAAATACAACAGTCACTCAGAACAAAATTTTAATACAGTTAACGATGTTATTAACAAGTAGTTACTACATGTACATGAAATATTTGTGTTTTGTATCTTTCAGCAAAGGTTTGTTCTTTTAGAAAATGCTACAGCTACCTTGAGTAAAAATCTGTCCGCTATATCACACCCAACAATGCCAGCCGTACCCGGCTCAGATGCAAGTGATCTAAAGGTACAAGTCGAGGGAATCCTACATGAAATGGTAATAATCCTAACGAGCACCACAAACCATTGTTTGGAGAATTAATAAGAAAAATATCACAAATTTTCATCATAAAAGAACCATTATGGAGATATTAAAGAATGCTCTATGCTCATGGATGTGTTATCGTAATGGGTTATTTCAAAGTCATCGTGGCAAACAGCGTGGACCCTGATCAGACTGCTCCTCAAGGAGCAGTCTGATCAGGGTCCACTCTGTCTGCCTATATGCAAAAATGTGTTTGAAAAGTTTGCAAGAAAAAGTAACAGACAACGAAAAACCTAAGATGCGGTTTTTCATGGCATCATATTAATAAAGCATTACTTCACTTCTTCCTTTCACTTATTAAACATTTGCATTTGATCAAAGTTTCGTGGTTAAGTTTGTAATAGTCTCATAGCTCAGTGACAGATTGGTTTCATAATATTATTTGCTGCACGGTATTTGTCAGTGGTTTGCTGACTTATTGAGTTATTTGATGATTATTTGTTTTAGAATAAACTGAAAATTGATTTGCAAGATATGTTAAACTTTTGTCTCTCAATACATAAGTCAGTCTTTTTATACTATGGTAAGGATTTATGTTCACCTACACAACCCATAATTATAGCCAATTTAACTCCCCATACTACTGAAGTCTGTTTTCCTCTACATACAAACAAATAAGGTGGGTGTTGGGTGATGATTTAACCCTTTACCACTCAGGGATTTTGTGAATTTTGCTGATTTTCACAGTGTTGCACCTGACAGCATTTTCAACTAGCCATTGTTCCATAACGGATAGTCAGTTTTACACCAAACTCGGTATGAATGTTCAATGGGCAGTAGCCTTTCAAATGCAACCTTTCATGACTTGATCATTGTCGGCATGGTAAAAAGGGGGCATCTCAAAGTAGGCAAAAAGTGTGTTTTCACATGAATTTTTGACCACATTTTAATCTTCACACAGCTGTCAAGGCAACAATCAAGGTGTTTGGCACTGGCCATTTTCACTGTTTGCAGCATGTTTTATCAGCATCAGTTTTCAGGCATTTTTGACCCCAGACACCCTCAGATATAAATTTCAGTGGCCGGTTGGGCCATACACCCAAAATTTTCGGGATGTGAGGGGGGCGTTGCCCCCCCTTCAATCCCCCCCCCAGAATATTTTTAGTGGGGAGGCACGCAAAAAACAGGTCACTTTTTTGTCCAACAAATCCTAAAGCAAACATGACTATCCAGGGGTAGAAATGCAAATTTTAGGTGCTTCTGGGGCTTAAAATGGGGGGAGGGGGGACGCAGACACGTAAAAACACGTATCTGAGTGGTATCGGGTTAAGCCTTATCCAGCTTTAGCCATACCCATTTCTAACTATCCTCCATTATATTGTTTTTATCATATGACGTCGCGTCTGAGAGTGTAATAACGTCATGTATTATTTTCGATAATCCACTAGTGGATTAAATATGCAAATTAGCTAGATACGTCCCGTAACATTACATGTACGAGGTCCTTAACGACGTCGCGTTTACTAACGGCGGAATATTGACATTTTTGTTAACAAATCGTTATAAAATGCCTTTTAAATGTCATATGATAAATAGAATCTTGCATTCGTGCTCATATATTATTGAATTTATTAAACTCGTTGAGAAAAAGGGATAAAATGCTCGGCAAAGCCTCGCATTTTATCTCTTTTCCTCAACTCTTTTAATAAAGTCAATAATCCATGAACACTCATGTTAGATCCTCTATATTATAATGTATTTATCAGTTCACAAACTGCATGATAAACAGTGTAGATTCTGATCAGATAGCTTCTAAAGGTCTGCATTGTTTGCAAAGGTAGTGTTTGTTGTGTTCAGGAGGATAAGAATAATGTTTGTTGATTTCTATGAAAACCTATGTTGTGAGTATTCATTTGAACTGCCTCAACAAGGTAGTTCAAATGAATACCCACCACATAGTTTTAGGAAAATCATCCTTCAGTTATCACCAAATACCCCCTTTTCTGTTGATATGATTTTGTACATACACATTGATATTTCAGCTGAAAAAGAATGTACACATTGATATTTCAGCTGAAAAAGAATGTACACATTGATATTTCAGCTGAAAAAGAATGTACACATTGAAGCTGAAAAAGAATGTACACATTGACATTTCAGCTGAAAAAGAATGTACACATTGATATTTCAGCTGAAAAAAAATGTACACATTGATATTTCAGCTGAAGAAGAATGTACACATTGATATTTCAGCTGAAAAAGAATGTACACATTGACATTTCAGCTGAAAAAGAATGAACACATTGATATTTTAGCTGAAAAGGAATGTACACATTGATATTTCAGCTGAAAAAGCATAGGGAACAATCCTCGTAGTTTAACAAAAATATCCGATATCGATTTGCGACAGTCGCCGGAGACTTACCTGTAAACAGCATCACCAAAATTATATAGAAATTAATAGGAAAGCCGTATTAAATTGATTAAATTACAATTTTAGAAGAATGCCACAAAAAATTATAAGTTATTTTCAAAAAGTTCAGTTATTAATGAGGAATTAGATATAAAATTTGTAAAAATAAATTAACGACTTAGTTCTTCCATTTTACTTTGAATAATGGAAGTCGTATTCCTATTCATCTTATATATATTTTGGCAAAATGCTCCTGAACCTACATTCCAATGCTAATTTAAAACTTATTACGTTCTCATTGATTTTTTTATAAGTCATGGCTAGGAAGAAAATTTCTCAAAGTTTGCAATTATATATACAATTTTATGCTCAATTAAAAACATAGTTCTTCCATTTTGATTTGAAAATAAGGAAGTCAGCTTTTCGACACCTGCATTTTCTCTCGTGAAAATGGCTAAGTCCACGAGCGCCAGCAGGTCAAGATAGTCATGGGTAGAAATTTACTTTAGCACAATCTCATAATGTTTATTTATTTATTTATTTGTAGATTTATCAATTAATTAATTAATTAATTCCATCTGTAGAAAGAACTCGGGATCTGCATGATAATATGTGACGAAAAGCTGTAAAACTTAGGAAAGAAAGAAATGAATGAATGCGTGATTTTCCTTAATTCTTGGTAATGCATGGTATCATGTCTTAAATATAAAGTGAGACAGACAGGCCCACAGACGAACGGAAAGAAGAAAGGACGGATGAAAGAAGACTCTAAGTTATTTATATATAAAGGCTGAATATAATACGTAGAAAAACTACAATTGGCTACCATTAACTTAAAAGGCATTGAGAAAAAATCATAATTAGATGTTTGGCGTGATAATTAGGAGCGTGATAGCTCAGTGGTTAGTGCTGTTGCCTCTAATGCTAGAGGCCCCAGGCTCGATCCCCGGAAGCATGGGTTATTTTGGTGTCCGAACACGCTCAATTGCCATCATTTGCAGGGATAAATGCCAAAAAGTGCGCCATCTTTCGGATCGGGACGTTAACTGGAGGCTCCTTGTGCCATCTCTTGTGCAGGTTAACCCATTCAGTACAAAAAACCCCTGAAGGGGTACCTTGGCAAACAGCGCAGGCCCAGATCAGACGTCACAGAATGCAGCGCCTGATCAGAGCCTACACTGTTTGCAAAAAGTTAAGTCATTTGCCGAATCAATTTTGAAGAAAACACAACCTGACCCCCCTAAATTTCGAAATGGACTCCTGCAATATAAAAGGTGGAAGATTCCATTTGGAACAAAAGGGGTTAACGACCCCTACCGTAATTACATGATTACTGTGTAGGCTTTCAATCCTGCAAACCTGGTGTGTATGTAATGTACACCTGCGAGTGATGGTCAAATGTGACCGATCGCAGTTTTGGTAGAAAGAAAGAAAAAGAAAGAAAGACAGTTTTATTGCAATCATTTTTAGCAGGCCTTCGCAGAGCCGAACTTTGTTTGCCGCTTTGCCCGGCGGGGGCGGACTTATCACATGAAGAACATCATTAATTGACATATTGGCTCATTAACAATTTGTTGACCCAAAGTTGCAGACATGAATTCAAAAACTTTAACATAATGAAAACACACCTATACAAATACATTGTAAATTTTACCGCCGAAAAAAGGAAAAATTTAAAATGAAAAATTATGATATTTTTCTAATTTTCAAAATATAAATTGTGCGTATATGAGTACCCACAATCTATTTTTAGAGCAGAATTAAGAAAAATAAGGTTACCCTTTTAAACCCCAGTTTTAATATAAAAGTGGGTTTAAAAAGGGGTAAAACTTATTTTTTCTCATTTCTTCTCTAAACTAGAACAGATTGTGGGTACTCGTTACAACCAGTTCTAACGAGTACACACAGTCTATATTTTGAGCAGAAATAAGAAAATAACCAAATTTATCATCCTTAACTTTTCGTGTGTTTTTTTTTCGGTGTAATCTGCAAAAGAAATTTCAGACATTATCAGCCTAAACTTTTCGTGTTTTTTTTTATTATTTATTTATTTATTTTTTCGGTGTAATCTGCAAAAGAAATTTCAGACTTTGAGGAGAAAGAAAAGGCTGAAAATCAAAACTGATAAAAAAAAGAATGAAAAGGCTGAAAATCAAAACTGAAAAAAAGCAGAATAACAAATGAAATAAATACTGCACACCACTAATATCAGCAATTACTTAAAGAAAAGGAGAAATCTAAGGATATGACAATTTCAGAACTAAAAGAAAAAATAAGACTCTTGGGACTGTAACAAAATTAAGAATACCGGAAAAATTGATTTCACTGATTACAGACACCTTAAAAGAAAACCAATAATCCCGCAATAAACACACTTTATGGTCAGGCGACCGAATATCTAAACCCATCAATGGCAAAGGAATTCATCCAGGTATAAAGGTTATAGTGGTCCATTTCCAATGTTTGGAGTGTTAAAACGATTTCTTTTTTTGTCAAAAGTTTCACAAATATATGTAGAATTAGCAACCAGTGTAGACCTTGATCAGACACCAATTTCTGTGGTGCATTATATGGTTTACACTGCTTACGAATGACTCCCAAAAGGGACGCTTGGCATATATGGGTCAAAACTTGTTAGTTAAATAGCTTACAGCAAATTAGACAGTAGACGACTCAGTCATAAAATATCACTTATATGGATAACATACCTATGTTAGATTATAGACCATTTTTTGGGGATTTGCCCGATGGTAATTTGGGACGATTTCCTAATTCTTTTCAAAAAGTATATTGTGGGCACTCGTAATCCACCAAAAACGATTTTTTTTTCAGATAAAAATCGTGATATTTTTCATATTTGTGATCAAAATATACATTGTTGGTAAGCAATCCCACAATCTGTTTTGAAGCAGAAATAAGAAAAATAATGTATACCCTGTAAACTCCAGTTTTACTTTATAAAATTGGGGTTTATTGGGGTCAAGATTATATAGGCATAATTGCGTGATGTGTGCCCATTTTAACCCTGATCCTGCAGAACACGACATCCCCAACATTTACAAACAGTGTATGTCCCGATTAATCTGATCAGGATCTACACTGTTTACTAGTACACATATTCGATCGATTTTAGCTCTGCAAGCACGCTCTGTCTGGACAGGCTTAGACCCTCTAAGCGGTTTACCGGTACTCGTGTGCGGTTGGTTTCAGCTCTGCATGGAAGACTCATGCAGTCCATCTATTTCTTCAAGTCCTGATGGGCGGGGCCCAATTGTGCTGTGATTCTTCTCTAAAATGATAAAGGAATACGTGCAGACACAGACTAGACAATATAGCAGTCCGATCAAAGTCTACACGAATGATGAAAATACTAGGTGGTTGAATCGGCCGCTGATGAATAGTGAGATAATAATAATTATCATATAATAGTCAATAATTGCTCTTCTTAACTTCTGATCTGAGCTTATGACACTTTTTCATGTTCGACTCATTTGAGCATGAAATTAATAGTGTTTATAAATGCTAAAAGTTGTGTATGGGCTGAAGTTGTCTATCCTCCCATTACGAAAACACCCCTATTCATATATTATTGATACTTTTCAACTTTTCTGATAAAAAATTCTGATATTTTTTACACATCTACTTAAAACATAGATTGTAGGAACTCGTTAGAACTTCTTCATTGAGACAGTTCCAATGAGTACTATACCCGTAATCTTTTTGTGTGTGTGTGTGTGGCGGGGATGGGGGATTCGCAGAATATGAAAAATAATGTATACCCCTGTAAACCCAAGTTTTACTATCTAACAGTGGGGTTTAATGGGGTCAAAATTACAAAGGGGTGTTTTTGTAATGTTAACTAATGTTGAAATGTTGAACTTGTTGGTACCTTAACATTTAGTAGCGGGATAAATTACATGCCCAGTTGAGTAATGCAAAAATATGTTTCAATATCACGACCCACGATTTGAGTAAATGCATGTATTTTGCGCCCTGATATGAATTTTGTCACCAAATTAAACCCATTTAAGGCAAGGCACCCCTGAACATTAACAAACAAATAATCAGTTGGTGATTATAGAATTATATCCTACGCTGGACAGGTAGGAGATAGAGAGAATCCGATAACTGCGAAAGTGACTCTAAGGGAAATAACTTCATTTTTTTGCCAACGGCTTATTGTGGCTTAATGCATATTTGTCTCCCATACTTATCTGACGAAGATTGTTCCAGATGAATGTACACATTGACATTTCAGCTGAAAAAGAACACCAGTAACTTAGTACCTGATGTTAGTATAGACCAGAAGACTATGAATCAGTTACTAGGCAACATAGATAACCTAACAACCACAGTACAGGATCTCAAAGATAATTACAGAAAAGTAAGTCTCATCTCTTGAACTGTTCGCCCATTTTGTTCAGCATGGAATCTTGCACCATACATACAGCAGAAGTCCATTTTGAAATTATTTTCTCGTTAACTCCAAATTTGGAGTAATTTATTCCAACTTTTTCATTTCTGACTCCAACTTTTTGGAAAGTCTCAATTTAAAGTATGGTAAAACTCCCAACTTTTTCAGGAGGACAGCATTTTTACTCCAATTTTCAAAATCCTAGTGAGAACCCTAAATTAAAATGTCAATCACAACAATTGTCATCTGCTTTGCCATCTGCTGGCTACCTTAAAAGTAATTTTTTGCAAACAGTGGGGACCCAGATCTGACTGCTCCTGTATTAGTATGCAAAAATATTTTTAAAAAGTTTGCAAAAATAATTCAGCAGACAGCATAAGCTGACAACATTTTCAAATGTAGGTTTTCTCGGCGTCTTAAGGGTTAAAATGTATCAGGATGAGTTGTAATTGTTAGAAATTTTGAAAATGGATGATCATTTTGAAAACAGTGAAGGCCCTGTCCTGATCAGACAGCACAGTCAACAATCTCCAATCTCGGGAATCAGGCTTGGAGCAATAGATTGTCTGCAAGGTGCTTTCATACAGAGCTGAAACTGACCGCACATGAGTACTGGTAAACTGCTTCGTAGGACTAAGCCTGCCCAGACAAAGTGGTGTGATTCAGACCGTCCAATGCATATAAGCCTTTTGGTTTCATTGGGCGGCAGGGCTTGAGCTGTCATTTCATCTCAGTTTCAGGTAAAAGTCCCCCAGAATTGGAAGCAATGTCTCCAAAATGACCTAAATAGTGCTGACGGGGATGTTAAACCCAAATTCAAGCAAACCAATCTGGGGTCAGCACTGTTTGCCAGTGTTCAGTTTTCAAGGTTTCTGTATAAAATGGGTTTAACAAATGAATCCTAGAAAGTTCAGTCTTATTTTCTCTGAGAACTAATCAAATCTCCTGCAGTTTCACTTGAGGCTTAAGGATAAATATTATAGACAAGACAAGGATAATTAAATGCCGGCCTCTGACGCAGACTAAGACTGAGAAATTGTAAGTCATGTAATAACCCATTTAGTACCAGAAACTCCAAAATGGGTACCCTGGCAAACAGTGCAGGCCCAGATCAGCCGCAGCATGACTCTGCGTCTGATCAGGGCCTCCACTGTTTGCTAAAAGTTCAGCCACTTTCCAAATAAATTTTGAAGAAAAAAACCTGACACCCCTAAATTTTGAAATAGACTGCTGCTATATATAAAGAGGAAGATTCCATTTGGTACAAAAGGGTTAACAGACTAATTCAGAAAGTTAGAACAACCTAATTTCCAATAGAAACCAATCACTTTCGGGTTTGGTCTCATCTTGGCTTAACCTTTATCCCACTGAATAATTCATTTAGCCACACCCATTGCTGGCTTCCAACCAATCAGATTACTTAATAATTTATTCCTGCCAATTCGCAAACTGAATATCAAACAGTGTAGATCTGAATCAGATCATCTGATCTGGATCTACACTGTTTGAAGAAGTAGGGGTTGTCGTGATCAGCGGGATAAGGGCTTAGTATTTGGACACCTGAAATCCTTACCAAACTTGTTCGGAAATTTGAACAAGTGCAATTTAACGTGCATTGTTGTGTCTAAATTATAGCTGAATGAGTGGCAAACTGTATAGACCCTGATGAGACACCACATTCGGCAGTGTCTCATCTGGCTCTACGCTGTCTTTCATAATACATGAGGTAAATATGGTAATACAGCAGGGTCCTGTTGTTCAAAACTAATGACGTCGTTAGTTAACTTATTGTTAAGACTTTGATCATTTAGTATGGCAAATATGGTAATATTTGCTGAAAAAAATGTGAGCAGCTTTTGCAAATGCAAAAGCTGCTCACATTTTTTCAGCAAAAACTTCCAAAATTTTAGATATTATACTTTCTAGAACCGTTAACAATATGACCAATAATGAGGCTTTGAACAACTGGACCCAGACGAATAGTCAGACAATTTTGGGGATTCTCAGATCTCCATGTCAGAAGAGCCAGCCTTCAAATGTCTGTTTTAAACCAAAGCTTCACACCCCCGTCCATAGGGGCTTGAAGAAATAGCTTGGGCTGCATGGTGCTTCTGACCACAGCTGACACTGACCGAAAATTCGAGTTCTAGTAAACTGCTTAGAGTCTGTCCAGGCAAAGTGGTGAGTCGGATAAACCCTAGTAGTTTATTTTGGGCAGTAGGCCTTGAGATGTCATTTTATCTCAGTGTTTGGTAAAAGTCCCACAAAATTGGAAGCAATGCCTCCTAAATAACCTAAATAGTGTTGATGTGGATGTAAAACCACAACACAAACGAACAAACCAAAGCTTTTAACCACTGCAAACACATGGGTTGCAATCCAGTAACCAGGTATTTACAAAAATTGTTTCTCCAGATATTTTGGACTGGTCTTTAAGGCCTAGTTGGTAAGAGCATTGCACTGGTTTTCACCATCCTCTAATTAGCTCGAAATAAATAAAATAATCTTGAAAGGTTCCTGAAAGCAGAACCAAATACAAAGAAGAAACAACAAAAAAAAAAAAATGGAAAAGTGAAATAAAATCTGTCATATTTTTTAAATGAGCCAATTCGTTCTTAATGAGTCTTATTCACATTAAAAGACTAGCTTCAGTCTTTTGATACCAGAGTCTTTCTTGTTCAAGACTAGAAGTTGAAGCCACAGGAGGTACAAAGATATACATTGCAACCTCTTTATTACAATTATCATTATAACACTGTTTTGGATATAACACAATTTAAAGATTGATCCTAAAATGTATACATGGCCTTTTAATTAATGCATGATGTAATAAAGGAATCTGTTTTTCCATTCGTTCATCTGCCATTTGTTCAACAAGCTGTCAATATTTGTACAGGCATGCCATAGTCTTTGGCGAAATTCTAGTGCTATATTATCTATATATTTTTGTTTGCTTTTGCAGTCAACTGTCTTTATACAGACATTTGTTATAATGACAAAGCTCATTATAACGACAATTTCTTTTGAAAGAATGCTTTGCTCAAGCTTAGCCTTGGTTCCGATCGGTGGGCTTCCTTTCAGTAAGAAATGCATGTATCAAATCCATAGTCATGAAAGAATCTTCAAGCTACAAATGTTATAGATATTTGTTAGAATTGCCTCAATATCTATAACATTTGTTTCGTTCCAGCGAGAAAATAAAGGTGAGAAGGCCCTTAATTTTCTGTCAAACTCCTAACTGGGAATCTTTATAACGGCAAAATCCTTATAACGGCACCATATTGGGCAGCAAATACTGTCTTTATAACGAGGGTCCTCTGTACCTACTTAGCCTTTGCTTTTAACCAAAGATAGCATTATAAGAGGTTATTGGGCTGAGCCTAGTTCATCAAAGAGTGATTTACCCTTTTTGTGCCAAATGGAATGTTCCACCTCATATATAACACAGATCCATTTCAAAATTTGGGAGTGTCAGGTTGTATTTTCTTAAAATTTATTTGGATATTGACTGAACTTTTTGTGAACAGTTAGACCCTGATCAGATGCCGCGTTCTGAGGCATCTGTTTGTTTGCTTGTTTGATTTAAGGTTTAACCTCCCTGTCAACACTGTATAGGTCATTTTGGAGACGTTGCCTCCAATTTTGTGGGACTTTTACCCGACATTGAGATTAAATGGCATCTCAAGCCCTGACGCCCAATGAAACCAATAGGGTTTATAAGCATGGACAGTCAGACACACCGCTTTGCCTGCCAGGACAGGCTTAGATCCTCTAAGCGGTTTACCAGTACTCTTGTGCAGTTGGATTCAGCTCTGCTTGGAAGCATCATGCAGCTCTTCTATTTCTTCAAGCTCCGATGGACGGGGGCCATCTGCAGCATCTGATCTGGGCCTACACTGTTTGCCACTTACCCCTTTTGGCATTTCCGGTACCAAATGGGTTAATAACATTTTATGAATATTATTGCAAATACATGTATAATATAAGATTCACTGGTAAAATGTGAGTATCTTTTGCACTGCATAATAGAAGTCGTAAAAAGTAACTGTTAGCTTAGCACTGAACAACTTTGTCCGGACGTGACATTTTAACTGGAATCATTTTCCTTTCCCTTTTCAGCTTCTAGAAGCCAAGAGCAGTCCAGACAGTGTAGGTACTAGCAGTAATGATCAACTGGTGCAGTTACTGAAGTCTTATGAAGAAGGATTTGATAATAAAATAATGGTAAGTTTGTTGGTTGGGTGAGGTGAGAGTGTAGTATGTCTTTTGAGATTCACACATTCAGCTGATAATGGTTAACAGTTTGACTTGCATCAGGCCCCAAGATCATGCCCATTCAACTGAGCAGGAAATTTTGGGCTATTTTCCTTTGTTGAAGGGCCTCAGTGACCTAGTAGATAAGAACAGTCACTCTTAATCATTAAGTCTATCACCACTAAGAATCGAGTCGTGGGTCATGTTAGATGCCAAGTTCTGCAAGAGAAGGTCAGGTGTTTTTTCTCTGACTACTCCAGTTTACATCCACCTCTGATTATTGATTGGCTCCAGATAAGTGAAATAGTCTTGAACAGGTTGTTAAACTAAAACCAAGTTAGCCGAGAATGTTATTTGTCTGCTCACAAATTTTAAAATGCCAGCAATTGTTGGCATTTAAAAATTTGTGAGCTCACAAATTTTAAAATGCCAGCAATTGTTGGCATTTAAACTTTGTGAGTAGGACAAATTTCATGCTCAAGTAGGTGGATCATGAACAAAAATTTTATAACCTTTGGGTCCAGGTAGAGAGAAAAGTTTTTGTTGGATCTCTTTCCCCACTTGCATTCTCTTTTTGGGTTGATTGTTTATCGGTAAATGCAAAGTTACTAAATGATGAAGTTTACACAAGGTTGTCCATGTGACTACATGTATTGCTGACCGTTATGAAATCTAGGTAATTGTAACTTGTAGCCATCACGTGAACCAGTCCGTGAAATGAACAGCCCCCTAAACCCCAGTTTATATAGAGAAAACTGGGGTTTACGGGGTATAAATTATCTGCCTTATTTTTGCTCCAAAACATAGATTGTGGGTACTCGTTAGAACTGCCTCATTGAGGTGGTTTTAATGAGCACCCACAATCTACTGTAAAAATTCGGCTATAAGACAAGGATTTTTCCCTCCGAAATGAGCCCCAAAAATGACCCCGTCTTATAGCCAAGGTCGTGGACTGCAGGCTTTTTTCCGGCAATGTCCCGCGAAGACCAGACATAGGGAAAAAAAAAAACAATTGGTGATTTTTAAATTCATATAAATCGCCGCCCACAAACCATCGCTACCTTTTTTCTGCACGTGATCGGTAAACGACGTCATCCGACGCCAGCACCCCCACACGTGTTTAAAGGTCCATTATTGACCTATCGGTAAAAAATGCTTCCAAAAATAAAATACATATAGCCGGTATTTTTCTTTAAAACAATACAAATGAATGCATTTTATGCAAAAATGCGAACAATTATGATGACAGGTAAATGAGTTTGACAGGGATTCCCTAACTTGGTTTCGAACACTAGTTAGATCTATTTTTAGTTCGTGACAAAAATAGAATCCCCATATATGACGTTATGCTACATTCATTTTTGGCCTTGTTTGCTTAGGCCATGCCTGAATCGGAAAAAATATGACGCTGAATACCATGCCATAAGTAACGACACTCAGAGACGATACTGTCGCCATGTATGTGTAAAGTGACAGATTTATTTTTAGAACAGAAATTCCGAACACATGTTCAGAGCAAAGGGTAAACACGAATGAAAACGACCATTTTCACAAAGTTCTGAAGCTGTATTTGGCTCCAAAAGTGTACACATGACAAAGGAGTATGAATTTTTTTATTGAAGATAAAAACCAGAAAAAAAATTTTGAGACCCGGTAGCTCAATAATGCACCTTTAATGTCATTGTGTGAATATAGGTAGATAGAAAACCAGCGCTTTGCACAGCTCCTGAATTATCCCCAGAAGCTCCGTGTCAGTAACCAACAACAGCGTCCCGCCAAGCGTCTGCTATTTTGCGCCAAAACATAACCATTCATGAGATCATAGAATAGTCCGTTTTTATTATGCAAACATCTACTATTAGGTGTAGCTAATTGTTTGGGGAATCATTTTCACATTGATTGTGGATTAAATTTTATGATTGGAGGATAAACGCAAATTAGAGACGTAACTTGACCATATTTTCACACCTTATCTACACGCACCGCAGGGTGGCAATTATATGACAGGGATTAACAATAGTGTCATACTTGAACTGTAATAAATACACAGATGGTTTGTCTCTGAATTGACCGTGCAGCAATTATTTGGATTTACTTACTGGTCTAGTTTTACCGTATTGAAGGACTCAAAAAGACTGACAGTTGTAGACAATTTTTTTTTGCATTTGCCTGACCGGGCATCATAAGGCCAAAGTGCACCTGCCCGGCACGATTTCGGTCTTGTCCCGGGCGGCCGGGAAATGGATTTGCCAGGCCCCATCGTCTATTAAATAGACAGGGTGTCCACGGTCAGGGAAAAAGTCAGGGAAAGAAATATTTTTTCAAGGTCAGGGAATTGTCAGGGAATTTTGAAATTGGTCAGGGAATTTTGAAATTTTAGCAAAAGTCAGGGAAAAGTCAGGGAATTTTGAAAAAATATGTTCATGAATGATAAAAAAAAACATCAAAAATAAAGGCAGTTTCTTCATGTTTCGTTTTTACCTTGATAATAATATTTGTAATAATGATAATAATTATAATAACAATAATGTCTTGTCCTCTTCTTAAGTATTGCATTTGGTAAATTATTCTTTGAGAAGAAACTAAAGGGTGGTAAGGGTTTGCTATAGGGGAGGAGGAGGCCAACAGATCTCTTTGTATTTGGACATGCATTTCATAAGCTCGCCTGAGCCGAAGGCTCGTGTGAGGTTATAGTATGCCTATGCTCTGGCGTCCGTCACCCGTCCACATTTTCAAATAAGTATATCTTTAAAGCAAATAGGCCAATCATGATTAAATTTCATTTGAAGCATTATCAGGTAGGGGGAAAAGATGCATAATGTTTTGGGGCAGATCAGGTTGAAACTCTTGTTGCCATGGCAACGTAAAATTCCAATGAACTAACAATGGGAAAAACTTAAAAAAAAAATCTTCTTCTCTGAAACCACAAGGCCCAGAGCTTAGATATTTAGTATGTAGCAACATCAAGTGGTCCTCTACATTAATCCTGCCAATCGTGCCCCTGGGGTCCAAATTGGCCTCGCCCCGGGGCTCCTTAGCTTCCATTAACTTATAATGGAAAAAAAAAGCTTCAAAACTCTTCTCCGAAACCATAAAGCCCATAGCTAAGATATTTAGTAAGTAGCAACATAAAATGGTCACCTACATAAATCCTGCAAATCATGCCCCTGGGGTCAGAACTGGCCACGTCCCGGGGCTAATAAGCTCCCATAGACTAACACTGGAACAAACTTTAAAAATGGTCTTCTCTGAATCCACAAGTCCCAGAGCTTAGATATTTAGTAAGTAACAATGGTCCCCTACACAAATCCTGCCAATCATGCCCCTGGGATCCAAATTGGCCACGCCCCAGGGCTCCTTAGCTTCCATATACTTAACATGGATAAAAAGTTTCAAAAAGCTTCTTCTCCAAAACCATAGATCTTTAGCAACGTAAAATGGTCACCCACCTGAATCCCACCATTTGTACCAATTATGCCCCTAAGATCAGAATTGGCCATGCCCTGCTGCTCATTAACTCCCACAGACTTACAATGGAAAAACTTTAAGGCCCAAAGCTTAGATATTTAGTATGTTACAAAGCCAAGTGGTCCCTTACATAAATCCTGCCAATCATGCCCCTGGGGTCCAAATTGGCCAGGCCCCGGGGCTCCTAAGCTCCCAATTTTCAAATAAGTATATCTTTAGAGCCAGTTGTCCAATCATGGAAGCTTTATCAGGTAGTGTGAAAGGAAGCAAAATATTTTGGGGCAGATCAGATGGAAACTCTTGTTGTCATGGCCATATCTCCCATAGACTTACAATGGGAAAAAACATAAAAAAAAATCTTCTACTCTGAAACCACAAGGCCCAGAGCTTAGATATTTAGTATGTAGCAATGTCAAGTTGTTCCCCTACATAAATCTGGTCAATCATACACCTGTGGTCCAAATTGGCCACGACCTGGGGCTCCTTAGCTACCATAGACTTATTATTGGAAAAAACTTAAAAAATCTTCTTCTCCGAAACCATAAAGCTCATAGCTAAGATATTTAGTATGTAGCAGCATAAAATGATCACCTACATAAATCCTGCCAATCATTCCTATGAGGTCAGAATTGGCCTCGCCCCGGTGCTCAGAAGCTCCAATAGACTTACAATGGAAAAAAAAAATCTTCTTATCTGGATATTTAGAATGTAGCAAGGCCAGGTGGTCCCTTACATTGATCCTGCCCATCATGCCATTGGGGGTCCAAATTGGCCACACCCTGGGGCACCTTAGTTGTCATAGATTTATAAAGGAAAAAGCTTAAAAGATTTCTTCTCTGATACCATAAAGCCCACAGCTTAGATATTTACATTGTAGCCACGTGAATTGGCCAGCTACATAAATCCTGCCTCTGGGGTCAAAAGTGGCCTGGCCCCGGGGCTCATAAGCTCCCATAAATTAAAAATGGAAAACACTTTGAGATCATAAGACCCAGATCTTTGATATTTATTATGTAGCAATGTCAAGTGCTCACCAACATAAATTCTGCCAATCATGCCCCTGGGGTCCAAATTAGCCATGTTCCAGAGCTCATTAGCTCTCATGGACATGTAATGGAAAAAAATCTTCAAAATTCTTCTGAAACCATCATGCCCCTGGGCACCAAGTTGGCTACTCCCCAGGGCTCATTAGCTCCTACTTGACTTATCATAATAATAATAAAAAAAAACTTTAAAAATCTTCTTCTCTGAAACCATAAGGCCTAGAGCTTAGATATTCAGTATGTTATCCTACCAACCATGCCCCTACGGTCCAAATTGACTATGCCATGTGGCCCATTAGCTCCTATAGAGGCCTCTGTGGTGTAATGGTTATGCAATCCACCTGATAAACAAAAGATCGCAGGATAGATCCAGGGCTTCTCCAGACTTCCAGATGAGTCTTTAAACTGAGGTTCTGTCTCGGTATCACCTTACATGTAGCTGTTGGTGGAATGTAAAACTAAAACACACTCACTCATTAGCTCCTGTAGACTAATAATATGAAAAGTTGAGAAATCTTCTTCTGAATCTATAAGGCCCTGAGATTAGATATTAGTAGTGTTGCAACATAAGTTGGCCATCAGCATAAATCCTGCCAACCCTATGATGTCCAAATTGGCTACTACCCTTGGTTCATTATCTCCCACTGATTTATAATTGGAAGAACTTCAAACAATCTTCTGCTGAGACAAACAGCTTTCTAAAATGTTCCTCAGATGAGAGGTTAGGCTCATTGAGCCTCTTGTTTCAAGGATTTCATCCAACAATACAAATGACTTATGTAAATACATATACATGTATGTGTTTAGAAAAAAAGAAAAATAGAAAATAAACTCAAGGGAAAAACAAACATAAAAAACAACTAAGTAAACAAAAACATATTTAAAGAGTAAGACAATTACAGCTGGTATTGTAAAAGGAGGAAAGGGTTGGCTGTAGGGGAGGAGGAGGCCAACATATGTTAGAACTTAATGTGCAAAATGTCAAAAAGGTTGGTCAGGGAAAGGACGGGTTACAGTTTTCTATTGCAAAGTGCCTACTGAAAGAGCTAATTCTTGAAGTCAACAAAAACTGATCAAAATACACTCATAAGGTGACCAAATATCTCTGGTTTGTTGGACAAATATTTACTTTTTCATCCGCATGCGTTTTCATAACAAAATTTCCGGTTGAATACATGCACTACTGGTCATGTGTAACATTGCGCCAATGGAAAAAGTGAAGACCCCTGTGGTGTTCAAAGGAAAATTGCATGGTCGTCCACATTTTTAACCAGAGAAAACTACACACCACTTTATTTCAGAAACAATAATGCTTTCAAAAATGCTGATGTTTTGGCGGTTAACGATGTGGAGGATGTTGAAAAATAAACTTTTATCGATAAAATAAGGTGAGAAAATCAATGTAATCAAAGTACAGTGCATACTCGCACAGGAAAAAAGTCAATATAGTCTACATATACAGAAGGAAAGCGGCTGGCCATCTGTATGAGCACGACCACCATTCCTTGCTGGTCAAACGGAAATGCTTTTCATTGATGAATTAAAGGACTATCATGTAACTGCTGTCACATGCTGTGCATGTTACTTGTATGACATACATTCAAGTTTACCTTCCATTACCAGTTTCTGTCTTATATTGTTTACAGAGTATGTAACATTTCATATTTTCTGCAGACGTACCCTGAATGCTGGTATAAATAAAAATGTTCTCAGAGTAAAACAATGTCCCCTCACCATAAATGTATCTTAAACACCCATTTGACTTTAATAACTAGATTAAAGTCAACAAAATGTAAGCTGCAAGCCAGCCATTTTGATCAAAAGCTGACAGTTTTTGTGGGAGCCTATGACCTTAAAAAACACAAACAGTCATTAAAAAGCTCAGATCACCAGACAAATTTGGTAGACTGTAATTAAATGTTCTTCCGATTTTCATAAATTCTTAAATGATATAGGTTACCGATAAGCCATTATTGGCCCTAAAAGAACAGGTTTCGGAAGACCTTGACCTTAGAGTGCAAGCAATAAGTTGCAGAAAGGGTTATCCTTTGGAAGCAAGGAATACACCACAGAACTGGAAAAATATGGAGTGTACATGTTTTGCTGGGCCACCCTAGCTAGTTTTGGCCAATTGGGCGTCATCCTAAAATATTTTCAAAATTCAACAATGGATTCGATGATCCCAAAAGGACAAGCAAATATGAACTACACTATGATGTAGAGCAGGGAGACTTTTTATGGCCGCCACACATTCCGAGAAACCAGCTGTAGTCACGTTAAATAAGTTGTAGAAAGGGTTATCCTTAGCCATTTTTAGCCCAAAGTTGACTGTTTTGGGGGGGCCTGTGACCTTAAAAAAGTCAAGGTCACCAAAGTCTAATCAAATCTGCGGTATGTTGTAATGGTATATTATACCTAGTTTGAATGCATTTAATCAATTTGTTTATGAGAAATTGTGCAGTCAAGCCTTTTTTGTCCCAAAATCGTCTGTTTTTGGGAGCCTGTGACCTTGAAAAAAGGTCAAGGTTGACAAAATATAATCAAATCTGCGTCATGTTGTAATGTTATATTGTACTTAGTTTGACTAAAATTAAGCAATTTACTAATGAGATAAAGTGCAGACATGCCATTTTTGGCCCCAAATTGATTGTCTTTGAGGGCCTGTGACCTTGAAAAAGGTCAAGGTCACCAAAATCTAACCCGATCTGCGGTATGTTATATTGATATATTGTACCAAGTTTGACGAAAATTGGTCATTCTTTAATGAGATAGAGTGCAGACAAGCCATTGTTGGCCCAAAATTGACTGTTTTGGGAGGCCTGTGACCTTGAAAAAAATGTCAAGGTCACCAAAATCTAATCAAATTTCCGGTATATTGTAATGATATATTGTTCCAAGTTTGATTAAAATTAATCCATTCCCTATTGAGATAGAGTGCAGACAAGCCATTTTTGGCCTAAAAATGACGGTTTTGGGGTTGCTGTGACCTTGAAAAATGAAGTCAAGGTCACTAAAATCCAATCAAATCTGCTGTATGTTGTAATGATATATTGTACTGTTCTAGTCTTTCTGCCAACATTTTAAGTATATATTTCAGAATTGAAAATACATTCCGTATTATTAAGCACTTCTAACATATTATACTAAATACATAAAACTTCAACGCAATATAAATTTCTTATGTACATACTGTACATAATATTGTGTCCCGGGATACAAGAAACATAGATTATCATATGGACATGTAGATTAGCACGCTTTAATGCGGTTAATTGTTAAAAAATGTCATATTACTTTGGCAAATCATCAAATACTGACAATTACCCCACTTGTAGAAAAACGGAAGTCACGTGACTGCACATGTCATGGTTAATTAAATATTGTTGTCATATGAACGCGCATATGTTGGGCTATATTGCATATAAGTTTCATCAAGATCCATCGTAGGCACAAATATGGCTAAACTGTAACCCGTCCTTTGATTTTAGTCAGGGAAAAGTCAGGGAATTTTGCTTTACTCAAATTGTGGACACCCTGATAGAAGTCTGTGTCTAGCCTTAGCCAGCAAAGCATGTGCCGGGCCAACTTTGGGCCGACAGCAATACGACGTATCGGCCCGATGTTTGCCCACTATTTTGTGCTAGCTGGGGCATTGGTTCCAAAGCTGAATAGCCAGGTGTTGTGTTCGCCGATAAAAAAAAAAGTTCATTTACTTATAGAAAAGCTGAAACAAATATTTCTAAAATTTTTGGATGGAAATAAATTTCCCCCTTTTCCCAACGCTTAATAGACCTACCTATTCAGATTCAATGAGAGTTGTCTCTCTTTGTAACTCTCACAAACAAAGACATAGAATGTCAACAGACATAAACAAACCATATAAGGGGTAAGTATAGAGGGGTTTTCTGAAGAAAAAGGCCAATTTCTCACATCTAAACGGCATCTGTCTGTAGTGGAAAGGCCCCTACAGATATGGCAAAAATTTGACCCGTCTTATAAAATAGTATAAGCAAAATCCCACCTTAGGAAAACTGAAAAAGGGGTCCCGTCTTATAGCCGAATCGCCTTATAGCCGAATTTTTACGGAAAGTTGAAAGCAGAAATAAGAAAGATATTTTCATTTTTCCTAAAACGTGTCATTTCTGCCATTATTTCACACTGACATGTTTTCCTAATGCACGCTATTCTTGTTGCTGTGATGACAGGATGGTGTGTAAAGAGGGTGATTTGGACTGAGCTCAACTACTGAGACATTGTCAAACAGTGTAGACCCAGCTCATACACCACAGAATGTAGCTTTTCATCAGTTTCTCCACTGGTTGCTTAAAATACAGGAATTAAAGTGTTAAACAAACCAGTCTAAGTTTCCATTTACCCAGTCTACACTCCGCGACAGTTGAACTACAAGTGCTGTTTCTTTTGAACCCTTAAAATGCCGTGAAAACTGCACCTGAAAATGTCCTCTGCTTATGTCGTCTGCTTAATTTCCTTGCAAACTTTTTAAAAATATTCTTGCATGTAGGCAAACACTGTGGCCCCAGATAAGACTGCTCCTAAAGTCGGATCTGGATTCACACTGTTTGAAAAAATGACTTTTAAAGTAACCAGCAGACAACAAAGTAGATGACAGTTGTCATAATTAGCATTGTATGGGTTAATCTCCTGAGTTATCTTTTCCATATCCTTTGTGCCTTTGTCTGGGAGGCCATGCAAAATAATCCTCGAACTGGCCTCTTTGTCCTAGTGGGTAAGAGTGCTGACTCCTAATCGTTATGTTTCACTGCTGTTGGTTTGAGCGAGTTTGAGCCTCACTCAGGTCACCTGAGATGCCATTTCTTGGAACTGAACCTCGTGGCAGTTTTTGTACAGGTAGTCACGTTTTGGCCAGTCTGATTAACTATCAATTTTTTCAGCAAAAATATTAGCATATTTGCCATATTAAATGATCAAAGTTTTAACGATACATTAACTTACAACGTTGTTAGTTTTGAAAAACTGACCCCAGGTTGCTAGTGACAAAGCGCATATGATGATAAGTGATCTTCTGTTTTACACTTTGACAGCGCTTACATATTGTTACAGGTAATGAATATGTCTATGACACAACTACAACGTGACTTCAATCATTACGTGGGGATAATTGGTAAACATTCTAACCAACTTGTGGATATTGAACATAAGATCAAGGAGATTCACAGGTTTATCTTGACAGCACCTGTCAATCAAAGTAAGTATGCAATTTATAGCTCCAAATAAGGATAAGGTTAATCCTTTTTGTTCCAAATGGAACCTTCCTCCTTATATAAAGAAGGAGCTCATTTCAAAATGTAGGGATGTCAGGTTGTGTTTTCATCAAAATTTATTTGGAAAATGACTGAAACTTTAGAAAACAGTGGAGGCCCTGATCAGATGCCGCATTCTGCGGCATCTGATCTGGGCCTTCACTGTTTGCCAGGGTACCCGTTTTGGGGTTTCCGGTACAAAAAGGGTTAAGGGCCATTCAGGGACCATGGCTTTTGGTGTGTTTCTGTTTTAGTTTTACATCAGACCAACAACTAAGGTCATACAGAGACCGGATCTCTGTTTAATAGACTCATCTGAAAGTCTGAAAAAGCACGGAATTGAACCAGCAACCACTGTTTTATGAGGCAAGTAACTTAACCACTAAACCAAGGATCCTTCTAAAAGGTTTTTGGTAAATAGCTGTCTATGCAAAATTCCACCCAATGTTTGTCCAGACAAGTATTTGGTAACCACTTGACAGATTTTTCTGAAATTTGGGGATATGATACATATCAATATGAAGTATTGCAAGAGAGTTTCAAAGGGTCCTCCAGGGCTCCACTTCATGAAAGGCCTTATATGGCAGAAACTTTTCAGAACCCAGCCCCTAAACCACATATATTCTTGTTCCTAATGATAAGATGCATTCAGTGACACCACCTTGGGGCTCCCGGGATAGCCTCCTGCTGGGGCCATGACCCTCCCCTCCACTTCATAAAAAAGCCTTACATCTCAGAAACGGTTCAGATCCTCACCCCTAAGCAATATACATGTATTCTTATTTCTTATGATAAGACGCATTCAGTGACACCATTGTTGGGATGCGCAGAGGCTATGCTCCACCACATCCACATAAAAAAGGCTTTATATCTAAGAAACAGAGTCCACATGGGTGCTCATTTGAATGTATGGGGGTTTGTTTCGGAGACTGAATAATAGGTAAATTGTAATCATGTCTCATTTTCATTGAAAATTAAGGAAAACAAGAGCTGCCACTATAGGTGACCAATGCCCCCTGTGGGAGACAATTTCTGAGTTTTTGCAAAATTTCAAGGGGAGATAATTCAGCCAAAAATGACAACGGAGTTATGGCCCTTGGCCAGAATGTAGCCCTTATGATGGTGAATAAGTGTTTGAAGTTTCATGGGGCTAGGTCAAATACTTTTGAAGTTATGATCAAGGTTAAAGTTTTTGTGACAGACAGACAGACAAACAAACAAACAAACAGACAGGGCAAATACTATCAAATCAAAGATTCTCGGGGTGCATAAAAAATCTCATCTGTTTTTAGCCTCAAATATGGAAGAAACTGATGATAATTTTGGGATGATTAGAATCTAACAATTGCCCAGAACAGGAATCTAACAAGTACCCAGAACATGGGTTTTTATTGAGAAATACTATGTCCATATGTATTGGGACAGAAACCCCTTTGCCAACACTGTAAACCCAGATAAGATGTCCCAGAATACAGTGTCTTATTGGGGTCTACACTATTTGCAACTCATCCAGGTATTTTTAGGCACAACTTCAGGTATTAAATTGTACTTGTTCAAGGAATAGTACAAGTCTGGCAAGGAGTTGAGATGTCTGAATATTTAGCTCATTACATGCGGGAAACCCCTAAAGGGATACCTTGGCAAACAGTACAGGCCCAGATCAGACGCAGCAAAACCGGCGTCTGATCAGGGCCTGCACTTTTTGCTAATAGAATTTTCTGTCAAAAAAGAATAAAAATGAAAAATAGGCCTGAAACCCCTTATATGAGAAATGGACTTGTCCAACATATTGCAATGGAAGAGTCCACTGGTATACAATGGGTTAGGTTACTAACAGTAAAAAAATATATCCCTGAAGTATCCTTATGACTTCCTAATCTGGAACAACGACCTGTTACATTTCAATATTAACCCATTGTATACTAGAGGACTCTTCCATTGCTATATGTTGGACAAATTCATTGGTCATATAAGGGATGGTAGGCCTATTTTTTCATTTTTATTCTTTTTTTTATGGAAAATTCTGTAAACAAGTAGTGCAGACTCTGAGCAGACACCGCATTCTGTGGCATCTGATCTGGGCCTGCACTGTTTGCCAAGGTACCCCTTTTTTTTCAGCAAAGGGCATTTTGAAATGTTTTCTCATGTCGAATCCTGTTTTCTGGGACAATAAGACAGATATTTTGGAGGTGATTAACATGAAGTGTTGAATCTTGTTTACCGGCAAAAAGAAAAATATCTTTTTCTTATTTTTCAAGTCCTGAGATGTCAAGTCCTGTTTTCTGGGAACAATATCAATAATTTGTCGTCTTCTGAATAAGCCAAGTCAGGTCTAAAGGTTAATTTATTTCAGGTGCAGAATCTCCACAAGGGACAAAACCTCCTGGAGAAGAAAACCCACTGCCAACACAACCTGCTGTCACAAAACCACCTGCACCTATAGGTGTTAAAACAACTGAGCCACCTGTTAACACGAGCGTTACCTCAGGAAGAACCACAGTGGAGGGTGGACCTGTGGCTAGTACTGTGGTACCAATGAAGAAAGAGTCAGGTACAACTATGGGTCCACCTGGTGGTACTGTACCACCAGCTGAAGGTAAGGTACAGATATTCTATGTTTCAACAATGACAGGTGTAATACCTCGCACACCACAACCTCATTATAACACGGTTCGTTATAACACGGTTTTGCATTTAACCCGGTTTCAAGATGGATCCCAAAAATATATAGATTATATAGAAAAATGACGATAAATGGTCATTTTTCTCCCAAAAATGTATAGATTATATAGAAAAATGACCATAAATGGTCATTTTTCTATACATTTTTGTTTGGATATAACACGGTTGTTTAACTAACACGGTTTCTGGTTTGGACCCCAACAATAGTGTTATAAAGAGGGTGGGGTTGTACATGCACAGTAAACCTTCTTTATAATGACATTTATAGAGGATCTTACATGAGTGTTCATGTATTATTGAATTTATTAAACGAGTTGAGGAAAAGGGATAAAATGCGAGGCTTTGCCGAGCATTTTATCCCTTTTCCTCAACGAGTTTAATAAATTCAATAATACATGAGCACGAATGCAAGATTCTATTTATCATATGGCATTTAAAACGCATTTCATTCACAATTGTTTACAAAAATGTCAGTATTCCTCAATTAGTAAACGCGACGTCGTTAAGGACGTCGTACATGTAACGTTACGGAACGTATCTAGCTAATTTGCATATTTAATCCACTAGTGGATTATCGAAAATAATACATGGCGTTATTACACTTGCAGATGCGACGTCATATGATAAAAAGCAATTGGTGTTTGTTGATAAGTTAGAATATTTATGGACATGCACAAGATCTTTTCACTGTGTAGACTAAAGGCAAAAACGAATATTGATTGAGAACAAACTACAATGCTGTAAGTATTGAAGAAAAAATGATTGAATATCCATCTCCTAAGTAGACTTACAAATCCAATACTCTGCTTGTGGATGAAGTTTTAAACTTGATATTTCCTTGTTTCTGACAAAATTATATGCCGCCCCTCCCGGTTTTCGACGATGAATTTTTTACTGTTTATGTACCGGATTGAAAAAAAAAAATTTGCTTTAACTCTGATGCGCTAAAATATGCAGGTACACTCGTTATACCAGCCGCAACCAGCCGATTTTCGGTTCATGCGTTTTTATTTTGCTATTGCACTCCATGTTTGATCACCTGACATGTCAAAATGGCATGACGTCACCACTCGGTTTTCGACGATGGCCAGTTAGTGTCATTATTTAAGTGAAAAAAAAAAGCGTAAAAACTAATCTGAACGATATTATGACAGAACAACTTCTTATCTTTATATATTGGGTTATTTTATTCTCATTCATTAAAAATGCATTGTCTTGTACAAGTTTATATTGAACTACAGTGTAATAAATTTCACCCAATTAAAACCATTAGCAGTGTACATTAACTAAAGTAATTTAAAAATGGTACTTCTGAGAATTCACTTTTTTTTTCTTACATTTCAGTAGTTACTGACAACAGGACCAAAGGAAAATATCACATTCTTAAAAAATACACTTGTGCAGTATGTTAGGTGTGTCCAATACCCCCCAGTCTGAACACTGGGCTAATTTAAAAAAAAAATATGACACACGAATCGAGAGTACTTTCTAACATTTTTGGGCAATTCTGTGCTTCCATACTTTTTATTTTTGGGCAAGGATTCCCCATATATGCCAACTGATCAATTCCGAGGGGTTCCAAATGAGTGTCTTTTGTGGAAAGGCATCGTCTGATGGTTTGGATACTGATATTTGAATGAGCATGTATGTGTTTTTGGCAGAAACCAATTAATGAAGCAATTTAATTAATAAAAAGTGATTTTTTTTATGTAATACTTACAGGTTTGAAGCAAATTTTAGGTCATTGTTAAGGATTGACAGATGGAATTTCCAGAAGTTAATATTAGAAAGATTGTGACGTCGAAATTCACGCGAAAATCTCGCGACCGCTTATATCGTCGAAAACCGAGTGTAGTCGAAAACCGGGTGGACGACCATACCTTATTTTCAACAAAATCTGTTTACCCACAAATTTGGATTTCTCAGTGACGTTGAATTCTGATAACCATAATCATCCTAAGAATTGGGGCAGTTAGGCCTGAAGGAGCAGTCTGATCAGGGTCTACACTGTTTTTGCCATTTGCACCTTTTCGACTCCTTGCAGGATCCTGAAACAATTTTTTTTTTTAATTTTTGAGAATTACAGCAAGTTCTCAAGATGTCTGAACTTCTAAGATTTTTACAATACATTAGAAAATATTACAGATAAAGATCAAAGTCATTACGATAACACACCCTTGTGACATAGTGCATTTTTTCACATCTCCAAAATGGTTACTTTTCGGATGAAAATCCGTGATATTTCTCTTATAAATACTACAAACATAGGTTGTGGGTGCTCGTTAGAACCGCCTCATTGAGGCGGTTCTAACGGGTATCCACAACCTATGTCTTGGAGTAAAAGTAAGAAAAGTAATGTTTACCCCCGTAAACCCCAGTTTTCTATATAAAAAGTGGGGTGTAAGGGGGTGTTTATTTCACGGACTTGTTCACGTGATGCTTATTGAACAAAATTCTACACTGCTTTCCTTTTTACTTACACATCAGCAAGGAGAAAATAATAGTATATACGTGTGTGTTTGAGTTTTTACATCGCACCAACCACTAAGGTCATATGGAGACGGGACCCTGGTTTAAAGACTTATTCATAAGTCTGGAGAGGCCCGGAATCGATCCCAGGACCCCCGGTTTACCAGACTAGTGGCTTATCCACTACACCATGGAGGCTTCTAAAAGAATAGGTAAACCAAAGAAGAGACTACTAAACTGCTCCATACAGTTGTGTTTATTATTGAAATATATATATTGTAAATTTTTTCTTTTTCCGCTTCTTCAGAGTACAATATAAATTACATTTATGCATTTTCATTGGAAGTACACAACAACCTCGTTATAACGGTTCATTATAGCATGGTTCGAACGGGCCTCCGTGGCCTAGTGGATAAGAGCGCTGACTCTTAGTCATTAGGTCTCTCACCGCCGTAGGTTCGAGCCTCGCTCGGGCCACGTATGAGACGCCAAGTTCTGCAACGGAAGGTCAGGTGGTTTTTCTCCGGGTACTCCGGTTTTCGCCCACCTCTGATTAACGATCAGCTCAATATGAGTGAAATAATCTTGAAAGGGCCGTAAAACCCAAACCAAAAAAAAAAAAAAAAAATAGCATGGTTCGAATAGATGGATCCCAAAAATGTGTAGATTATATAGAAAAATGACCATTTTTATATAGAAAAATGACCATAAATGGTAATTTTTCTATATAATCTATACATTTTTGGATGGATATAACACGGTTGTTTAACTAACACGGTTTCTGCTTTTGACCCCATTAATAGTGTTATAAAGAGGTTGTGGTGTATCATATCTACATATGTATTTGGACAAACAGCGTAGACCAAGATGAAAACGTGCTCAATGTGGCATCTCAGTAGGGTCTACACTTTTTGCCACTCATCCAGTATTTTTAGACACTGTATTGTGTTTTGTAGGGACATCTACAAGGAATCCTGATATAATAGTGGTTCCAAGTATACACAATATAACACGTGAGTTTTCCAGACAGTTTTTTCTTTATTTCTGCTTATACTGCGATCGATCACATCTGACCATTACTCGCAGGTTGTACATTACATGCACACCAGGTTTGCAGGATTAAAGCCTACACAGTAATCATGTAATTACGGTAGGGGTCTTTAACCTGCACAGGGCATGACTCTCCCTGCACAGGGGGCCTCCAGTTAATGTCACTATCCGAAGGACGTGCACTTTATGACATCCCTGCAAATGATGCCCATGGAGCGTGTTAGGACGTCGAAATTTTATTGCTGCTGTCAGGGATCAAAACCGGGAACTCTAGCATCAAAGGCAAGTGCACTAACCACTGAGCTATCACCCTCCACTTAGCTGACTAGTGCCGAATGCTCCAGGGGAGCTAGTTGTCCATTGTCTTTGTCTGACCTCTCCTGGCGTTTGGCATCAACACTTTTAAATGACATCTCCTCTGGAGCCACTGGGCTGATTCATCCCAAATTTCAGCTGTAGCAGCCTTGACCTCAGGGATTGAAAGTTTGTTTGTTTGTTTTTTTTTTTCATGAAAATAGGCCTTCTAGTTTTGTTGTATGGCAACTTGGAGTTTCCATAGACTTATAATGGGGGAAAAATCTCTCATGATTTTAGGCCTAAAAAATAAAGAAGAAAAATACTTTTAAAAAAAATCATTTCCTTAGAAACCATGTGCTCTATGAGCTTGAGATTTGATAGAAATAGTCACCATAGTTGTTTTGTTAATTTTTAGCTCAGCTGAGCAAAGCTCAAGGTGAGCTTTTGTGATCACCTTTTGTCCGTCGTACGTGCGATGTGCGTCGTCAACATTTACCTTACTCTAGAGACCACAATTTTGCTTCAATCTTCATGAAACTTTACAAGAATGTCTATCTTGCTCATATCTGGGTCAGGTTCGAATATGGGTAATGTCAGGTAAAAAGGTAGGTCAGTAGGTCAAATCATACACTCTAGAGGCTACAGTTTTGGTCCAATCATCCTCAAACTTACTCAAAATGATCATCCTGACAATATCTAGGTCAAGTTTGAATATGGATCATGTGGGGTCAAAAATTTGGTCAGTAGGTCAAACCATAGAAAGACCTTGTTAACACTCTGGAGGCCACTGTTTTGGTCCAATCATCCTCAAACTTGCTCAGAATGATCATCCTGACAATAGCTCAGTCAAGTTCGAATACAGGTCATGTAGAGTCAAAAAGTAGGTCAGTAGGTCAATCATAGAAAAACATTGTTAACACTCTAGAGGCCACAGTTTTGGTGCAATCGCCATCAAACTAGCTCAGAATGATCAGCTCTGCAATATCTAGGTCAAGTTTGAATATGAGTCATGTGGGGTCAAAAAGTAGGTCAGTAGGTCAAATCATAGAAAAACCTTGTTTACACTTTGGAGACCACAATTTTAGTCTAATTATCATCAATGGTGGTCAGAATGATCATCTTGACAATATCTAGGTCAAGTTCAAATATGGGTCATGTGGGGTCAAAAAGGAGGTCAGTATGTTAAATCATAGAAAAACCTTGTTAACACTATAGAGGCCACAGTTTTAGTCCAATCATCATCAAACTTGCTCAGAATTGTCCTCTTTTGGTAATACCTTCGTCACATGGGTATTTTATGAATATAGTGGTACCTTTTACAAAGGGCTTCCCCCTGCCCCACTCCCTTTGTTACCATTGTTAGTTAGACTGAGCCATTTCTTCTCCGCCTGGTGCATTAGGACCTGACCCTCAATGTCCACAAGGTTCCCAGATAGTGACATACAAGTCAGCTCTGTATTGTTAAAGGGATGGATACACACACACCCTTCTCCTCCCCTCTCTTCATCATGAGTCATAGTTAGTAAGAATGAGCCCATTCATCTCCGTCTGGTGCACTAGGACCTGACCCTCAATGTCCACAAGGTGCCCAGATAGTGACATACAAGTATGTTATGTATTGTCAAAGGGATGGATACCACCCCACCCCCACCCCTTGCCACCATGAGTCATTGTTTGTTAGTTAGACTGAGCCCATTCATCTCCGTCTGGTGCACTAGGACCTGACCCTCAATGGCCACAAAGTGCCCAGATAGTGACATACAAGTCAGCTCTGTATTGTCAAAGGGTTGGATACCACCAACCACCCCCCCCCCCTTCCCTTGTCACCATGAGTCATGGTTAGTTAATTAGACTGAGCCCATTCATCTCTGTCTGGTGCACTAGGAACTGACCCTCAATGTCCACAAGGTGCCCAGATAGGGACATACAAGTCAGCTCTGTATTGTCAAAGGGATGGATACCCCCTCCCCCTTGTCACCATTAGTCATAGTTAGACTGAGCCCATTCATCTCTGTCTGGTGCACTAGGACCTGGCCCTAACGGTCCACAAGGTGCCCAGATAGTGACATACAAGTCTGCGCTGTATTGTCAAAGGGAATTTTTGAATGACATCTTCCTCAAAAAAGAAAACAATTTTGAGGGAATGTTCCATGAGTAACACTCTGACAATTTTCCACTGAACATAATAGCCACCAAAAAAATATGTATAACACTTAAAATGGCTTAAGTTCCTAAATAGCTAGATTGATTTTGAAATGTTCCTTGAGTCACTGTCAGCCAAAATTGCTCTTACCCTCCACTCCACCTTATATTACCTACCATAAGGATCAGGTGAGCGATCCAGAGCCATCATGGCCATCTTGTTTATGAAATAGGGCTCTTTAATTTGGTTGCTATAGCAACTTACGAGTTTCCATAGACTTATAATGGGGAAAATTGAAAAATGGCATTTACTGCCAAACATTTGCAGACACTTTGCTATAGTAATGTATCTACCAACCTGTGGGTACCAAAGGGCGGGCTGGGGTCATGCCCCAACCCCTCCACTTCATAAAAGGCCATATATCTGAGAAACCATTCAGATCCCCACCCGTAAACCATATATACTCCCGTTCCTTATGATAAGACGCATTCAGTGTCACCAATCTGGGGGTCCCCCAGAATATGCCACCACCCCTAAACTATATATTTTCTTGTTCCTTATGATAAGACACATTCCAAGGCGCCAACCCGGGAATTCCCACCCCTTCACTTAATACTACAGATTTCAAAAATTCATTAGATTTTGGAGTGCATGTGCTACTCAATAACTGTCTAACCTGAAGCAGTTTCAATACTGTTGCTACACATCCTGTGATCACCAAACTTCAAAACTAACGACGTCGTTAGTTAACATATCGTTAAAACTTTGATCATTAAATATGGCAAATATGATGAAATTTTTGCTGAAAAAATGTGAGCAGCTTTTGCGGACGCAAAAGCTGCTCACATTTTTTCAGCAAAAATAACAAAATTTTAGATATTGTACTTGCTAGAAGAGTTAACAATATGACCACTAACGACCTCATTAAGCTTACGATGCTTTGAACAACGGCCCAGATTATGAAAAGTATTAGGCCAATTATAACACAGCAAGTGTGCAGTTATCGAATTGGATACATTGCACTTTCAGTTTTCAGCAGTTTTCCACATCTGTCATCAGAACTGGCCTTGTGACAAGTCTGCAGTACAAAGAAACTGGATGGATTTGATGTATATTTCTGGTGCACTGACCTTTGAAATTTATACCTCAGATTGTACTTTGGGGTTGAGACACACTGATGAAGATTAAATATCAGAAAGGCCTCTGTGTCACTAAATTTGTTATAGTTAAGCCTTAATTGTACCACTTTTGATCTGCTTCATTGATAGAAACCTTGGATTACATTTATAAGTGTTGGTTGGGGGAAAACATGGGTTCAAAGCAAAGCTGTGCTATATCTGAATTCATGCTGTAACGAAAAAGTTTAAATTATACCTTACATAGGAATACATTTCCTATGTACTAAAGAAGGTGATCAAATCTGCCTTGGTAAACAAGCCTTCGGTGTTTGAGCCATCAGAGTTTCGCTGTAATTTGCTTAGCATGCATAATTGTACATAGCTGCAAGCATGTGGGTGTTACACATACAATTAAGGAATGATGTTTCGTATTTCTTCATGAAAGCATATTTGTTGGCCATTTGTTAGAATTACCTCTTTCAGGTGGTTTTAAAAAGTGCCCATGATATATATAAATACATGTATTTATCTAGATAAGGAAAATTGAATAAATTTGAGACTGCTCAAGTGTCAACTTGTATCAGTAATGATTCAAAGTATTGGGACAAATAGGCCTAAGCAAACAGTGCAAACCCAGATCAGACTGCTCCTGAAAGCAGTGCAGACCCAGATCAGACTGCTCCTGAAGGAGCAGTCTGATCAGGGTCTACACTGTTTGCTGTTTCAGGTGTGCTTTTTGGGCTCCATGCTGGATAATGAAACAAATTTATTAAAATTTTAGGAGATTACAGCAAGTCCTCAAGGTGTCCAAATTTTTAGGATTTTTTTGCTATCTTTTCCAGAACTTGTAATACAGTTCATGCGCTGGGACTTGAATGGTCGTGGTCACGTGTTATATGATATACTTCCTAATTACCTTGGAAGTAGCACACCAAAGAGGGAGCAACTGAAGAAGTTTGATAGCAACAATGATGGTCTTTATTCTTTCCCTGAATTTGCAGCTGCTTTCGGATTTAGCATGGGTATGTATAGTAGTGCAGTTCAACTTCGATTCCTTAAACATCCTTTTGGCCATGAAAATTTTGCCGGCCTTGTTTGATCAGTCGGATGCATGTCTGTATGGTGATCAGGCTGTTGTGTTTGATACCTGCCAGGTTTCAACATTCTTTTTTGGAGATTGATCATAAAATCTTTTCTGTGGTCATCCTCTCCCTTCCACTGATTCAAGAAGGGCAGTTGTCGGTTTCTGGTATAAGAACTTGCATTGTCAAAGGTTATTCTCCATTGGGTCAGGCAACATTTTTCATGGAGATGGAGGATATTTTAAACTTAACATGCATTTACTATGGCCGTTATTTCCTTAGTTAAGGGGAATGGATCCACCTTCAGGGGAGGCAACTCCTGCAAAAGTATTTTATCTCCCCATGTCAGTAGGGGTCAACTCTTAAAGGAAAGAATTTGCTCCTGAGGAGCAAATTCTTTCCTTTGAAGAGTAGATCCCTTTTTTCGTGGGACAGAGCTTTCAATAGAAAAGTTAACCGGAAGTCCTGAAAGTTGTCTCCTTTAGAAAAATGGCAGAAAAATCTGCCAGGTTAAGATGGGCAGTTGTCAGTTACTGGCAAAAGAATATGCAATGTACTGGTTAGCCACTCAGATGGATCAGGCTGGTAATATTACTTTGTCACATGATAACATTGAAACTGTTGCCAAGTTCTACAACGGAAGGTCAGGTGGTTTTTCTCTGGGTACTTGGTTTTTGCCCACCTGATTAACGATTGGCTCGATGGGAGTGAAATAATCTTGAAAGGGCAAAGCAAAACCAAAAATTAAAAAAACATTGATACTTCATTGATAAATATTACCCTCATTGGGATTCCCAAGTACCATGCATCCCTGTGAGGTCCTCTCTACCTTGTATGAGTATAACAAGAGCCCCTTTCTGAGCCATGACATAAGAAAAAGTGTCTTTGAACGTGTACATTCAGCGATGACTCATATGCCTACGTACCAGTAAATATCCTAAAAATTCGATCATCTTGAGGACTTGCAAAAGTTCTCCAAAAATTTTAACATTTGTTGCAAGCTTGTAGAAGCATGTGTGGCGAAGGGGTTAAGCTGTTCGCCTTAAAAACAGTCATGGGTTTGATTACAAGCATCTCCAGACTTCGGATGAGTCATTAAACTGAGGTTGGTTGGAGATAAAACCCAAACACACACACTAGCAGGCTTGTGTCCTTTGATATCCCAGTTTGGGAGAATCAATCGCAGAGCAATAACCCTATATCAATACCGTAATGATTCTAAGTATTTGGGACAGACTGGTCTAAGCAAACAGTGCAGACCCAGATCAGACTGCTCCTGAAGGAGCAGTCTGATCAGGGACTACACTGTTTGCCATTCCCTCTGCACTTTTTGGACTTCTTGCTTGATCATAAAAGAAATTGGTTAAAATTTTAGGAGGATTACAGCAAGTTCTAAGGGTGTCCGAGTTCATAGGATATTTAGGGTCTATAGGATTAAATACCCAACAATCAGAAATGTGTTTAACCCATGTTGTACTGGAAACCCCAAATGGGTACCCTGGCAAACATTGTAGGCCCAGATCAGACACTGCAGAATGCAGCGTCTGATCACGACCTACACTGTTTGCAAAAAGTTAAGCCATTTTCCAAATAAGTTTTGACGAAAACACAACCTGACACTCCTAAATATCGAAATGGACTCCTGTCATATATAAGGATAATGATTCCATTTGGTACAAAAAGGGTTAAAATCCAAAGAACAATAGCGCTGCTATCACTCAATGTCTGTGCATTAAATGGCTATTGCAGATAGAATTAGCGGACGACATTACATCTGATGATGTGTTATGGAAGCAAAAAAAATGTTTGTGAAAAATTTGCCTTCCTTGAATCATTTCTCTCCCGTTGAAAAAATGTGAGCATAAATACACATGTACTCATTCTCTTTTCAGATGACCTGCCACCTGACTCTCCATTCAGAGATCAAGAAGGTCACGATGACGGCTCAAGTTAATGTGCAACAGGAGCAATGTTTTGAAAGATGGCACTGTTGGATTTATAAAACATAAGGGGAGACCATTCCTCATGAAAATTACTATTCTGCATTCCTTTTAAATAAAAGTCCACTATACATGGAAGCTTTCTGCACCACAACAGAAAGATATATTAGAGGGTGGCGCTGGCAGGGTGTATACGTGACCCACTGGTCGCTTACTCTAGTTATTAAACAGTTTTGAATACCGCAGGGTTTTATAAATGTATCTCAAAAATGCAATGATGATATACAAAAATGACCATTTTTGTTCAGATATAACATGATTTAAGCTTTGGACTGCATTAAAAGTGTTATAAAGAGGTTGGGGTCCATTCCTTTCAAATGGGAGAAAATGCACGAAAGAATCTGCTTTGGTGATCTAGAGGAGACAATTTGCATGAGATGTGAAATTCTGTTTTCAGGAAAAAAATAAGAAAAAAATATTAACAATTTGTTGTCTTCTGAATAAGCACACACAGAGTGGTAAAGGTTAAAGAATAGTCCTTGTTTATTCTTACCTTGAATTATGCTTAAAAAACAACAACAACCGAATGCCCTTTCAAGTTGGGCTCTTCAGATAACACAGTTCAGATAAGAAGTACTCTTACAACATGAAAGCTGTAAAAAAGGAATGAAGCATGGCTGGAAAAAAAATCCCACCTATAGTGGCTCCGATGAAAGTCCAGTGCTCTAACCACTGAGCCAAACATTTGACTCCCTGACACAGTTGTCAGAGAGTGGTTATAAACCTAAAAGTTATGCATAATCTACCAAGGTACCTGAAGAGAGGAATTGCGCTCTGTAACAGTATATTTAGGATTATTTTGGGACCGTTTTTTCTGATTTTTCCACAGAAATATGTTGGTACTTACTAGAATCGACATTTTCAACCCATGCATGATTTGATCTACTTAACTGACCTCTGAACTGTAATTTATTACTCAGCAATTCACTTCTAGACTGAACTGTGACTTAAATATTGCTACTCCTTAACTGGTGCTGTTTAAGAAGGAGCAAGTTTTTTTTGTTCTTGCCCCTTGTTCATGTTGGAATTGTCTCCCCTGAAGAAACACAGTGAAATTACGCTATTAAGACCACCTAAAATTAAGCCTAGTTCTGCTTTAAAAAGCTTATTTAGAAGGGTGCAGTTATTCTTTCTTTGTGTTTTCTGCACACAATTTCCTCTGGTCAGGGACCACCTTTGGGACTGTTCAAAAGTGGTCTTAAAGACCACTTTTGAACAGTCCAAAAGGTGGTCTTAATATAGGAATTTTACTGTAGTTATAACAATTTATTGCCATTTGTCATGTTTGATAACTCTTTCACATAGTTAAGCCTTATCCTGCTGTTTACTACAAAGCCATCTGATCAGGATCTAAACTGGTTGTCAGTCAATTTGTGAATTACATATGAAAAGTAACCTGATTGGTTCAGAGTTCGAAATCGGTGTGCCTAAATTAATTATTCAACAGGATAAGGGTTAAAAATGTCTGATGACAGAGTTAACAGCGAGAGAAATCTCTCTTGAAGACATTATCTAGTAGTAAAAGGCAGATTTCAAATAGTTTTGCAAAGGGAGAGAAACAATAACAGTTGTTTCTTTTAAATAATTTGTTAAGTCCACAAATTGTGATCTTATGTTTATAAATTTGTACTGTTTGAAGGTTTACACAAGCTGTGCTGTGACATATAGACTGGGCAGGTCACAGGTGTAGAAATATATTCTTGGAACAGCCGGTCACATGGTCCAATCAAATTATAGTTATTTTTCAAGTTTCTTAGTGAAGACAACAGACATTGATTTAAAAAGGAACCTCCCATTCAGCATGATAGCTTAACCCTTATCTTGCTGTTCACGACACCCCTATCTTTGCAAACATTGTAGATCCAGATCAGATGGCTTCTGAAGAAGCCATCTGATCAGGATCTACACTGTTAGACATTCAGTTTATGAATTTTTAGGAATAAATTACATCAAGTAATCTGATTGGTTCAAAGTCAGAAATTGGTGTGGCTTAACTGAATATTCAGCAAGAGAAGGGTTAAGAGCTTGGAACAAAAAATAATTTGACCCCATGTGACATGCTGTAACAAGAAGATATAACTCCTACTCAATATTTCATGGAAATTTCATGAAATTTACCATTTAAATATCGCTAATATGTGTTTGGAGCCCTCTGTACTAGGATTACACAAACTGTCCTGTGTATCTTCATGGGCTGGTAGAAATTGTGTTTATCCTTTGGATTAGGTGGGTGCATGCTAACTTCATAAGCAACGAAAAACGCAAATGACCCACACGGGGTTGGCTTTCATTGATCCTGTAATCATCATCATCATCATCATCATCATCATCAACAAAGGTTCTGATTGGAACAACAAAGAGTGCAAATGACCCACACAGAGTTGGCTTGTCATTTAACTTGTAATCATCAATATCATCATCATCATCGATCTGAACCACACTTGTGCAGGGCAGGCTGATCTTTGCCTTCCCCATTCATGAAAACATGCCTATATAATTTTGACCCTATAGTAAAACTGGGGTTTACAGGGGTAAACCTTTTCTTATTTCTGCACTAAAATATAGATTATGGGTGATATTTTTCTTATTTCTGCTCATAATCTATATTTTGAGCGGAAATAAGAAAAATATCACAACCTTTGATCTTAATTTTTATGCCCCCGCCATCGGCATGATGCCGGGGGCATATAGTATTTTTTGTTTACCGTACATGCGTACATGTGTACGTCCATCTGTATGTGTGTGTGTGTACGTACACATGTATGTACACACATGTACGTGATCCTGTAACATCAGGTTAAGGTTTTTGTAACAGGTAGAGCCTGAACTTTTAGAACTCATATTTTCCTAACCATTTAATGGAACTGATGGAACTGGTTCATATTTGGTATGATGATAGATATAGGTCCAAAGTTTTATTATGGGTTACCCCCACCCATGCCTGTGACCTCAAGGTCAAGGTCACAGACTTTGAGAAATTTTCATTGTTAAAGTCTCAGAGTAAGGTTTTTGTAACAGGTAGACCCTGAACATTTTAGAACTCATATTTTCCAAACCATTTGATGGAATTGGTTCATATTTGGTAAGATTATAGATATAGGACCAAAGTTTTATTCAGTGATACCTCCACCCATGCCCATGACCTCATGGTCAAGGTTATGGACTTAGAAATTTTCAAGGTTAAAGACTCTGTCAAGGTGTTTGTACCTGGTAGAACCTGAATTTTTATGATGGCTTTGGTTCATATTTGGTATGATGATAGATATACATGTAGGTACAATGTTTTATTCAGCAATATCCCCACCCATGCCAAGGTCAAGGTCACAGACTTAGACAATTTTAATGTTAAAGATTTTAAAGAGCTCAAATTTTCCAAACCATATTATGGATTTGGCTTATATTTGCTATGATGATAGATACAGGTCCAAATGTTTATTTGGCAATACCCCCACTCATGCCTATGGCTTCAAGGTCAAGGTCACAGACTTAGAAGATTTTAATTAGATACTTTAAGAGCTGATATTTTCCAAATCGTACGATGGATTGAGTTTATATTTGGTATGATGTTAGATACCTGTCCATTTTATTCAGCAATACCCCCACCGATACCCATGAGCTCAAGGTCAAGGTCACAGACTTAGAAATTTTTAATTAGATATTTTAAGAGTTTATATTTTCTAAATCGTACAATGAATTAAGTTTATATTTGGTATGTTGATTGATACTGGTCCAATACCCCCACCCATGCACGTGCCCTAAAGGTCAAGATCACAGACAAAGAATTTTTTTATTTAAAGTTTATTAAGAGCCCATACTCACCAAACCATATGGATTTGCTTCATATTTGGTATGATGATAGTTACAGGTCCAAAGTTGTATATACCCCCAACCCTGACCTCAAGGTCAAGGTCACAGACTTAGTCTTATGATGCTTTTAAAGTTTTAGGGCTCATATTTTCCAAACCATACAGATTGGCTTAATATTTGGAATGATGATAGACACAGGTCCCAAGTTTCATTCAGCCATACCACCAACCCTGCCCATGACCTCAAGGTCAAGGTCACACACTTAGAAAATTTGAATGTGAAAGTTTCTTAGAGCTCATATTTTCCAAATTATTTAATTAATTGGGTTCAAATTGGGTATGATGATAGTTTTTTTGTCCAAAGATTTAATCGGCAATATCCCCATCTATAGGAAGGACACTTTTGTGGTAGAGCTATGCTGTCCAATGGCAGCTGTTGTTGCAACATGGATTTTCGGAGTGAGGCAGGTCCCTTGGCGGGGGCATCTGTATCATCTGGACACATTTCTTTTTTTTTTTTTTCAGTGGTAAAGTTTGCCATGTATTTGTATAGGCATGTTTTCGTAATGGTTGTAAGACCATACATCATAAACAGGTTTATTTATGGCACCCTTCGAATATGCAGTATATTTCTGTCATATCAGCATAATGTATGTGATATATGTTGTAACTTTTATACAGTTTAACCCTTGTCCTGCTGAATATTCAAATATGCCACACCCACTACTGATTATCAACCAATCAGATAACTTGATGCAGATTATCGCAACAAATTCATTAGCTGAAAGACAAACAATGAAGATCCTGATCAGATGGCTTCTTCAGAAGCCATCTGATCTGGATCTTCATTGTTTGAAAGATAAGGCATATCCGGGCTCAGCAGGACAAGGGTTAATTAAGGAGATTGTTCCATTTAGCATATTTCTGCTGACAAAGGATGAAGCTTTGCCTTTAGTGGGCCCTTCTGTATCTCCCTCTGAAAAGGGGGATGACTCCATAGGAGTCCCTTTTTCTGGAAAACAGATCTACTCTGAAAGGAAAGAATTTGCTCCTCCTCAAGAGCAAATTCTTTATCCTTCCAGATAAGACCCTTATTGATGATAAAGGGACATAAAAAATATTTTAAAATTCAAAGAATTACTTTATTTGGGCCCCGTCAAGCGATTTTGGTACTTATCGCCTATGCGAGCAGCGAAGGTTCAGGTGAGCCTGCGCATCCGCTCAGTCTCGCCAGAACCTTCGCTGCTCGCTCATACAAGCAGTGAATCAAGAGGAACCTTCAGGAACCTTCCCTGGCCCCTCTGAATGGCTGGGCATGCGCAATTAAAATTTGTCATGACGGAAAGCTCGAAGACACAAATTCGCTTGGCGGGGCTCATTTATCAATGACTGTATTGAGTCACCTTTACCCTTTTTGTACCAAATGGAATTGTCCTCCTTATATATGGCAGGGGTAATCCTCCTGATCACCAGTCAGACATGCATCCGACTGAGCTACCAAGGCCGGCTTGGAACCCCAGCATGAAGTGTGGTGTATATAAATTTTGAAAATGCTGTCTGATTTAGTTAAGTTTGGTGCTTTAAGGGTTAGTCAGCTATTGACACACCTATTTTGATGAACACAACTACTAATTTTGCAAACTGTGTAGATCAAGAAACCATCTGATCAGGCTCTACACTGTTTCTTATACTGTTTGTGTATTGAATGAATGCATTATATTCAAGTGGTTCGATTGGTCTATAGTAGGAAATGGGTGTGGCTTAATTAATTTATTCAGCAGGATAAGAGTTAAAATTGGAGGCACATCACACACCATATCATGTCAAGTGAGCTTATGTATGGAAGAGCTAGGAAAGAAATGTGTTTATGCAGTTGTTACTACTACCCTAGTCAGAATGATACCATGTTTTGATTCATATACAAATTGTGAGAAAGTGTGATCCCAGTGATAAATCTATAGCACCATATAATGAAGGTATTTGTTGAAAATTGAGGGATCATTTTCCTGATTTCTCCATATCAACCTATGTTTTGGGTATTTGTTAGAACTGCTTCAGTGAGACAGTTCTAATGAATACCCACAAATTAGATTTTTATTAACCCCTTGTATGCTAGTGGACTCTTCCATTGGTATGTGTTGGACAAGTCCATTTGTCATATAATAATAAGGGATGTCAGGTATATATTTTCGTTTTTATTCTATTTTTGACGGAACATTCTGTTAGCAAATAGTGCAGGCCCTGATCAGATGCCGCAGAGCGTGGCGGCTGATCTGGGCCTCACTGCCTTTAGGGGTTTCCCGCATACAATGGGTTAAGAACTGACAAAAACTATCCTCCAGTTATCACAAAATACCCACCTTATCTTTCTCTATGTAAATCCAGATGACATTGAAAAAAGAAAAACACACAAAAAAAATGGCTTTTACTTTGATTAAGGTCAGCCTGAGATTTCCGTTAGTTTTTGGAATTTACCAAAACCTAGTGTGGATACTCGTTAGAACCATGCCATTGAGTGAGGCGGTTCTAACAAACACCCACAAACAATGTTTCAAGCTAAAATTAGAGAAACTTTGCAAATATTTAAATAGAAAATTTCTTGGACAGGTCAAAAAGTGAGCAATAATATGACATATATCTTTTTAATCCTGCTGTGATTTTCCAATATGTAAGATTGATATCAGTTAGTGAATATTGTTTTTTATATTAAAATGTTGCATGAAATGCTTGTTAGTTTGTTAGAGAATTATGTAAGTTACATGTCATAGACTTGAATAAAATTTTTGTCAGATTGATAATTTGATCATGTGTCATAATAGTACATTGTAGTGAAATGACTATACATCATATGGGTGGCTTTGTGTCATAATGATACATGACCCCCGTCACCAGAAAATATGTTTGTCATAGCGCCAGATAAGATGCTTTTTTTCATCCAAAAAGTAAGAATATTTTTCTTACTGGTATTTCTGCAAGAAAACGTATTGGTGGGTACTGATTAGAAGTGCCTCATTGAGGCACTTCTAATGAGTGCCCTCAACATAAGTTTTCATGCAGAAATAAGAAAAATAATATGTGTATACCCCATCTTATCTGGGGCTATTGTTTGGGTTTTGTGAAAGGGTTGTACACACACCTGTCTGTTCAGCTACACAGGCTAGCAGGAGTCTTTAAAGTTTAGATGTTGATAACTAAGAGCTATAGATGGGCCCCGTCAAGCGATTTTGGTACTTATCGCCTATGCGAGCAGCGAAGGTTCAGGAGAGCCTGCGCATCCACGCAGTCTCGCCAGAACCTTCGCTGCTCGCTCATACAAGCAGTGAATCAAGAGGAATCGTCAGACAGAAAGCCATATCCCTGGCCCCTCTGAATGGCTGGGCATGCGCAGTTAAAATTTGTCATGACGGAATGCTCGAAGACACAAATTCGCTTGGCAGGGCTCAGATAAAGGTTTGTATTTTGTGATAATTGGAGGATAGTTTTTGCCAGTTGTCCATAAAAACCTATGTTGTGGGTATTCATTAGAACTGCCTCAGTGAGGCAGATGTGGGTATTCATTAGAACCGCCTCAGTGGGGTGGTTCTAATGAATATCCACAAGATCGGTTTATATGGAGAAATAAGAAAAGCTATCCATGATCATCACTTATCACAAAATACCAAGCTTGTCTGTCGCTATATTTAATATCCAAGCAGTGAAAACAAGGGTGCAGATCAGATTGCATAGATGCACTTTTGTCATTCCGAAATGGTAAAATAAAACTTTTGTCATGGTTTGACTCACATTATAGTAGCCCTGAACATAAAATGTAGTAGAAGAACCTGGTTTTGAGGATTTGAAACATTTTGTCGGTCAGATGAAAAAACAAAACAAAAAAACTCGTAACTAACACCCACAGATTTTACAGGAGAAGCAAAATACATGTACAGTTATGTAGATAATAGAAATATATATACGGCCCTTGCCCATTGGGGCTTGAAGAAATATATGGGCTGCATGGTGCTTCCACGCAGAGCTGAATCCGACCCGCACACGAGTACTGGTAAACCGCTTAGAGGATCTAAGCCTGCCCAGGCAAAGCGGTGCGCACGAGTCAGACCGTCCATGCTTATAAACCCTATTGGTTTCATTGGGCGACAGGGCTTGAGATGTCATTTCATCGCAATGTCGGGTAAAAGTCCCACAAAATTGGAAGCAACGTCTCCAAAATGACCTTTACAGTGTTGACGGGGATGTTAAACCTCAAATCAACCAACCAATCTCATCTCAAGGTTTATTTTGATGAGCAGAATAGCCTTGTGCTATTTTTGCAAAACGATTGCATTGTTACGAGGTTTTGTCATCTGATCAAAGGTTTGTTGAATTTAATGTTTATTTTCATTGAGCATAAAACTCGCTTTGTTCATAAGTATTTATATACTAGCAGAAAAGTTGTCTTTCTTTTCATGTTCAGATTTGCATCGAGTAGTACATCAGATCAGTTTCTTGAGCTAGTTTCAGTTTTTGGCATTTTATAAGTCATGAGCATTGCAGATTTCATGCCTTGCTGAGATGCATTTGAGCATGAAAAATGTTTTATAACTGGGACCAGTCTATAGACAGCCTGCTCAAGGTCTTGCATGTTCATTCTTTTCATTTTTCGAGATGCATTTATCTGAAGTCTGATTGCTTGTATGTGATTTTGTATGCTTAATTGTTTGCTTTGCTGATTTTTCTGAGCCACAGTATGAGATTTAACCTTTTTTCACTGAACATGACAACCCCTACATTTGCAAACAGTGTAGATCCAGATCAGATGGCTTCTGAAGAAGCCATCTGATCAGGATCTGCACTGTTTGTCATGCAGTGTGTGAATTGAAAGCATGCATTATATCAAGTAATTTGATTGGTGGATAGTCAGAAATGGGTGTTGCTAATGAAATTTATTCAGCAGGTTAAAGGTTATCTTTAACCATTCTTACCTGGTAACCTGTAAAAGGGGCACACAGGCAAACAGCGCAGACTATGATAGGATGCCGCATCATGCAGTGTCTGATTCAGGACTATGCTCTTTGCTAACAAGGTTTTCTAGGGAAGAATGGACCGACACAGGTTAAATGACAAATGAACTTGTAAGAAATATAACATGATTTTAAAATAGATGGACGAGTGATGAACAGTGTAGGCCATGATGTGACAGTGTCTGCAGCATCTCATTTGGGTCTCATCTGGGTCTTATGCTGTTTACTGTGCCCTGTCGGTCCATCACGAAAACACGCCAATATAATTTTGACCCCCTCCAACCCCACTTTTATATAGAAAAACTGGGGTTTACAGGGGCAAACCTTATTTTTCTTATTTCTGCTCTAAAATATAGATCGTGGGTACTCGTTAGAACCGCCTAGATGAGGTGGTTCTAACGAGTGCCCACAATCTATATTTTGAGCAGAAATAAGAAAAATATCACAATTTTTCATCATAAAATTTTCATTTTTTCGGCGATAAAGGTGGTAATGTATTTGTATAGGCGTGTTTTCGTAATGCAAATAAATTAGGTAAATACTGTATAGCACATAGTTTTCTCTTAAAATGATGTGTTATACAGGTTTGGTCATATTGTTGCTTAGAATGTTTTCAAAACTTAGACCTGTGATATATGAGGGTTTTGTTATTGTTATTTTGTAATTTTACCAACATATGACACTAAGCATAATACTGTATGCTTATCAGAGTAGAAGTTTCTTAGAATTGTGGGGTTCTTGGGTATATTATTAATAGTTTACAAGTTCAAAAAGTCAGTGAGTTGGCAGGGTAAGGCTCATATGAGTATAGGTTGACCCAAGGGCCCGTCATTCAAAGACTTACAACATGAAAGTTGAATCTTGAAACAAAGGTTGAAAAAAAATCTATGGTGGGATTCGAATTCATGTGGCTCCAGTGAAAGTCCAATGCTCTTACCACTGAGCGAAAGAGTACACTCCCTGATTTAGTTGTCAGTTTGTTTGTTTGTTTGTTTGATTTGAGGTTTAAAGTCCCCGTTAACACTGTAAAGGTCATTTTGGAGATGTTGCTTCCAATTTTGTGGGACTTTTACCCGACATTGAGATGAAATGACATCTCAAGCCCTGCCGCCCAATGAAACCAATAGGGTTTATAAGCACTTACGGGCCGACTCGCACCATTTTGCCTGGGCAGGCTTAGATCCTCTAAGCAGTTTACCAGTACTCTGTGTGGAAGCATCATTCAGCCCATATATTTCTTCAAGCCCCGATGGGCGGGGGCTGGATTAAGTTGTCAGAGAGTGGTTATAATATACAGTAGAACTTTGATGGCTCGAACACCGATGGCTGGTTTACCATGGATGTGTCGAACCCATTCTTGAGCCCCTAGCGAAATCCTCTACATAAGAAATAGTGGGGGTTAGTTAAGGAGATTTTAGTCTTTAATCTTGCAAATGTATGCTGTGTGTACTCATTAGAATCGCCTCGATGAGGCGATTCTAATGAGTACACACAGCATACATTTTCATTATAGAACACCGAAAAGATGTCTAAAAGTATCTCGTTATGCCTCCTGACAGTAACCCTCAGTGGCTCGAACTATCCCTGTCTCGAACAGATTTTCGAGGTCCCAAAGGTGTTCGAGCCATTGAAGTTCGACTGTAGAACTATAAGCTATGCATAATCTGCCTAGGCAAAAAATTGGAGGGAGGAATTTATCTAGTAAACCCCTCCTCTTCCTGGTGGCACTTCAAGATGGCCATCTTGTTTGCACGATTTTCTTGCTCCTGCCATCCTACTGAATACCGAGGTGGGTAAAAGCCATCACCTTCCGGGTCTGCCCTTCTGGGTAGCTCACGACACAAAAGAAGCTATCATTATTGAATATGCATAGCCATTTTCAGTGAAGTGAAGTCTTTTCCTGGACAAGGCCCTAACTAACAACATGCAAATCGTAATGGAAAGTAGAAAAAATCCCTGCCTATGGTGAGATTCAAACCAGGGACTGTCTGGTGAAAGTCAAATGATCGGTTCACTTAGCCAAAGTGTCTACTCCTTTATGCAGTTGTCAGAAAGTGGTTATACACATATAAGTTATGCATAATCTACCAAGGGAGATAATTAAAGGGATGAATTGCATGCCATAAAAAATGTTGGTGTTTGTTAAGTTATCATATGCTAATACTTTTGCTGAAAAAAAATGTGAGTAGCTTTTGTAAATGCAAAAGCTACTCACATTTTTTTCAGCAAACAATTTTTGGATACTGTACTTGCAAAAGAATTTGATGTTTTGGTCACTAATGTGTTCGTTAAGCTAAGGATGGTTTGAACAACTGGGCCCAGATTTTGGGGCTAACAGAAGTGTTAGGCTCAGTATTGGTGAGGAAATTGTTTTTGGTTATGGCCCTTGCTAGGTTATTTCACTCAAATCGAGCTGATCATTAATCAGAGGTGGGCAAAAACTGGAGAACCTGGAGAAAAACCACCTGACCTTCCATTGCAGAACTCTTACATGTGACCCAAGCCAGGCTCAAACCATAGTGGTGAGAGACCTCATGATTAAGAGTCAGTGCTGTTAGCCATTTGGCCATGGAGGCCCAATGGTGGGACAATTTTAACTGTTACTGTCAATGCATATTTTTCATGAAGAAATATGAAAAGTAAAATTGGCAGTCAGAAATTATCAGGTATTCCTTTTTGATCTGTTCTTACAATACCTCCATTGATTTTTGTTAACTTGATGGAATTTTTTGTTTAAGTGTAAAGGTGGGAGGAATTTAGTATATCATTAGTAATTTTATTCAGTTCATAACACTGAAATAACATACAGCCATCATTTTTATGCCCCCGCCATTCGAAGAATGGTGGAAAGGGCATATAGCATTGTCCCTGTCCTTCGTCCGTCCGTGCATCTATGCGTCCGAAACTTACACACGGACGGACCCACATTTTGTGTTTGTGTGGCTGCACCTGTCCATATTTTATGGGGCTAAAATTTTTATGTGGCTAACGGTTTATGTGGCTATAAGACACACAAATCTGTACATCTAATGTGGCTAGCCACACAAACTTTGGACATCAGCCACATAAAGGCTGTCTGTACGAAACCGTCTGTCTAAACTTATGTGGCTACCAGAGGTTGTGATATCTAGCCCTCTAAAGGTAGAACAGAACTTTCTTTATAGTGCACTGATACATCTTATGGGTCTAGCTCCTCACATAGAGGGACTTTTTCCTACTGCAGCATTCAGCCCCAGGACAGCCAGTTAAATTTATGTGGCTCAGCCCCATAATCTCAAAGTTTAGCCTCATAATCCTGGACATCCATGTCCAAGGATGTCCAAGGTGATGGACATAAATTTATGTGTCTTTTTTTTATTTGATTTTTCTAGTCCCCCTGAACCCCTCTGTACTAACAGAAAAATGGGTTTGTGAGGCTAGCCACACAAACCCATTTTGCCACACAAAACCCTTCTGTACCTAAAAGAAGCCACATAAACCCATTTTGTAAGAACGGTCAATTACTTCTTTATTTCTCAATGAATTTAAAAATTACTCGGCAGAAATGTTAACCATCATGAGTCTATGTGTCACGTGCAAAACCCAAGTCCATACCTCCAAGGTCAAGGTCATACTTAGAGGTCAAAGGTCAAAAAAGTGTTCGAAACTTAAACGCAGTCCATAACTTACTTATTTCTGGATGGATTTTGAAATTACTTTGAAGAAATGTTAACCATCATGAGACGATGTGTCACATGCAAACCCAGATCTGTACCTCCAAGGTCAAGGTCATACTTAGAGGTCAAAGGTTAAAAAAAATTGTCCGAAACTTTAATGCAGTCAATAACTTTCTTACCTCTGGATGGATTTTGAAATTCCTTGGCAGAAATGTTGGCCATCATGAGACAATCTGCCTCACACAAAACCAAGGTCCTTACCTCCAAGGTCAAGGTCATATTTAGAGTTCAAATGTGAAAAAAGGGTCCAAAACTTAAACACGGTCAATAACTTTCTATGGATGAATATGAACATCAACATATTTTCAGGTGGGGGCATCCGTGTCCTGTCGACGCATTTCTAGTATTTATTTTGTTTTGTAACTGAAATTTTCAGTAGATATAATGTATCGACAACATAAATATAATTCACTAGTTGACATGTTTCTGTTGAAAAATTTATACTGAATGACATCTTCCACTTTTTTTATTATGCTCCCAGAAGAATTTCGGGGGGAGCATATAGTCGCCGCTTCGTTCGTGCATCCGTCCCGCTCTTGTCCATGCGAATTCTCAGAAACTACTGGTCGGATTTCAATGAAACTTCATGGGAATATTAAGTATCGAAGGTGGATGCGCATATCTCCTGCGTGTTTTGGTTCGATGATTTTTCCAACAGTTATGGCCCTTTAATGAATTCTGCATGAATATATTATGTACTGTTTGTGTCCAAGCGAATTCTCAGGAACTACTTGCAGAAATTCAACGAAACTTTGATGGAATCTTAAGTAGCAATAGGGAATGCGCATATTAGCCGTGCTATCTGGTTAGATGATTTGTCACAGAGTTATGGTACTTTGTTTAAAGCTGCAATGTAAGGTCACTGTGGCTATTTTTAGAAAAACTTTGTCATCACTCTGGTGCCTACATTTAGGTTTATTGGTTTTATGTTGCCATCTACCATGTCCTACAGTGATGTTATCTGATAAGCATGAATTCATTCTACTCTGATAGTGTTGCAGCAGGGCTATTTTCAGATGCTCTGACAGTTCTAGTCTTATTAAGATTTCCCCCCAAAGGGGCAAGGTCAAAGGAATATAAGAATCTTATGGGTGTGAGGGGTGGATGGAAAAATCCGTCCCGAAGGTCACTCTGGCATCACAAGGCTTGTCGAGTGATGCTGGACAGTGATCCACACACATGTAGGATTCTTTTTCTTGCATACCTTCCATTTCTGAGTGTGGGTTTTTAATATTGCAGTCACTTAGGTTGCCAGCCGCATTATTGTGATGACACAACAGTGATGTTTACTTACATCACGTAACTTGCTGTGACTTTAACCTTAACAACGGTCATATTCAACCAGTGCATTTATCAAACGCGCGAGAATATTTGACTTTGGGTAAGAACACCAGGGTTATATCAAAATTTCAATCCCAAGCTAAAACTAAGGATTTCCTTAACTATTGTGCAAGAATTCTTGTTCTATATAAATTGTTTAATCTATACATTTTCGTTTGGATATAACACTCTTGTTAAATTAACATGGCTTCTGCTTTAGACCTCGACAATAGTGTTATAAAGAGGCTTTGTTAAGTCTAGGGAAATATGAGGTTTGGGTAAATACTGTATTTACCCTAAATATTCAGACACCACAATTCCTTACCATACTTGTTCCATAATTTAAACAAGTACAATTTACTATCTCATGTACTATCTAAAAATAGCTAGATAGATGGCAAGCAGTGTAGACCCTTATGAGACACTGTGATCTGCGGCATTTCATCTGGGTTTACAACGTTTGCTCTGGCCTTCCTGTCAGAATACTTGTGGTAAATGTGGTATCTTGACCCCTGACTGAAATTGTCCCCGGTAAAATGTGCTTTGTTATGCATGTTTGTTATTGCTAATTTCAGGCTTATTTTGTCACAAATTACTGGTCACTTGAATAAAATATATTTTGATAGCAGTGATTTATTCTGTGTTATTTTCTATCCCTAAGGAGTTCAGCTGTAGGTTTCATTTCAGAAAATGTGCCAATACAAGTCACTGCTGTCCTTTATGCCAACTTCAGTGACATTTTTTTTCAGGGGAAAGATTGTGATATTTTCCTATCTTTGTTTCAAACAACAAAAACTAGAATTGTGTACATGGGACGCAGAAGCCCCCGCCATATGACATGGGACACAGAAGTGGGTGTTATGTAAGAGACCGTGGAGTACAATATTTTTGACCTTGACCTTGGAGGTACTAATCTGGGTCATGTAAGCGACACATCGTCTCATGATTGTTAATACCGCTGCCAAGAAATTTCAAAATCCATCTAAGAATGAGAAAGTTATTGACGGGACTGAGACATGATTTAAAAGCCCTTTATTTGACCTTTGACCTCAAAGTATGACCTCGGAGGTACTGACCTGGGTCTTGCATGTGACACATGGTCTCATTATGGTTAAAATTTCTGCTAAGGTACTTTAAAATCCATCTAAGAATAAACAAGAGGGCCCAATGGCCCTATATCGCTCACCTGTGTACCAGAAAATCATTCGTGTTGGAGACCACTTGACATTGCTATATACTAAATATCTAAGCTCAGGCAAAGCCGTGTCCATGCTTATAAACCCTACTGGTTTCATTGGGCAACAGGGCTTGAGATGTAATTTCATCTCAATGTCTGGTAAAAGTCCCACAAAATTGAAAGAGACATCTCCAAAATGACCTATACAGTGTTGACGGGGATGTAAAACCTCAAATCAAACAAAATCTGTGCCTTATGGTTTTGGAGAAAAAGATTTTTTTTTTTTAAGTTTTTTCCAGTATAAGTCTATAGGAGCTAATGAGCCCTGGGGCTTGGCCAATTTTGACCCAAAGGGCACAGTTGGCAGGATTTATGTAGGCGACCATTTTGTGTTGCTATATACTAAATATCTAAGGTCTGTACTTCATGGTTTCAAAGATGTTTGAAGCTTTTTTTCCATTATAAGTTTGTTGGAGTTAAGGGGCCACAGGACTTGGACCCCAGGGGCATGATTGGCCGGATTCATGCAGGCGACCACTCGACATTGCTACATGCTAAATACCTAAGCTCTGGGACTTGTGGTTTCAGAGAAGAAGATTTTTGAAGATTTTTTTCCCCCATTTTAAGTTGTTTTTTTTTTCATTATAAGGGTGGTTTCAGAGAAGAAGATTTTTGAAGTTTCCCCAATTGTAAGTCTATGGAAGCTAAAGACCCCTGGGGTGTGGCCAATTTGGATCCCAGGGGCATAACTGGCAGGATTTATGTAGGTGGCCACTTGACGTTGCTACATACTAAAAATCTAAGCTCTGGGCCTTATGGTTTCATAGAAGAACATTTTTTAAGTTTTTTTCCATTATAAATCTATTGGAGGTGATGAGCTTGGGCGTGGCCAATTTTGACCCCAGGGGCAGGGTAAGCAGGATTTATGAAGCTGGCTATTTTATATTAGTAGACACTAAATATCTAAGTTCTGTGCTTCACAGTTTCTGAGAAGAAGATTTTTGAAGCTTTTTTCCATTATGAGTCTATGGTAGCTAAGGGGCCCCGGGGCGTGGCCCATTTGGACCCCAGGAGCATGATTAGCAGGAAATATGTAGGCGACCACTTGCCGTTTCTACATGCTAAATATCTAAGCTCTGGGCCCTGTGGTTTCAGAGAAGAAGATTTTTGAAGTTTTTTTTCCATTATGAGTCTATGAGAGCTATGGGGGTCCCCGGGTGTGGCCCATTTGGACCCCAGGGGCATGATTTGCAGGATTTATGTAGGTGACCACTTGTCATTGCTATATGCTAAATATCTAAGCTCTGTGCCCTGTGGTTTCAGAGAAGATTTTTGAAGCTTTTTTCCATTATGTGTCAATGGGAGCTAAGGGGCCCCGGGGGTGGCCCATTTGGACCCCATGGGCATGATTTGCAGGATTTATGTAGGTGACCACTTGCCATTGCTACATGCTAAATATCTAAGCTCTGGGCCCTGTGGTTTCAGAGAAGAAGATTTTTGAAGCTTTTTTTCCATTATGAGTCTATAGGAGCTAACTGGCCCCGGGGCGTGGCCCTTTTGGACCCCAGGGGCATGGTTGGCAGGAATAATGTAGGTGACCACTTGATGTTGCTACATGCAAACTATCTAAGCTCTGGGTGCTGTGGTTTCAGAGAAGAAGATTTTTGATGCTTTTTTCCATTATGAGTCTATGGGAGTGTGAAGGGGCCCCAGGGCGTGGCCCATTTGGAACCCAGGGGCATGATTGGCAGGAATCATGTAGGTGACCAATTGGTGTTGCTACATGCTAAATATCTAAACTCTGGGTCCTGTGGTTTCAGAGAAGAAGATTTTTGAAGCTTTTTTTCCATTATGAGTCTATGGGAGCTAAGGGGCCCCCGGCGTGGCCCATTTGGAACCTAGGGGCATGATTGGCAGGATTTATGTAGGTGACCACTTGCCCTTGCTACATGCCAAATATCTCAGCTCTGGCCCCTGTGGTTTCAGAGAAGAATATTTTTGAAGCTTTTTCCATTATGAGTCTATAGGAGCTAAAGGGCCCCTGGGCGTGGCCCGTTTGGACCCCAGGGGCATGATTGGCAGGAATTATGTAGGTGACCACTTGCCGTTGCTACATGCTAAATATCTTAGCTCTGGGCCCTGTGGTTTCAGAGAAGAAGATTTTTGAAGCTTTTTGTTCCATTATGAGTCTATGGGAGAGAAGGGGCCCCAGGGCGTCGCCCATTTTGAACCCAGGGGCATGATTGGCAGGAATTATGTAGGTGGCCACTGGCCGTTGCTACATGTTAAATATCTAAGGTCTGGGCCCTGTGGTTTCAGAGAAGAAGATTTTTGAAGCTTTTTTCCATTATGAGTCTATGGGAGCTAAGGGGCCCCAGGGTCTGGCCAATTTGGACCCCAGGGGCATGATTGGCAGGAATTATGTAGGTGACCACTTGCCGTTGCTACATGCCAAATATCTCAGCTCTGGGCCCTGTGGTTTCAGAGAAGAAGATTTTTGAAGCTTTTTTCCATTATGAGTCTATAGGAGCTAAAGGGCCCCGGGGTGTGGCCCATTTGGCACCCAGGGGCATGATTGGCAGGAATTATGTAGGTGACCACTTGCCCTTGCTATATGCTAAATATCTAAGCTCTGGGTCCTGTGGTTTCGGAGAAGAAGATTTTTGAAGCTTTTGGTTCCATTATGAGTCTATGGGAGCGAAGGGGCCCCAGGGCATCGCCCATTTGGGACCCAGGGGCATGATTGGCAGGAATTATGTAGGTGGCCACTGGCCGTTGCTACATGCTTATTATCTAAGCTCTGGGCCCTGTGGTTTCAGAGAAGAAGATTTTTGAAGCTTTTTTTTTTCCATTATGAGTCTATGGGAGCTAAGGGGCCCCGGGGTCTGGCCAATTTGGAACCCAGGGGCATGATTGGCAGGAATTATGTAGGTGACCACTTGCCTTTACTACATGCCAAATATCTCAGCTCTGGGCCCTGTGGTTTCAGAGAAGAAGATTTTTGAAGCTTTTTTCCATTATGAGTCTATAGGAGCGAAAGGGCCCCGGGGCGTGGCCCGTTTGGAACCCAGGGGCATGATTGGCAGGAATTATGTAGGCGACCACTTGCCCTTGCTTTATGCTAAATATCTAAGCTCTGGGTCCTGTGGTTTCCGAGAAGAAGATTTTTGAAGCTTTTTGTTCCATTGTGTGTTTATGGGAGCGAAGGGGCCCCGGGGCGTGGCCAATGTGGACCCCAGGGGCATGATTGGCGGGAAATATGAAGGTGACCACTGGCGGTTGCTACATGCTAAATATCTAAGCTCTGGGCCTTGTGGTTTCAGAGAAGAAGATATTTTAATTTTTTCCCATTGTAAGTCTATGGGAGCTATATGTTGCCATAGCAACCAGAATTCCAATCTGATCAGCCCAAAAACCTTATGCAGCCTTTCCCCCTACCTGGTGATGCTTCTTATGAAATTTGATTAAGATTGACCATGGGGTATTAGAGATATACTTATTTGAAATTGTTTACGGACGCACGCACGCACGCACGCACGACGGACGACGGACAAAAAGTGATCACAAAAGCTCACCTTGTCACTACGTGACAGGTGAGCTAAAAAAAACTACCGGTATAGGCCGGACATGAAAAAAAAAGACCTCGAAGAACTTTGAGGGGCATATTGCTTCTGGGAGGTTTGTGTGTCTGTCCGGGCGAACATGTCAGGTTAGGGGCTAGTGTCCGGATTGGAAAACAATAGAAAATGATTGGTAAATAATAGATTTATTCCGTAAATAAAAGGTTTAGGCGGTTAGCCTCTAAACCAAACAAAAGAAAATAACAAAAGAAATAGCCCTTAAACCGACATGTTGGAACGTGCGTTCGAGCGTCCGTTACACTTTATGATGCATATCATTACTTCTGAACCTTGCAAGCTAGGGTTTTGAAATTTCATATATGGATTCTTCATGGAAAATTAGTGGGGACACATTTTTTTCTCATCCGGATTGTGCCCCTTTCAAGAGTTATTGCCCTTTGAAATTATTTTGATAAAATCTTGTCAGCAAAATATCACAAAAACTATAAGAGCTAGAGCCATGAACGTTGGTGAATAGACTGGTGGTGATGAGTAGATGACCTGATTAACTTTTGACTAAATTCCGAAAAATACTTAATGCGTTACGGCTCTTTGACACTTTGGGTATTTTTACATTGTACCTCTATATGCTTTGTGATGCATAGCATAACTTTAGAACCGTGTATGCTAGGGTTTTGAAATTTCATATATAGACTCCTCATGGAAAATTAGGGGACGTGTATTTTTTTTTTCTCATCCGGATTGTGCCCCTTTCAAGAGTTATTGCCCTTTGAATTTTTTTTTATAAAATCTTGTCAGCAAAATATCTCGAACACTATAAGAGCTAGAGCCTTGAAAGTTGGTGAATAGATTGGTGGTGATGAGTAGATGACCTGATTAACTTTTGACTAAATTCCGAAAAATACTATGAGTTATGGCCCTTTGTCACTGGGTATTTGTACATTGTACCTCTATAAGCTTTGTGATGCATAGCATAACTTTAGAACCGTGTATGCTAGGGTTTTGAAATTTCATATATGGGTTCCTCATGGAAAATAATGGTAGCATTTTTTTTTCTTATCCGGATTATGCCCCTTTCAAGAGTTATAGCACTTTGAAAATTTTTTATGAAATCTTGTCAGCAAAATATCTCATACTATAAAAGCTAGAGGCTTGAAAGTTGATGAATAGATTGGTGGTGATAAGTAGATGACCAGATTAAATTTTGACTAAATTCCGAAAAATACTTCACGAGTTATGAGCCTTTGTCACTTGGGGTTTTTGTACATTGTACCTCTATATGCTTTGTGATGTATAGCATAACTTTAGAAACGTGTATGCCAACGATTTGAAATTTCATACATGGATTCCTTATGGTAAAATAGGGCATGCATTTTTTTTTCTCATCTGGATTGTGCCCGATTCAAGAGTTATTGCCCTTTGAAAGCTTTTTGATAAAATCCTGTCAGCAAAATATCTCAAGAACTATAAGAGCTAGCGCCTTGAAAGTTGATGAATATATTGGTGGTGATGAGTAGATGACCTAGTTAAATTTTGACTAAATTTCGAAAAATACTTCATGAGTTATGGCCCTTTGTCACTTTGGGTATTTGTACATTGTGAACTTAGTACATTGTGGAAAGCAGATCTTATGAGCGGTGTGCTACGAATCAGTTTGTGGACAATGAATCTGAGGGGTGTGAGTTCAAACCTCGGTGGAGGCCTGGAATGTTTTTTCTTCTTCTCTTTTTTTTTTTCTTCATAAACACACATAAACACTTATTATGCCCCTCGCACAACAAAGTTGTTAGGGGTTGGGGATATTGCATTTGTCCTACACGTACGTACATACATACATACATACATACATACATACATACATACATACATACATACATACATACATACATACATACATACATACATACATACATACATACATACATACATACATACATACATACATACATACATACATACATACATACATACATACATACATACAAACTCTTATGCAAACACGCATGCATGCACACAATCATGCATACATGCAGACTTACGCATGTATACATGCATGCAAAAACATGCACTCATGCAAAAATGTATACATGCATATATGCACACATACATGCTCATACATGTATGCACACACATGCTTGCTTGCATGCATGCACACACGCATGCATGCACACACACACACTCATACAGGTATGCATGCACACATACATGCATGCATGCACTCACACATACATGCACACATGCATGCACATACACACACATGCATGTACACATGCATGCACAAACATGGTTGCATACACTCATGCATGCATTCTCATACACATACTTGCATGCACATGCACAAACACTTAAGCATAAATACAAACACGCACACATGCATGCACACATCCACTCATGCATGCACACACATGCGCTCATACAAGCACGCATGCACATACATGCATGCAGATGCATGTGCTTGCATGCATGCACACACACTAATGCATGAATGGCTTAATGCACACGCATGCATGCAAGCACACATGCATGCATGCATACACTCATGCATACATGCATGCAATACACACATACATGCACACACACATACACACACATGCATGTATAGATTCAGGCACACACATATTTGCATGCATGCATGCACTCATACATGCATGCACACATGCATGCATGCACACACACTTATACATAAATGCAATAACTCAAACATACATGCAAGCACATATGCATGTACGCATAGACACATGCACACATGCATGCATGCATGCAACTCACATACATACATGCATGTGCATGCACTACTCATGCATGCATGCACACAGTTATGCATAAATGCACACACTCATGCATGCATGCATAGCAGACATGCATGCACACATACACTCATGCATGCATGCACACATACATTTATGCAGGTATACATGCACACATACATGCATGCACTCACACATGCATGCATGCAAACATGCATGCATGCACACATGCACATTTATGCATGCATGCACTCACACATTCATGCATGAACACATGCATGCACACACACGTATGCATAGGTACCGACCTGGTTCTTGCGCACTTCACATCGTCTCATGATGGTTAACATTTCTGCCAAGTAATTTCAAAATTCATCAAGGAATACTGGAAACGAAACAATACCCTTTTTTACCGTTGACCTTTAAGAATGACCTTGACCTTTGAGGTACCAACCTGGGTCTTGCACGCGACACATCGTCTCATGATGGTTGACATTTCTGCCACCATATAATTTCAAAATCCATGTAAGAATAAGGAAGTTATTGACCGGGCACGATTTGCCAATACATACATCAGGATACATACATACATATATATTTACCGTCGTGATATGACTGAAAAATTGTTGAAAGCGACGTTAAACCCGAATTCACACACACACATACATATATATTGTTCATCTGTCATTATTGACAATGACAAATCTTTATCATATTTGAGAAATCTTACTGTTTGTTTGTTCTAAGATGGCTGATGAGACCGATTCTAGCTCTGAACTATCTGTTGCAGATAGATTGATTGATTGATTGATTTGAGGTTTAACGTCCCCGTCAACACTGTAAAGGTCATTTTGGAGACGTTGCTTCCAATTTTGTGGGACTTTTACCCGACATTGAGATGAAATGAAATCTCAAGCCCTGTCGCCCAATGAAACCAATTGGGTTTATTAGCCTCGCACCGTGGTTCCTGGATAGGCTTAGGTCCTCTAAGCGGTTTACCAGTACTAACGTGCGGACCGGATTCAGCTCTGCGTGAAAGCATCATGCAGCCCATATATTTCTTCAAGTGTTGCAGATAGAGCAACAGAGGCTAGAGGAAGACAGCTCTGTTGGTGATGCCTTAGCTTTTGCTTTGCGCGTTTCTGCTCAGCTTCACTGATTCTTTTTGCCTTCTAATGAGACCTCGCCACTTTGCTGTGTCCTGTGCAATATGTTCCCATGACTCTGTTGCAATGTTGAAGTCCTTGATGGAGGCTTTTATGGTGTCATTGCATCGCTTCTTTTGACCACCTTGGGAGCGTTTGCCCATTTCTAGTTCTCCGTAGAGAATTTTCTTTGGCAAACGTTCCTCAGGCATTCTGGTAACATAGCCTGTCCATCTTAAACTGTATTAATTTCAGAAGAGTATGTACACTTTGCATGTCTGCCCTGTTCAGGACTTCCATGTCTGGAATCCTGTCTTGCCACTTAATCTTTATGAGTTTTCTAAGACAGCTTGTATCGAACTGATTCAGTCTTTTGGCACTGACTTAATCATCAATGTGTAAGGCTCTTGACAGTGTGCTCCCAAGATAGGTGAACTTGTCTACCACTTGTAATGTTTGACCTTTCACTGTGATGGTAGGAACTTTGTAAAGCTTACTCGATGCTGGCTGATAGACTACTTCAGTCTTTTTGATGCTGATTATGAGATAACAGCTATCACAGGAGTCGGATACTTGATCAATACCTTTTTGCATCTTCTCTTCTTTAAAGCACCTTTTGCCATGTCATCAGCAAAGAGGAACTCATCTAGCACCTCTGTCTGCAACTTGGATTTGGCTTGCAACCTCCCTCCTGAGATTGAAAAGCTTCCCATCAAACCGATACCTAATAGGTATGCCATTGTCACCATCCTGGAACGCATCTGTGAGTATGGCAGAAAACAACATGCTGAACAGTGTTTAGGCTAACACACAGCCTTGCTAGACTCCGTTTGTCACAGGGAATGGATCTGAAAACTCGCCCTCATTTTGAATCCATGTAAGCATACCATCGTGGAACTGTCTCACCATTGCTGTGAACTTAGTTGGACATCCAAACTTCACCATGATCTCCCAAAGGCCCGCACGACTGACTATGTCAAATGCTATAGTGAGGTCAACAATAGAAGCCTCCGCGGTGTAGTGGTTATGCTACTCGCCTTGTAAACCAGGGATCGCAGAATCGATCCCGGGCTTCTCCAGACTTTCGGATGAGTCTTTAAACCGAGGTCCCGTCTCCGTATGACCTTCGTTGTTGGTGAGACGTAAAACTCAAACACTGAACTGAACTGAGGCCAACAAAGGTCATATATAGGTCCATGTTCTGTTCCTGGCATTTCTCTTGCAGCTGCCTGAATGACATTGGGCTAAGGTCAAATGATGACCTTGACCCTGAATACTCAGTTTCATCCACTTGTTTAGCTGACTGCATCTAGCAGTTTTCAGATCCCAGGCTGCAATAGTTTCCGAAAGATGCGATTGGGACTTTTTACCATTCAAAAGTCTACGTGACCAGATTTGACCTTGGCGTAACATAGGTCAAGGTCATCCGAGATTCATCATTTGAATAAATTATGATGGGCCTAAGTCCCAAATGCTACATACCAAGTTCATGGCTATCAACCCACTGGATCTGAAGGAGAATTTTTTAAGAGTTTTGCCACATATGGGCATGGCGGCCATCTTGGATATGTGACTAAACCAATTTTAATTAATTTTCATTTCCTTTGGGAATATTTTTACCTTATACGGGCATGGCGACCATCTTGGTCATGTGACCAAACTCATTTTAATTCCCATTTCCTTGTTCCTGAAGGCATTTTCATGATATTTGGTTACAAATGGCTTAGTGGTTTCTGAGGAAAATAAGTTTAAATTTTCATATTTAAATGACCTTCGGCCAAGGTCAAGTAATGACCTTGACCTTGAATACTGATGTAGTTTCACCCACTCATTTAGCTAACCGCGTCTAATAATTTTCAGATCACAGGCTGCAACAGTTTCCGATAAATACACAACTTTCACTTTTCCCCCATACAAAAGTCTCTGACCAAATGTGACCTTAGCGTAGAATAGGTCAAGGTCATTCGAGGGTCATCGTTTGAACAAAATATGATGGGTCCGAGTCACCAATGCTACATACCAAGTTTCATGGCAATGGGCCCACTGGTCCTGGAGGAGAAGTTTTTTAATAGTTTTTACCATATATGGGCATGGCGGCCATCTTGGTCATGTGACCAAACTCATTTTAATTAATTTTCATTTCCTTGTCCCTAAAGGCATTTACACGATACTTGGTTACAAATGGCTTAATGGTTTCTGAGGAAAATAAGTTTAAATTTTCATATCTGAATGGCCTTGCGCCAAGGTCAAATAATGACCCTGACCTTGAATATTGATGTAGTTTCATCCACTCATTTAAGTTAATTGCAGCAAATAATTTTCATATCACAGGCTGCAATAGTTTCCGAAAAATACACAGTTTTCACTTTTTCCCATGCAAAAGTCTGTGACCAAATTTGACCTTGGCGTAAAATGGGTCAAGGCCATCCGTGGGTCATTGTTTCAATAAACTAAAATGGGCCCGAGTCTCCTATACTGCTTACCAAGTTTGATAGCAATCGGTGGTCTGGTTCCGGAGGAGAAGATTTTTGAAGCGTTTTTACCATATATGGACATGGCGGCCAATTTGGTCAAATGTGACCTGGACCCCGCAAACAAACTTTCGTTCCCCCATCACATGGCTGCTCCACATGAAATTTGACTTCAATCGGCCCAGTGTTTTTTCCTCATCGAAAATAAAAAAAAAATACTTTGAATATACCATCTCATGTTTAGCGCTTGAAGTGGCTCAGTCGGATGCGCGTCTGACTGGTGATCAGGAGGACGCGGGTTCGATACCTGCAAAATACCTGTCAAACGTTAAACATACATCAGCAGGCGTACCCCAAGGCTCTGTTCTTGGGCCTCTGTTTTTCCTTATTTACGTGAACGATATCATTTATAATTTATTAAGTATCACTCGACTGTTTGCTGATGATACATCTTTGGCTTTTTCTTCTTCCAATTTGGCAGATTTGGAAGGTATCTTAAACCATGACCTGCAGGTCATTTCAATTTGGGCAAAACAATGGTTAGTTGACTTTAACCCAGCAAAAACAGAAGCAATGTTATTTACACTGGAAAAGGACAAAAATCCACCTGTATTAATGTTTGATGACACACAAGTAAAATTTGTAGACCAGCACAAACATGTAGGAATTTCATTTAGCCACGATGCCAAATGGCACGAACATATCAACAATATTTTAACCTCCGCTGCAAAAATTCTAGGTATGATGCGTAAATTAAAATATAAACTTCACAGAAAAGCACTAAATCAGATTTATTTATCGTTTTTAAGACCGATTCTCGAATACGCATCTGCAGTATGGGATGGTTGTACAATGTATGAAAAAGATAGTCTCGAAAAAATACAACATGAAGCTGCAAGGATTGTTAGTGGTTTAACTAGATCAGTTTCTATTGCCAAATTATATTCTGAAATTGGATGGCTTTCATTAGCTGACCGGCGAAACTATCAGAAGTTAGTTCTTGTGTTTAAATCCAAGAATGCCATGTTACCAGAGTTTCTAACTAATCTTTTTCCTCCAATTGTGGGTATGACATCTCATTATACTTTACGAAACAGCGACGACTTTTTTATTCAAAACCAAAGAACGCAAGTTTTTTCTAGATCCTTCATCCCATCTTCTACAAGTTTATGGAACCAACTACCTCAAGAAATTCGAAATAAACCCACATTATCAAGTTTTAAAAGCGCTTTACTCAGTGATCTGTTTATTGCACCAAAAGTACCACAATATTTCTTGTATGGTAACAGAAAATTATCAGTAGTACACGCATGTATTAGAAATAATTGCAGCAACTTACACAATGACTTATTTAGAAACAGATTAAGAGAAAATGCACAATGTGAATGTGGAACAAGTATAGAAGACGCAGAACATTATTTCTTTCAATGTTATAGATATACAAACGAACGGCGAAAACTCTTTCACAATACCCACAGATTCCATCCACTAAATATAAATACTCTACTAAATGGCAGAGAGTCACTTTCTTTCGAAGAAAACTCAACGATATTTCATAGTGTACAGGAATACATAAAGGATACCAACCGCTTTTAGGCATTACAAACACTCATCAGGAAAACACGCCTATATAAATTCGATCCCCTTGAACTCCACTTTATATAGTAGAAATGGGGACCACCAGGTGTAGACAGTATTTATCTTGTTCTTGCCCTAGAGCATGGAGTGTGGGTGCTCGTTTGGACTGCCTCACTGGGGCGGTTCTAGCGGATACCCGCAGTCTGTGTCATGGGCTTGGATATGGGGAGTATCTGGAATTTTACTTGGAAAAATCACTTTCAGTGGTAAAATTTTACCGGTATATTTGATTAGGTGTGTTTACGTATTGATTCGTATAGAGTAACTTCCGAGAGGTTGAGAGAAATGTTGCTGCTAATTGTGTTCCGGTTATTTCTGCATTTTGAAGATATATTTCAAGACGTTCTACCTATATCTATCCTTTCTCCTTATTTCTTGGATATTTCTCTTCTCTATTGATAGTCCCAATACTCGTGTGGTTATGTTTGATTTGTCATTTGTGAATTGCTTAAAACTGTATTTTGTACTTGGGAAGGGCCGTAAATAATGTTGCTAGAACTTGTGGCCCAACCCATTTGCTTGTATCTTATGTTATAAGCAATAAAATATGTTTAAATCAGATACCTGCTGGGGTCGGCAACATTCTTTCGTGGAGATTGATCATGAAATCTTTTCTACGGTCATTCTCCCACTTCCGCTGATTCAAGAAGGGTAGTCAGTTTCTGGCGAAAGAATGTGCATTGTACTGGTTAACCGCTTATGTATAAGCCCAGGAAAAGCGTGGATAGTTAAACTGACCAGCTCAAAAATGATCTAAAATGTTGTTGACTGGGCCATTAAACTCCAATACAAACAAATAAACATGGGTACGTAGTTTTATAGTACGTGGTTTATATGACATGGGTATGTGATTCATTGTAATTAGAATCGCCTCATCGAGGTGATTCTAATGAGTATAGACAACGTTTTTGTTTGTTTGATTTGAGGTTTAACGTCCCCGTCAACACTGTAAAGGTCATTTTGGAGACGTTGCTTCCAATTTTGTGGGACTTTTACCCGACATGAGATGAAATGACATCTCAAGCCCTGTCGCCCAATGAAACCAATAGGGTTTATTAGCATGGACGGTCCGCCTCGCACCGCGGTTCCTGGACAGGCTTAGATCCTCTAAGCGGTTTACCAGTACTAGTGTGCGGGCTGGATTCAGCTCTGCGTGGAAGCATCATGCAGCCCATATATTTCTTCAAGCCCCTATGGGCGGGGGCATATATAGACAACGTACATTCTACCTAAATACAACAAAATTCCGCTATTAAGACCACCTAAAATTAAGAATAATTTTCCTTCAAAAAGAATTCAAAAGATTTCAGTCACTCTTTCCACTCAGTGTCTTCTAGAAAGAGACCACCTTTGAGACTGTTCAAAAGTGGTCTAAAAGACCACTTTTGAAGAGTCCCAAAGGTGGTCTTTTTACAGAAATTTTACTGTATATGTTATCTGGTGCTGTATTTATGAACTCAAGAACGAGTTTGAATGAGCCATGGTAAGCATGCTATCAGTGTTCGAGCCATTGAAGTTCTACCGTACATTGCATTGAACGGGAAAGGACACACCTTCAGGGGAGGCAACTCCTCCAAAAGTATGTTGTCTCCCATGTAAATAGGAGTCAACTCTTAAAGGAAAGAATTTGCTCCTGAGGACCACATTCTTTCCTTTTAAGTATTGACCCCTCTTTCCGTGGGATAGAGTGAGCGAGTGTTTGAATTTTACGTCCCACCAACAGCTAAGGTCATACGGAGACGGGACCTCGGTTTAAAGACTCATCCGAAAGTCTGTCCGTGGGATAGAGCTTATAGAAAAGCGAACAGGAAGTTCCGAATGTTGGTCTCCCTTTGAAAAATGGCGGAAAAAATTGCCAGGTGTTCCCATTTCCCTTAAGCAAATGCATTACATGACAATGTTCAATGTACAAAACATTCAGTCAAGATTTTTTCACCCAACTCAAATTTAAACTAGGCCGGCCACCCAATCGGGATACCTCACGGATACCGGGATTAAATGTTAACTTCAGTCAGCTCATGGGTACTCGCATCGGCGACCTAGAATGGCTCAGGCGAGCCTGTGCATAAGTACACTGTACACTGTAGGGGCACATTAAATCGGAAAATGACCCTTTTCTCTACCCCTTCCCCACAATCAGCTGCTTTAGCTGCTATAGGACAAGCTGTCAATATTGTAAAAATGTTACAGGAATGAATTTCATCGTTGTGGATTTTTATCGCTCTGTAAACTCCGGCGAATCACTCACAAACTGCATAAAGCGCCTTATGCTAAGTTTTAGGAGTGATTCGCCGGAGAAATCCACAAAACTTATAATTCCAATATTGTCGTCGAAATGTTAAAAATGCCACAAAAAATGGTAAATTTTAGGAATTCTTTCGAAAGCGTAAGAATAAACTTTCCAACGACCACGGCGGGTTGATTCAAATAGAAGCTGCCATCTCTGAAAGAAACCCAAACGATAATAATAATAATAATAATAATAATAATAATAATAATAATAATAATAATGAAACACGTCAAGTCTTTAAATTCAGTTTATTTACGTTTTCAATACTTTCCCATCTTTCAATCGAACGCTGTTGACGTTTCTTCATATACATTGACTTAACGCGCGGGTTCAAAGCGTGCTCTTTGACGTCAGGGACGTCAGGTTATGTTACCACCTGTCGCTGTGTTCTGAGATTATTGCTCATGGAACTTATCAAAGTATAAAACTTTTTATCTCAACCAATCAAATCGCTCGAAATGTACATAATGATGGAAGGTTGATTTTTTTATGATAATGATGAAAAATTGGAATTATTATGTGTCATTGTAAGCTTACATTTTTCTCGCATCACAGACCATTACGAAAATACGCCTATACCAATACATTGTAACCTATATCGCCGAAAAAATGAAAATTTTAAGCTGAAAAATTGTGATATTTTTCTTATTTCTGCTCAAAATATAGATTGTGGGTACTCGTTAGAACCGCCTCATCCTCGTTAGAACCGCCTCGATGAGGCGGTTCTAACGAGTACCCACAATCTATATCTTAGAGCAGAAATATAAAAAATAATGTTCACCCCTACAAACCCCAGTTTCACTATATAAAAGTGGGGTTCGAGGGGGTCAAAATTATAAAGGCGTGTTTTCGTGATGATTTACTGACTTGCTCTCCGGGCCTGCAGGCCCATAACGTTGACGCACATTGAGTGTCTGTTAGGTTTGGGATTTTAAGCATTGTTCTGGGGAGTCTATACATAATTTCAACCCAATCCGTCTTCAGTGCCCAGCTGCCATGAAACCACAAACCTTAAGTCAACATGAGGTGAGGACTCGCGTTTAGCCAGTGTTCTAGCCCCTTTTGTCACCAAACTAAAGTGGAGATGATTATGATATTTTCTTTTCTTTAATTTGACAGCTCAATTTGTCAAGAAAACTTCGTAATTAGATCGTGCAAGACACAATTAAGTTTCAGGGCAATTCATCATCACTTAATTAATTTATGAAATAAACTTGTCAACTGATTGAATTAAAGCCAGATTCAGAGTTCGTATCACTTACACAGATGGTAGAAGAGATACATTTCATAGGTTTGTGGGAGCTGGCTGCAAAGCGGTCACAAGTGGATGTAATGAGTTTGCTTATAAATCCAACTTCATTCAGAGAAAAGTTGGGGTTTCAATGGTATTCAACATTTTCCCACAGATACTTGGGGTCAGTAGAGCTTTCTTGTGTGTGTGTGTGTGTGTGTGTGTGTGTGTGTGTGTGTGTGTGTGTGTGTGTGTGTGTGTGTGTGTGTGTGTTTCCTCATTATTTTTGCATTATATCAAACTTAACACCTAAGTGTCACGTCTAGAAAATCGTTTGAAAATAATGATATTACGAAGGTACCTAATGATATTACGAAGGTACCACGGCCCCCGCCCATAGGGGCTTGAAGAAATATATGGGCTGCATGATGCTTCCACGCAGAGCTGAATCCAGCCCGAACACTGTCCAGGAACCGCGGTGCGAAACGGACCGTCCATGCTAATAAACCCTATTGGTTTCATTGGGCGACAAGGCTTGAGATGTCATTTCATCTCAATGTCGGGTAAAAGTCCAACAAAACTGGAAACAACGTCTCCAAAATGACCTTTACAGTGTTGACGGGGACTTTAACCTCAAATCAAACAAACAAATACGAAGGTACCTATTAGGATCAGCAGAGCTTTCTTGATGCTGCAGCTGGGTGGCCCAAAACTGATCTTATAGAATTTTGCATCTTACCAGTATTATACTTGAACAACACCATACAAATGGTTATGTCATGTCTAGAAGATCGTTTGAAAATATTTATGGATAGCATAAAATTACGAACATATGCCTTATTTTCGCTCATAAACATAAATGTATACTGGGTTTTCCTAAGAACCCAGTGCGTAGAGAAGTCTATATAATGTTTACCCTGATAAACCCCACTTTATAAAGAAAAACAAAAGAGAAAGTAACAGACGTATTCTATAGTGTTCTTAGTTTCGATTCAGTAGACATAGATTGTGTGTATTCTGACATAAGTGTTGTACTTTTCTTATTTATACTCCAAACATGTCTTGGAACAGAAATAAGGAAATAATAATGTATAACGTATACCGTTTTCTCTATATAATATAAAGTGGGATTTTGAGGGGTGTTCATTATATGGACTTGTTAACATAAAGATGAGGAAAAAATCCGGGAAAGAGTCAGCCAAGACATCTATCAAGTAATGGTACAATAATAATAAAAAAGTCCGTACTTTTTAAACAGACCAATGTAAATCATGGTATTGTTGCAACCTCATTCCAGACATTTTGGTGAAAGTTGTTCGACAGCTGCGTCTCCATCTCCCCACAAAAGATTTGTCAAAGTCGTATTTTTGTTCGTAACCACAGACGGACTGAGTCCAAAAGTTAATCTTACTGTCAGAAAGTGTAGAAACCACTTGAAGTTTCTAAAGGGACTCCCAAGCTCAGTTCACTTTCTTGTGGATATTCTCTCGCCAAACTTCATTAGAAAGTCTAAATACTTTATTTCTACGAGCACAACACTATTTGCAGAAGATAAACGGGCGATCGTGATCTGATGGTGTTTTATCACCAGACGACAAAACAGACGACAATTTAATAGAGACAAATGGCGTTCTTGTGAGGGCAGCTGTATCGCTTAGCTACCCGGAGAAAATAAACTACGATATTTAACTGGATTTAAATCCCCAGAAAACTGTACAAAGAACGGGGAAAATGCTTAAATTATCTTTACGACTGTTGGTTTTTGAATCAGCAGACCAAATGAGGCAGAATCATTAGAAATAGATTTGCTAATAATTGTGGGAACGCTTTGTCGTAAATGTGCAAATTTTGTATTTATTCATATAAAAGTTCATGTACAAGAGTTTGAAAAGTAAACCTAACAGGCTGTGGCTTGAATTGTTAAAGACTTCGAAGATCAAAAGAATTTAATGCTAAACTTAATCCTACAAGTTGTTTATATTGAAGGCGGGAGCAGCAATAACGTATGCCTCATTAGTATTTTGTGACAAGACAGGCTTGTGCAGTGAAGTAGTTTTGATCGCAAGATCATTGTGAGTCATTTTTTCGCAAAAATATTTTCGAAAGATATCTTGACAACACAGTATGGGGCTGGGGGAACTGTTTGACCTTAGCCATAAGAAAAGTGCCCACAGCATTCTCCGCTTCAAACATACATGCGGAACCAACTAGTAGGGCTATGCATTATTGGAACTTATGCTCTGACTCGCATGCACTTTGGCCCATTTTCAAAAGTTTAGTTTCATCGATTTGCATCTTGATCCAGTTGCATTCTTCATACTTTTTGTACGATCGTACACGTGTACATGCAATGTTCCTTTGTTATTTTAGGCATAAGCTTTGAACTTGTTACATTATTGCAAAAGTTCTGACGAGACTTCGCATATGCTCAGTCTAGAACCCCCGCCCATCGGGGCTTAGAGAAATAGTTTGCACTGAAGAGCTGAAACCTGCGTACTGGTAAACCCCTTAGGTCTAAGCCTGCCCTGGGAAAGTGATGCGAGTCGGATCTCTCCTTAAACCCTAGCGGTTTCGATGGGAGGTAGGGCTTGAGATGTCATTTGTCGCGTAAAATTCCCACAAAATCGGAAGCAACGTCTCCAAAGTGACATAAATAGTGTTGACGGAGACGTAAAACCTCGACTCAAACCAAATATGCTCAGCCTCGTCCGAGCCCTTTTTGTTCGCGATACTGAAAATTTCTCACAAGCGCACAAAGAACGCCTTCTGGTAAATTATGGGCTTTGACTCAAATATCCCCCAATAGGAAAACTGACAAACAGTTAAGTCCCAGATCGGCGTCTGATCAATGTCTTCACGGTTGACTTAAAGTACAGGGATTTTATGTTGCATAAAAAACCAATCGGCTACCCTTTAAATGGTAATGGACCTGTCCCAAGGTATTTGTGGATGATTCCGTGTGTCAAAAATGGGTTAAACTGAAACTGTTTTTCCCTGATCCTCTGATAACTGAACATGCAAACAAGCTCGAAGATATTTTGAACAAAGTATTTTGTCTGATAAGTCTGGTTTTAGTAGAGGATTTGAGGCGGTGATAGATGGTAAAATTATGAGTGACAATTCCCAAAGGCCGAGTCCCATCTAGGAATATGGTTTGTTTTGGGCACGTTAATAAACAAGTTAAGCCAACTCCAGAACGAAATTGTCAATTTCTACAAGACTTAAATGTGAGCCGCAACAACACAAAAATATAACACTAAATGCGAACTGCTCCAGTTCAGACTAGAAGGCGCATGCGCAGCCAGGTTTGAGTATGCCTGAGTAGCTTGTTGCATTTGAAATGACCTTAAATATTACCCGGGTGAAATTAAGCGAGAATGTTTAAGACAAACTATGCATGCGCATGCAATGGTCGGTCATGTCGCAAGGCTGACTTTGTTGCGAATGCAGCTCAATTTATGAACTTGAATTGCTTTTGAGCTTGGCTGAATGTCAATGTTAGTCGTTGGACAAATGTTTTGTGTGGTTAAGCAGTCCAAAATTGCATTGCCTATTCAGAAGTAATAAAGAAAATGAAGAGAAGGAATAAGAGATTTGTTGTGATCAAAAACACTAACAGAAAATCCTTCTCTTGATCTTTTTCCCCGTCCATGTCATTTGTGTCGTATCAAGCGAAAATGGTTCTTTGGCCATGTTGGCTCAGCCGCGGACCCAATATATGAGTCTTTAAACCGAGGTCCCGTCTCCGTATAGCCATAGCTGTTGGTGGGACGTAAAACTCAACTCGCTCACTGGAGTAAATTTTGCATGGTGTCAGGTTAACTGGTCCGTAAAATGAACACCCCTCTAAACCCCACATTATATAAAGAAAACTGGGGTTTACATGGGTATAGATTATTTTTCTTATTTCTGTTCCAAGACATCATCAATGAGGCGGTTCTAACGAGTACCCACAACCTATGTTTCTAGTGGAAAGGAAGCGATATAATAGACGCTATTTTAGCTCACAGGTGTGTTACCGCGATGGTCCCAATAATGTGACACTTTGAAGTTCGACTACACATGTATTTCTAATACAAATAAACAGTGTAGAAGTGCCAAATAATAAAATACCCCGGAACAGCTACTATGAAGGCAAACAGTCCACCACTGACAGAAAGTTTGCTTGATTTTTTATTTACTTTCAGGAATTTTGGACACTGTGAGAGGTCAAGTTCTGCAAGTCAGATTTTTTATCTCCAGTTTTCACCTACCTCCGATTAACGACTGGCTTCATATTAACGACTGGCTTGATATTAACGACTGGCTTGATATAAGTGAAACAATCTTGAAAGGCCATACCAAAGAATAAAAAAAATCAATAAAAAAAAAATCTTGACATTGGCAATTACATGCATTGTTGTATCATGGAGCTTTGCAATGAGAAATGAACTCTGAAAGCCTGTACTGTGGCAGTGATTATAAATTCTATAAGTTCTTTATTGTGGAACTCTTTGAACTTGGAGCACAGTTCATGAGCACTTGAATTTAAATGTAGGGAAGAGGCAAAGTGATACTAGGTCACAGGGTTACATTTGAATTTTCAAGCACGAGCTGTCATTGTTCTTGTGCGGTACATTTTAGGGGCCATCATTTAAATCAGTCGACAATTACCTTTTTATCAGAAGTGAAGGGAGAAACCCTGAAAGTAGCTTTTCATAGATTTTGAAGATCTCGGGGAGGGGTGGGAGGAAGGGGGGTTCCTACATACTCTTCACTTCTTTGATGATTTAGTGAAATAATTAGATTATTTGCAGGTACAGCAAAATGAACTGTGTTTGGTCTGCTCCAGATTTTGTTCCATAAAACGCTTGAGGGCGTAGTAGCATCGTAGCTCCAGGGCAGCCTCAGTGTTATACATCGAATTTCAATATCCATTATGGGTACATTCTGTCAGATATAATTTCAGAGGTCAGTGCACCAGAAAGATACTCCAGACTTGTCACAGCTGATTGACATGTGACAGACTATCTCTTATTGGACACGTGCTAATTACTGAAAGTGGAAACGGTATCTAGTGGTTACGCTACTCGCCTTGTAAACCAGGGGTCGAAGGATCGATCCCGGGCTTCTCCAGACCTTCGGATGAGTCTTTAAACCGATGCCCAGTCTCCGTATGACCTTAGCTGTTGGTGGGACGTAAAACTCAAACACTCACTCACTGGATACCTGCACACTAATTGTCATAATCTGCCTAATACTTTTCTATCCTGTATGACATCATAATCTGAAGTTCAAAGGATGCAGCAACAGCTTTGAAATTGGTTGGGGTCAGGGCATGTCCACACCAAAGTCTAATGAATATTGAAATTGGTAGTAATGCTACGTGTACACCATGCCTTGTATGTTTTCATCAGTGAAGTTTTATTTCTGTATTGAATGACTGCAATTATTGTCGTCTGCTCAGTTGTCTGCTTGTCACTTAAGTCATTGTTGCAAACAGTGTGGACCCAGATCAGACTGCTCCTTCAGGAGCAGTGTGATCTGGGTCCACAATGTTTGCTTGTATGCAAATATATATTGTAAAAAAAATGTAGCAAAAAGATGCAGCTGACGACATATATTTTCAGATACATTTTTCTGATGCCAATCACAGCAGTAGTCATCTGTTTGTTGTCTGCTATTAACTTTCCAAGTCACTGTTGCTGTGGACCTAGATCAGACTGCTGCTAGAGGAACAGTCTGATCAGGGTCAACAATGTTTACTTGTATGCATATATATTTTTAAAAGAAGCAGACATTTACAGATGACATTTTCAGATGCAGTTTTCCTTGGCATCTTAATGGTTAAAATTTAGTTGGTGATCTGTAATGCAAGTTTTTTTTTATTACGTTAACTTTGTAATGTTAACCAGTGGCATCCGCTCTGAACAACAAGCCCTGATACAGGATGATAGGCATCTGTGCAGAATTTTTGATTTTTTTTCAGTGGTTGCACAGACAATCTTACACTTTCTGTTGTGCCCCAGCTCAATAATATTTTGTTTGGTGATCTCCAATGCAAGGCCTAGATGTATTTATTTCACTCACACTCAGGCATAATGTTTTTAACTGAAAAATAGTCTGTGCGAAAGTGTACACACCAAGACTCATGCTCTTGTTAACCCATCAGCCACAAAGATTTTCCACTCCATTACGAAAACACACCTATACAAACACATTGTGAATTTTACCATTGAAAAAAGGAAAATTTTAAAATGAAAAAGTGTGATATTTTTCTTATTTCTGCTCAAAATATAGATTATGGGTACTCGTTAGAACCGCCTCATCGAGGCGGTTCTAACGAGTACCCACAATCTATTCTTTTGAGCAGAAATAAGAAAATTAAGATTTACCCCTGTAAACCCCAGTTTTTCTATATAAAAGTGGGGTTCAAGGGGGTCAAAATTTTATAGGCGTGTTTTCGTGATGCAAAAGCTTAGACAGTCCATTTCCAATTTCAGGGGTGTCAAGCTTATTATACTTGTATGTTATACAACAAGAGGGCCATAATGGCCCTGAATTGCTCAACTGAGTCCAAGATGTTTCATAGATTATGGAAACAAGGCCCCAGGCCGATGTCCCATAGGGTAAGAACGGCAAAATCAAAACAGGGCCATAACTCTGCCATACCGAGAACAAAGAAATGTATATGGGTTTTTTCAAAAAGTAACTTTCATTTGTATACCTAGCAATATTTCCATTACTGACAAACTCTTTGGTAATTTTATCAGTGACTTATCTTCAAATGTGCTGGTGAACTGGCACCAAAATGTGTGTCAGTGAACTGTCTTGGTGGTGAACTACTCTCCCCTGTATCTCAGTGGTTAGCTAACTGGACTCTGGTGCTAGTGATCCTGGGTTCATATCCCTCAGAAGGGCAAGGAGTTTGTCAGAGACCGAACCTGCTTTTCTTGTGTCATTGTATTTTGCAGGAATCACACTAAATCAGTGCAAAGTCCTTAGACTGGGATGCCTAAGTGCAGAAAAATGAAACGATACAGTCCTTAAATGATAACTTCCATGCTACAAAACCGGAAATCTGCACATAATGTAATTCTTTTTTTAGCTCTGGTGGCCATTTTATTCAGCAGGTGGCACCATTTTAACAATTTTGGTAGAGGGTCACATCCAAGAAACATTTGTGTGAAATTATTTTGAAATTGGGTTACTGGCCTAAGAGGAGATGTTGTTAAAAGGTTTTTCTATGTTTAGCTCTGGTGGCCATTTTGTTCAGCGGAGTGGAACCATTTTAGGAATTTTGGTAGAGGATCACCCAAGGAACATTTCTGTGAAATTATTTTGAAATTGGGCCAAAGGGTTAGGAGATGTTGTTTAAGGTTTTTTTCTGGTTTTAGCTTTGGTGGCCATTGTTTTCAATGGAGTGGAACTTCAACTCCCATTTTAGCAATAACGTAGAGGGTCACCCAAGGAACATTTCTGTGAAATTATTTTGAAGTCTGGCCAATGGGCTAGGAGGAGATGTTTAAATGTGTTTTTTTTCTATTTTTAGCTCTACCAGCCATCTTGTTCAGCAGGGCAGAACCATTTTAGCTGTTTTGGTAAAGGGTCACCTAAGAAATATTTCTGTGCAAATATTTTGAAATCGGGCCACTGGGGTAGGAGGAGGTATCATTTAAAGGTTTTTCTATTTTTAGCTCAGGCGGCCATTTTGTTCAACAGAGCAGAACCATTTTAGCAGTTTTGGTAGAGGGTCACCCAAAGAACATTTCTGTGAAATTATTTTGAAATTAGGTCAAAGGGCTGGGAGATGTTGTTTAAGGGCTTTTCTTTTTTTTAGCTCTGGTGGCCATTTTGTTCAGTGGAGGGGAACCATTTAAGCAATTCTGGTAGAGGGTCACCCAAAGAATATTTCTGTGAAATTATTTTGAAATCAGACCAAATGGGCTAGGAGGAGATGTCAGTTAAAGGTTTTTCTATTTTTAGCTCTGGTGGCCATTTTGTTCAAAGGAGCAGAACCATTTGAGCAATTTTGGTAGAGGGTCACCTAAGGAATATTTCTGTGAAATTATTTTGAAATCCATTCACAAGTTTAGGAAATGTCATTTAAGTAAATTGTTGGAGACACATGACAGATGCCAGACACAGGGTGATCACAGTAGCTCAGCTAAAAACTCTTGTATTGCATTTCAAGTTGTGTAGAGACTGATCAGATGACAAAATTATACAGCATCTGATCATGGTCTGCACCGTTTTCCTATGTCCCTTTTATGGGATGCTCAGTTCACTAACTACCGTCAGATCTTTCACTGGACTGGTCCAGAAACCACTGCAAGGTTTATTGAACCTGGACTAGTACAGAAACTTCTGCAATGTCTGTTGAATGGACTGGTATATGAAACAAACACAACTTTAAAATTTCTTGTATCTATTTACAGTAACAACAAATATATCTAGTAAACTTATTCTTAACAAAATCAAATGTATTCAAAATCATCAAAACTTTTCATATTCCTGAATGCTTCTGAAAGGAGCACTCCCATAAACCCCACTGTATACAGAAAAACTGTGGTTAATCGTGATAAACATTATTTTTCTATTTTCTGCTCCAAGACATAGGATGTGGGTACTCGTTAGGACCGCCTCTGTGAGGCGGTTCTAACAAGCACCTACAACCTATGTTTTGAGAATAAATAAGAATGATATCACAAATTTTCATCTGAAAATTAACCTTTTTTGAAAATGTGAAAGAATACATTATGTCACACGTATGTGTTATCGAAATGTATTTCCATGTGAGCAGCATAGTGTGACAGCATGTTAACAAGTCTGTGTAACAAAAACCCTTGCAGACAGTGACAGACACCACTTTATATTTTATAATATTGTTTTCTTTACAGTATCGTAACTTGTTTGAACTGTACCCAGAGCTACAGATAAGGCGCGTATCCGCGTAAATACGCATTAATTTTCATTAAAAACGCATTGAAAATAGATTTTTCGCGTACCGATACGCATTGGAAAAAACGGGTACGTCATGGTCCCAACGGGTGCAAAATAAAAGTTGGAGTAAACCAACTTTGTTTCGGTAAATCGAGCAACCCAACTTCATATCCGGTTCTACCAAAAGCCGCTGAATGATACGTTGTCTGATCGGTACTTTCATTTTCGTTAGGCCAATAGTGATTAGAATAACAGATCGGCAAGGGAAATTACTCTGTTGGTTTCCAATGCAAACAAATGGCGCAGAAATCGTCGAAGTCCGGTCGTTTTAGACCGAAAATTCCAGCAAATGGGGGGGCAACATATTGAACTTCCTAACAAGGAAGGAAGTAACAGACCCTCAGTGAGGCACTTCTAATGAATACCAACAACATAATTATGTTTATGCTGAAATAAGAAAAATATATGTACTTCTCTGATGAAAAAAGCGCCTTATCTGAAGTTATGATAATTATTTTATGATTATAAATATCATCAATATGTTCTAAAAACTGACACACTTGGGAATAAAAAGCATATTATGTGTCAAAATACTCTTTCCAAAAAATTGTGTAACATTTTACTCTTTCAGTAAATTTCTAGGACCTGAAATACCCTTTGAAAAGAAAATCAGGGAGTAAAATACTCTTTGGCCTAAAAATTATCTGTAGCTCTGTGTACCATTACTATAAAGAAACAGTACCAACAAGCACCTTTACTTCATGTTTGCAGCAGAAATCAAAGCACTGACAATGCTGATGGGGCGATGGTTTGTAATCTTTGGATATTGTTAGGCAAATTTTGCGTCTGGTTAGTAATTTTTAAATATCAGGCATAAAGAATATACATGTGGTAGTTTAAATAGGTCTAGAATATATTGGGCCTAATTTGATGAAACTAGTTAGTCTGACCCAAAAAATTTGTACACTTGACGGTTTTCAGGTCTTTGATCCAAAGCAGAAATCTTAACAGAAGACATTAACTACAGCTCAGGTACTGAGGGACTGTTTGGTCACCAAATTTGTTTTCAATGTTGTGGTTGTTATTAATTTCCTTTTAGAAAAAAAAGTTTCTATATCTTTTTCATATCTTTCAAGTTTTTAAACTATAAATTTATAAATGATATATCCGTGTTTTACAAGAACATCATAACAAAGCAATCTGAATCTGTTGCAAATAGTTTCTAAAGTGGTATCTTTCTGAGTTTCACCATAATAAAGTATCAATACAATGGTTGTCACTTGATTCTCCATTACCTATCCCCACTTAAAACACCTAGGTAGAATAATTGCGGGATGGGAACAATTGTGTCCTAGAACAAAACCCTGTTTTGTGACAGTTTGGGGCAAACCGTCTCCAGCACGAAATGTCCTATTACCACGGTAGTCACAAGTTTTACCCTCACCCACTGTTTGTTATTAGATTGGTCTCGCCTTAAAATCCTACTCGTTCGATTGTGCATGCCCTAAAAAGCACTAGCCAGTTCTATGTTGTCAAAGAAATGCGATAAGACATTTTCTATAACAAAACTAACTTCTTTATTATCAGAAACACCTCAAAAATGATCTTTATTCTTAACCAGAGCGAATATAATTGAACTCTGCTATACTTTCTAATACCCATTTCATATTGAATGGAATCTGCTGCCTAAATAAGCACAAGATCATTTCAATATTTAGGGATGTCAGGTTGTGTTTTCTTCAAAAAGCTAAACTGTTTGCAAACAGCGTTGGGCCCCAATCAGATGCCCCAGAAGGCGGTATTTGATCTGGACTGGCGCTGTTTTACCATCAACGGATATTTTAGATTGGTCTCAACTTAAAAGCCTACTCGTTCAATTGTGCATGTCCTATAAAGGACCAGCCAGTTTTATGTCATCAAAGAAATGTGATAAATTATTTTTTATCACCAAAAGAACTTCTTTATTGATAATGACATTCTTAACCAGAGAGAATATAATTGAACTCTGCTATATTTTTTCTTTAACTGAGTACTTTTAACCCATTTTGTACTGAATGGAATCTGCTACCTTTTATGAGCACAAGATCATTTAAAAATTTAGGGATGTCCGGTTGTGTTTTCTTCAAAATTTATTTTGAAAATAGTAAATTATTTGCAAACAGTGTAGGTCCAGATCACACGCCGCAGAAGGCGGTGTTTGATCTGGATTTGCACTGTTTGCCAATTACCTATTCTGTTTCCTGTACAAAATGACATTTTGCAGTAAGACAAATTTCACTCTCTTCTAATCACTCTGGGGCCATCGCCCCAAAAATATTACTTACCAGTAGTTCACACAAAGAAAAATACCAGTGTTGGAAATATGAAACAATGCATTATGTCAAACAAGAGGGCCCAATGGCCCTATAACGCTCACCTGTGTACCAGAAAATCATTAGTGTAGGAGACTACTTGACATTGCTACATACTAAATATCTAAGTTCAGACTAAGCCGTGTCCATGCTTATAAACCCTACTGGTTTCATTGGGCGACAGGGCTTGAGATGTAATTTCATCTCAATGTCGGGTAAACGTCCCACAAAATTGGAAGAGCCATCTCCAAAATGACCTATAGTGTTGACGGGGATGTAAAACCTCAAACAAAATCTGTGCCTTATGGTTTTGGAGAATAAGATTTTTTTTAAGTTTTTTTTTCCAGTATAAGTCTATAGGAGCTAATGAGCCCTGGGGCTTGGCCAATTTTGACCAAAAGGGCATGGTTGGCAGGATTTATGTAGGCGACCATTTTGTATTGCTATCTACTAAATATGTAAGGTCTGTACTTCATGGTTTCAAAGAAGATGTTTGAAGCTTTTTTCCATTTTAAGTTTGTTGGAGTTAAGGGGCCACAGGATTTGGCCAATTTGGATCCCAGGGGCATGATTGGCAGGATTCATGTAGGCGACCACTCGACATTGCTACAAGCTAAATACCTAAGCTCTGGGACATATGGTTTCAGAGATTTTTGAAGATTTTTTTCCCCATTTTAAGTTGGTTTTTTTGCGCTTTTTTTTTTCATTATAAGGGCCATGTGGTTTTTGAAGATTTTTGAAGTTTCTCCAATTGCAAGTCTATGGAAGCTATAGAGCCCTGGGGTGTGGCCAATTTGGATCCCAAGGGCATAAATGGCAGGATTTATGTAGGTAGCCACTTGACGTTGCTACATACTATAAATCTAAGCTCTGGGCCTTATGGTTTCATAGAAGAAGATTTTTTAAGTTTTTTTTCTATTATAAGTCTATTGGAGGTGATGCCCTTGGGCATGGCCAATTTTGACCTCAGGGGCAGGGTTAGCAGGATTTATGTAGCTGGCTATTTTATGTTGCTAGATACTAAATATTTAAGTTCTGTGCTTCACAGTTTCTGAGAAGATTTTTGAAGCTTTATTCCATTATGAGTATAAGTGAGCTAAGGGGCCCCAAGGCATCGCCCATTTGGACTCTAGGGGCATGATTAGCAGGAAATATGTAGGTGACAACTTGCCATTGCTACATGCTAAATACCTAAGCTCTGGGCCCTGTGGTTTCAGAGAAGAAGATTTTTGAAGTTTTTTTTTTCCATTATGAGTCTATAGGAGCTAAGGGGCCCCGGGGGTGGACCCCAGGGGCATGATTGGCAAGAATTATGTAGGTGACCACTTGCCGTTGCTATGTGCTAAATATCTAAGCTCTGGGCACTGTGGTTTCAGAGAAGAAGATTTTTGAAGCTTTTTTCCATTATGAGTCTATGGGAGCAAAGGGGCCCTGGTGCGTGGCCATTTGGAACCCAGGGACATGATTGGCAGGAATTATGTAGGTGACCAATTGCCATTGCTACATGCTAAATATCTAAACTCTGGGCCCTGTGGTTTCAGAGAAGATTTTTGAAGCTTTTTTTCCATTATGAGTCTATGGGAGCTAAGGGGCCCCGGGGCGTGGCCCATTTGGATCCTAGGGGCATGATTGACAGGATTTATGTAGGTGACCACTTGCCGTTGCTACATGCCAAATATCTCAGCTCTGGGCCCTGTGGTTCAAGAGCAGAAGATTTTTGAAGCTTTTTTCCATTATGAGTCTATAGGAGCTAAAGGGCCCCGGGGTTTGGCCCGTTTTGACCCCAGGGGCATGATTGGCAGGAATTATGTAGGTGATCACTTGCCGTTGCTACATGCTAAATATCTAAGCTCTGGGCCCTGTGGTTTCAGAGAAGAAAATTTTTGAAGCTTTTTGTTCCATTATGAGTCTATGGGAGCGAAGGGGCCCCGGGGTATATCCAATTTGGAACCCAGGGGCATGATTGGCAGGAATTATGTAGGTGACCACTGGCCGTTGCTACATGCTTAATATCTAAGCTCTGGGCCCTGTGGTTTCAGAGAAGAAGATTTTTTAAGCTTTTTTTTTTCCATTATGAATCTATGGGAGCTAAGGGGCCCGGGGTGTGGCCAATTTGGACCCCAGGGGCATAATTGGCAGGAATTATGTAGGTGACCACTTGCCGTTGCTACATAATAAATACCTAAGCTCTGGGCCCTGTGGTTTCAGAGAAGAAGATTTTTTTAAGCTTTTTTCCATTATGAGTCTATGGGAGCGAAGGGACCCCGGGGCATGGCCCATTTGGAACCCAGGGGCATGATTGGCAGGAATTATGTAGGTGACCACTTGCCGTTGCTACATGCTAAATATCTAAGCTCTGGGCCCTGTGGTTTCAGAGAAGAAGATTTTTGAAGCTTTTTTTCCATTATGAGTCTATAGGATTAAGGGGCCCAGGGGTGTGGCCAATTTGGACCCCAGGGGCATGATTGGCAGGATTTATGTAGGTGACAACTTGACATTGTTACAAGCTAAATATCTAAGCTCTGGGCCCAGTGGTTTCAGAGAAGAAGATATTTTATTTTTTCCATTGTAAGTCTATGTGAGCTATATGTTGCCATGGCAACCAGAATTCCAATCTGATCAGCCCAAAAACCTTATGCAGCCTTTCCCCCTACCTGATGATGCTTCTCATGAAATTTGATCAAGATTGACCATGGGGTATTGGAGATATACTTATTTGAAATTGTTTACGGACGGACGCACGCACCACGGACAAAAAGTGATAACAAAAGCTCACCTTGTCACTATGTGACAGCTGAGCTAGTCACTACATGACAGATGAGCTAAAAACAGGTATATTATCCTAATGTCATGCCATGGAGATCAAACTCCGATCAGCAAACACATCAGCAGCCACACTCATGGCCCATATCAAGCTCACTGAGGACAAAAGCTAATTTGTGTCTTCACTGAGCGCACCTTCAGAGTTGTCCTATGTTTTTCACCCTTTCACTCAGTATATCTGAAGTGGACTCTACCATAGATGGGAGGCCTCCATGGTATAGTGGTTATGCTACTGGCTTTGTTAACAAACCAAGGGTTGAAGGATGAATCCCAGGCTTCTCCAGACTATCGGATGAGTCTAAACAGGGGTCCCGTCTCCGTATGACCTTAGCTGTTGGTGAGACGAAAAACTCAAACACTCACTCACTCTACCATAATTAAATTTTGCCTCATTCTTTATATTAAATAGGTTTTTTTACATGAAAAATCATTAATTATGGTCTTTGCAAACAGTGTAGATTCAGATCTGAAGAAGCCATCTGATCTGGCTCTACACTGTTTTTCATTCAGTTTGCCAATTTAAATAAATATATCAAGTAATTTGATTGGCTGATAGTCAGAAATGGGTGTGGCAACATTAATGATTCAGCAGGATAAGGGTTAACAGGATGGTAACAGTGTAGAACCCGGTGAGATGGGTCTTTATTAGCAACTTATCTGGATGTATAATTTGCAAAGGTATTAATACTGGTTTATAAGTTTTCGTCACATCAACAAGCGTGTGTAAAGAACACTACTCTATAACTTGACTAAGTCGTATGCACGTCTAAATGGTGAACAGGAGAAAACAGGTTCGATACCTGCCGGGGTCGGCAACATTCTTTCGTGGAGATTGATCATAAAATCTTTTCTATGGTCATTCTCTCCCTTCTGCTGATTCAAGGAGGGCAGTTGTCAGTTTCTGGGGAGAGAATGTGCACTGTACTGGTTAAGGGCTTACGTTTAAGCCTGACCAGGAAAAGTGTGGATAGGTAAACTGACCAGCTCAAAAATGACCTAAATAGTGTTGACTGGGCCATTACACTCCAATGCAAACAAACAAACAAAATGTGACTATAAATATAAAGAAAACTGGGGTTTACAGGGGTATATATTATTTTTCTATTTCTGCTCCAAGACAAAGATTGTGGGTACTCGTTAGAACCACCTCTATGAGGCAGTTCTAATGAACACCCACGTCATATCAAGCCAGTCAGTTTACCTAACAACACTTTTTCTCCACAAGCTGCTAAATAAGCAGTTGATGTGACATGCTTTAACCAGAAACTGACAAATACCTTCTTGAATCAAGGGACGGGGAAGAATGAATGTAAACTAGAGCTGCCGCCTAACGGGCGCCAATTATACCCCTGCATGCGTTGTCAGACAAATTTTTACAAGTATTTGACCTTGAGGAAGGTCAACGTAAAGGTCAAGGTCAGGTTTGTGTATATCAATCTTAAGTACTAGTGGCAAGGTGTGTGGTGTGTGAATATTAAAGAAATCGGTCAAAGAATAAGGAAGTTATGAGCAATGTTAAAGTTTTTTGTAACGGACCGACGACGACGACGACAAATTTTTACAAGTATTTGACCTTGAGGAAGGTCAACGTAAAGGTCAAGGTCAGGTTTGTGTATATCAATCTTAAGTACTAGTGGCAAGGTGTGTGGTGTGTGAATATTAAAGAAATCGGTCAAAGAATAAGGAAGTTATGAGCAATGTTAAAGTTTTTTGTAACGGACCGACGACAGACGACAGACGACAAGCTGACTCCTATATACCCCCTTCAAACTTCGTTTGCTGGGGTATAAAAATATTTCATGATCAGTGTCCACAAAAGAATACCTGCCTCAGTGTCTGTCGGCTGCACATCTGACTGGTAGTCATTGGGCTGCCTGTTCGAACCAATCGACCACCAGTCAGATGTGCATCAGACTGAGACACTGAGGCCGACAAAACAGCAAAACCCTAATAAAAGAGCACCCAGAGCACATCTTTATGCATGCATTATACAGCAATCTCCATCAGTATGACAGTATTGGTTTCCTAATATTTTGCCATTATTAACCCATTTCAGCCTGGAAACCCCTAAACGGGTACCGTGGCAAACAGTGCAGGCCCAGATCAGACGCCGCAGAACGCGGCGTCTGATCAGGGCCTACACTGTTTGCAAAAAGTTCAGTCAGTTTCCAAGTAAGTTTTGATGAAAACACAACCTGTCACCCCTAAATTTTGAAATGAACTCCTGCTATATTTAAGGAGGAATATTCCATTTGGTACAAAAAGGGTTATGAATTTGCTGCTGGAAAGAATCCCAATAATGAGTAGCATAATGGGTAATAAATGTTTTTTTCCCTGAATAACTAAACAAGAAACTAGTTTTGTGGACATTTGTTAGAATTTCCCAGCAAAGTCCATTCTAACAAATGACCACAAGATTGGTTTCTTGGTGTAAAAATACAATGTTCTTGAGTATCTCCTTTAACCCATTGTATGCTAGTGGACTCTCCCATTGCTAAATATTGGACAAGTCCATTTGTCATTTAAGGGATGTCAGGCCTATTTTTCCATTTTATTCTATTTTCGATGGAAAATTCTGTTAGCAAATAGTGCAGGCCTTGATCAGATGCCACATTCTGCAGCGTCTCATCTGGGCCTGCACTGTTTGCCAAGGTAACCCTTTAGGGGTTTCTCACATGCAATGGGTTAATCTGTCTCACCTAGTGCTAAATGAAATTGTTGTCATTACATGTTTTGTCATTATGGCGAATGTTATTGAATCCATTGTACTAATTAAGAATAATTTTGCATAAGATATGTTCCTGCTTTAATGCTCATAAATACATGTACATATATACTATTATATTTAATCATTGTACAGGAGCACACATTTGCGTCATATCACAACGGCCATTGGAGCTGACACACGAGAAAATAGGCCTTAGTATTCTCTTGATTTATGTTCTTTGAATGAACTAATAAAACTAAACACATGACATCTTGCTGAAGCTACTTCAAGGTCACCTCTACATGTCTGCGATCAGCAAAGACTCTGGCATGCCTACGTCAGAGTCTTTGCTGATTGCCTATGTGATAAGAATCCTTTTCTCCTAATTTGTCTCATTAATTCAATCTTATTCAACTCTAAACCCATTTTGTACCTAATGGAACCTTCCTCCTTATACATGGCACAGGTCCACATCACAATTTAAGGATGTCAGGTTGTGTTTTCTTTAAAATTTATTTTGAAAATGGCTGTTTTTTTTTGCAAACAGTCAGGCCCAGATCAGACGCTGCATACTGCTGCATCTGATCTGGGACTGCACTGATTGCCTATTACCCCTTTAGGGGTTTTCGGTACAAAATGAGTTAAATTCAATCTGTTATTTTGTCCTCTTAAGACTTCAGTCAGCCTGGATACCCCAGGAGTTAGAATATCAATACATTTGTTTGTTTGTGTTGAGGTTGTATGCCCCGCGTCAACACTACAGAGGTCATTTTGGCAACCATGCTTCTAATTTTGTAGGACTTTTACCCGACACTGAGATGAATGACATCCGGAGCCCTACCACCCACTTAAACCACCAGGGTTTATATGCAGGGACAGTCCAGCTTCTAACACTTTGTCTGGGTATTCTTAAACCTTCCTAGCAGTTTACCAGTACTCATGTTTGGTCGGTTTCAGCTCTGCCCTGAAGCAGCATGCAGCCCAATCTATTTCTCCAAGCCCCAATGGAAAGGGGCATGAGTGAGACTACAGCCTTCCATTTCTGTTTGAACACACTTTCATTAGATTAACAGACATAAATATACTGAACAGTGAAAACTTTGATCAAACTCCGCAGGTACACAGGCTGATCAGATTCTTTGCTGTGCACCTATCTGAATAGACATTTTTGAATGTCACAGCTCATTTAAACTCCTTTTTTTTGAAGACAAAATCATCTTCACTGAATTCAGATACATCTGGAAAGTCACTTCCTGTACATGATCTTTATATATGTACAGGAAGTGATTTTCCTGATGACCGATAATTTCTGTCAAGGGAGATAGCTCTGTCTTTTCATGGACGTTCATTTGTGAATCCTGTATTTCAAGCAAACTTGCAGCCCTAGATCAGATGCCGCATTTTGCAGATCTGGGGCTGCACTGTTTGTCTTTGCCCCTTTCATGGGATGCTAGGCATATTATGTCCCTTTTAAAAGATGCCAGGCATCTACGGGTATATCCCATTTATGGGGCCATAAGCATACATGGGTCAAGGATAAACACTAAGTCCTGTCTCAGAGATATTTTGGGTCTTTGGTAAAGCTTTTGCTAGTGTAGAACGTTATTTTCACATGTATATCCTTCGAAGATCTCCTGGGGATGTAATCATGTTGCATTGTGGGCAGAGTTTCTTGGCACCCTGAAAATAAGCAAACAAGCGTTTTGTTTTGAGGAGTAGAGAACCAGCAACATGACAAAAATACCACAAGATATGGTAAAAGAAATAACAATCATGACCTAATGATCCATGTACAGGGTAAAATAAGGGCCTTCGTGCATAATGAATGAGTCTGAAAATGTTAAATGAGCTAGCGCATTACAAAACCTATAGTAAGACCGGTGTTACCAGCACAGATTCAAATCAACCTGCGCACCCATCCACTATGACAAGACCTTATGCTTATGTCTCTTTGCATAGACATTAGCCTATAGTAGGTACATGCAATCAGTGAAGACTGATCAGAGTGCACGAATGTGCAGGCTGATCTGTGTCTTCGCTGGTTGCTCAAGACTTCTTGTAGATTTTGTGATGTGCTGGCTCAAATATCTATTCTCCCGTCAGCCTCAGTAGCTAAGTCAGATGCAAGTCTGTCCGGTGATCTGGAGTCGCCAGTTTGATACCTTTTGAGTTGGCATTATTCTTTCATAGATATTAATCATGAAATCTTTCTACAATCATCTTCTTTCTGCTGATTCAAGGATGGCAGTTGTCAGTTTCTGGAGAAAGAATGTGCATTTACTGGTTAACCACTTATGTTCAGTAGAACTGCGATGGCTTGAACACCAATGGCTCGTTTACCATGGATGAGTCGAACCCATTCTTGAGCCCATAGCGAAATCCTCTACATAAGAAATAGTGGGGGATAATTAAAAATATTTTAGTCTTTTATCTTGCAAATGTATGCTGTGTGTACTCATTAGAATCGCCTCGATGAGGCGATTCTACTGAGTACACACAGCATACATTTTTTCATTATAGAACACCGAAAAGATGGTTATGCCTCCTGGCAGTAGCCAGCAGTGGCTCGAACTACCCCTGTCTCGAACAGATTTTCGAGGTCTCAAAGGTGTTCGAGCCATTGAAGTTTGACTGTATATGCATGTCCACAAAAAGTGAAGTCAGATAAACTGACCTGCTTGATATGACCTATGTAGTACTGACTGGGCCATAAACCCTTATTTTGCTGAATATTAAATTTAGCCACACCCATTTCTGATTTTGAACCAATCAGATTACTTGATGTAATTTATTCCTACAAATTCATAAATTGAATGTCAAACAGTGTAGATCCTGATCAGATGGCTTCTCCATCTGATCTGGATCTACACTGTTTGCAAAGATAGGGGTTGTTGCGAACAGCAAGATAAGGGTTAGAAACCAAACATACAAAGACTGTTCTCTATAAAAATTTTACCTTGTCCTAACTCACGAATATACGTGGCATTTTCATGCGTGTCTCGAGTTGCTAGGTATAACATAAACAGCTATGAAGTATGACCTACTTGCCTATATAATGCCAAAGGGTAACAACCTTGTACCATTTTTAAAGAGTCTGTTAAGTTTTATGTCCCACCGACAGCTAAGGTCATGCATAGATGAGACCTCGGTTTAAAGGCTCATCCGAAAGTCTGGAGGAGCCTGGGAGCAAACCCACATCCCCTAGTTTATGAGGCAAGTAGCTTATCCACAACACCACGGAGGCTTCAAACCATTTTTAAAGAATGTACCGCAACTGTTAAACATGTTGACTGCTTTCTTGCGTTTCAAGTTAGCTAGACAAGAAAAACATGCAGCTTTACTGTGTGGCCCATATCTGGAGGATTAAACTACTCGGGCTTTCACACTGATCCCCTTCAACAGCTGGTGAGCTCTTAAAACCCTCAGGGACAAGAACTTTAGGTGTTTGTAGTAGTTCAGTATCAAATGCATTATGTAACAGGCAGGTCCAAAACCAAGAATGCGTTTATACTATGATATTTTTGCTGAAAAATGTGAGTAGCTTTTGCAAATGCAAAAGCTACTCACATTTTCCAGCAAAAAATACCGAAGTATCTGATATTGTACTGGCCAGAATAGTTAACATTTTGATCTCTTACAGACTTGTTAAGCTAAAGAAGCTTTGAAGAAATGAGCCCTAATGACTTACCAATGTCCTGAGCCAACATGACTCACAATGGACATGCCAACACTGGATAGAGGTGACCGGTATACTGTAAGGTTCCTGAAACAGAAATAAATTGTCATCAGTTATTGTTCATTTTAAAGACTTTCAGACATCCAGTTGTTCAAAACTTACAATGTCTTAAACATTTACTGTCTCCTAACTCATGAATTAAACAGTCTTTGAACTGTTTGTAGACATGTCATAGTGTAGCAACCTTGTACCATTTTCAAAGAGTGTGATAAGTTTTATTTCCCACCAACAGATAAGGTCATACGGAGAGAGACCTTGGTTTAAAGGCTCATCCGAGATATCTTATCTTCATCATTTGATATGGCTATTATGCTACTATTTTTGCTAAAATATGAGTAGATTTGCAAACGCTTCTCACATTTTGCAGCAAAATTACCAGTTTTCGATATTGTACTCACTGGAACAGCTTACATTATGACCACTAACAAGCTTGTTAAACTAAAGAAGCTTTGAAAATTCTTGGCCCCAAACCTGTTATAATAGCTACCTAAAACTTTAACTCATGAAAAGTGGGTGTTTATCAGACAGGAAACCAGAAAGACTCGGTACAGCCTACATATAAGTGCAGACCAGCCAAAGCCTTTGCTACTCTCAGACCTTTGAGGTGTCTTTTTTCATAGGGTTGTGGACTGAGCTCTGGATCACAGCACAAATGCATTTGAAGAACATAAATCTGAGAATATTAACACTTTTTGTACTGAATGGCATCTCTCCCCCCACCCCCACATATATGTAAGAGGTGTCCATTATAAAGGTGGAGTTATTTTTCAGAAATGTTTAGAAAATAACGGAAGTTTCCACAATCAGTAAATCAGATGCAACTGACTTGCACTTTTTGCCACTGTCCCATTCTGGAGTTTTTCTAATCAAATGGGGTTTTCCTTAATTATTTTTCAGTGAAAAAGGCTTGACATTTTATGTAAACCTTCTGTCCAGCAGATGTTTCACATGAAATGTCAGGCCTTTTTTACGTGAAAAGGGAGAAAACCCTTTGAAAACAGTCTTTTAAATCTGCTTCTTGCTTGAAGAATTAAAAGCAAATTCTTATGCACTTATGCATGTAATGCGACATCCGATTGAATAACTCCAGAAATTTGCTACAGCATATTCTGCAAATATGTTTAGAAATCGGACGTCATTACGAACGTTGCTTTTCATTGGCTGACCTTTAATTTTACACAGCTGACAGCACCTCCAGCTTTGTGGAAAATGGTCAAATTTTCACAAAACAACCAAATATGTGCATTAGAATGGGGATAATAATATTCAAAATTGTCATTTGGAGAGGTAAAGCATCATTTTACTGTCGTGAATTCCGTTTAACAGCCCACTGACGTGTCACCATGAAACGAAATTTCTGAAAAAAAGAAAAAGAGTGCCGATTCACCTTTCCAATTCCACCAAGAGACCACACAAAGACCAACAAATCACTCACCATGCATATTAAACACTTTGATTTACTAGACTTTTGTTCCACATCTTTGAGTTTACACCTTAATGCTGTAATAATTTCCCCTGCTGAGCCTCCTATCTCATCAGTTTGATCTACAACCATGCTGGATTCGCCTTCTGGTTCCTCTAAATTATGGGCTCCCTCAATCTCTGTAAAGACATACAGTCACACTTCAATGGCTAGAACTGCTTGGCCCTTTTTGTACCAAATGGAATCTTCCTCCTTATATATAGCAGGAGTCCATTTCAAAATTTAGGGGTGTCATGTTGTGTTCTCGTCAAAAACTGTTCAGAAAATTGCTGAACTTTTTTGCAAACAGTGTAGGCCTTGACCAGATGCCACATTCTGTGGCATCTGATCTGGGCCTGCACTGTTTGCCAGGGTACCCGTTTTGGGGTTTCTGTTACTAAATGGGTTAATCATAGGTCCAGGCCATCTTGCATTATGGGGCTGATCTAAGGATACCTTGGTGATCTTCTATAAAACAAGGTTGTGTATACTCATTAGAATCGCCTCATTGAGGCGATTCTAATAAGTATACGTAACATTTATCTTTTTAGGATAAAATCAGAAAAACATCCATAAATTATCTAATATATATGGATATCTAGAGCTTTGGATTTGAAATTTGGTTTTACGGCCCTTTCAAGATAATTTCAATTATTACAAGCCAAGTGTTAATCAGAGGTGGGCGAAAACCAAAGATTCCACACGAAAACCACCTGACCTTCAGTTGCAGAACTTTGCATCTCAAATGTGGAACGTGTGAGGCTCAAACACTCAGCGGTGAAAGACCTAATGATTATGAGCCATTGCTCTTACCAACTAGGGCAGTGAAAATGGATTAGGTAGTCATATCTGATAATTGGCATCTGAATTTGCTTGGGGATAAACCCTCTGATAACTGAGGATTAATACCTGATGAAGCCAAGACTTCCCACAAAAACTCTGATCAGCCTGCTCAATGAGTGCAATCTACACTGAGCCATAACTAGGGCATGCTGATCTGAGTCTTCATTGTATGCATGAATTTTCTAATATAGTCTCCTGGCTACTCAAAGACTGAAAGGTTAAGGCCCCAGCCAGACTGTGTGCTTGCTGTTTTTGCTGGTCCCACCAGTGTTTTTGCGGGCTCTTGTCACCTCGCCATTCATCACAGTACAGGTTATATTTCCCTATGGGATCATCAAACTCATTTTGAGTATATCTGAAAAATGAGTTCTAACGCTCTACATGCCTGGTATTTTTTTTTTTCAGCAGATGATAGTTTGAAATATATCTTATTTTTTTCAAGAAAACAGGATTTTATACTTCATATGGAGACAATTTTCATGAGATCTGATGTCAAATCCTGTTTTCTGGGAAAAATAAGAAAAAGAGGGCCCAATGGCCCTATATCGCTCACCTGTGTACCAGGAAATCATAAGTGTAGGAGACCACTTGACATTGCTACATACTAAATATCTGAGCTCTGCCGGCCTTATGGCTTTGGAGAAGATTTTTGATTTTTTTTTCCAGTATAAGTCCATAGGTCAATTTTGACCCAAAGGGCATGGTTGGCAGGATTTATGTAGGCGACCATTTTATGTTGCTATGTACTAAATATCTAAGGTCTGCACTTCATGGTTTCAGAGAAGAAGATTTTTAAAGCTTTTTTTTTCCATTATAAGTTTATTGTAGTTAAGAAGCCACAGGATTTGGCCAATTTGAACCCCAGGGGCAAGACGTAGGCAGGATTCATGAAGGCAACCACTCCATGTTGCTACATGCTAAATACTTAAGCTCTGGGCCTTACGGTTTCACAGAAGAATATTTTTGAAGTTTTTTTTTTCCATTTTAAGTTTTTTTCCATTATTAGTCCATCCATGGTAGCTAATGGGCCATGGGTGTGGCAATTCTGCTCCAAGGGGCATGACTGGCAGGATTTATGTAGGTGACCTGGGCCCTGTGGTTTCAGAGGAGAAGATTTTTGAAGCTTTTTTTCCATTAGGAGTCTATGGGAGCTAAGGGGCCCCGGGGCGTGGCCCATTTGGACCCCAGGGGCACGATTGGCAGGATTTATGTAGGTGACCACTTACCGTTGCTACCTGCTAAATATCTAAGCTCTGGGCCCTGTGGTTTCAGGGAAGAAGATTTTTGAAGCTTTTTTTCCATTAGGAGTTTATTGGAGCTAAGGGGCCCTGGGGCGTGGCCCATTTTGACCCCAGGGGCATGATTGGCTGGATTTATGTAGTTGACCACTTGCCGTTGCTACATGCTAAATATCTAAGCTCTGGGCCCTGTGGTTTCAGAGATGAAGATTTTTTAAGCTTTTTTCCATTAGGAGTCAATGGGAGCTAAGGGGCCCCAGGGCATGGCCCATTTGGACTTCAGGGGCATAATTGGCAGGATTTATGTAGATGACCACTTGCCATTGCTACATGCTAAATATCTGAGCTCGGGCCCTGTGGTTTCAGAAAAGAAGATTTTTGAAGCTTTATTTCCATTCGGAGTCTATGGGAGCTAAAGGGGCCCCGGGGCGTGGCCCATTTGGACCCCAGGGGCATGATTGGCAGGATTTATGTAGGTGACCACTTGCCGTTGCTACCTGCTAAATATCTAAGCTCTGGGCCCTGTGGTTTCAGAGGAGATGATTTTTTGAAGCTTTTTTTTTCCAATATGAGTCTATGGGAGCTAAGGGGCCTGGGGTGTGGCCCATTCGAAACCCAGGGGCATGATTAGCAGGAATTATGTAGGTGGCCACTGGCAGTTGCTACATGCTAAATATCTAAGCTCTGGGCCTTGTGGTTTCAGAGAAGAAGATTTTTGAAGCTTTTTTTTCCATTACGAGTCTATGGGAGCTAAGGGGCCCCGGGGCGTGGCCCATTTGGACCCCAGGGGCATGATTGGCAGGAATTATGTAGCTGACCAGTGGCCGTTGCTACATCCTAAATATCTAAGCTCTGGGCCCTGTGGTTTCAGAGAAGAAGATTTTTGAAACTTTTTTTTTTCCAATTATGAGTCTATGGGAGCTAAGGGGCCCCGGGGCGTGGCCCATTTGGACCCCAGGAGCATGATTGGCAGGATTTATGTAGGTAACCAATTTCCTTAGCTACATGCTAAATATCTCAGCTCTGGGCCCTGTGTTTGCAGAGAAGAAGCTTTTTGGAGCTTTTTTCCAATAGGAGTCAATAGGAGCTTAGGGGCCCCGGGGCGTGGCCAGTTTGGACCCCAGGGGCATGATTGGCAGGAATTTTGTAGGTGACCACTTGCCGTTGCTACATGCTATATATCTAAGCTCTGGGCCCTGTGGTTTCAGAGAAGACGATTTTTTAAGCTATTTTTTTTTCCATTATGAGTCTATGGGAGCGAAAGGGCCCCGGGGCGTGGCCCATTTGAAACCCAGGGGCATGATTGGCAGGAATTATGTAGGTGGCCACTGGCCAATGCTACATGCTAAATATCTAAGCTCTGGGCCCTGTGGTTTCAGAGAAGAAAATTTTTGAAGCTTTTTTTCCATTATTATGAGTGTATGGGAGCTAAGGGGCCCTTGGGTGTGGCCAATTTGGACCCCAGGGGCATGATTTGCAGGAATTATGTAGGTGACCACTTAACATTGTTACAAGCTAAATTTCTAAGCTCTGCGCCCTGTGGTTTCAGAGAAGAAGATTTTTTTAATTTTTCCCATTATAAGTCTATTGGAGCTATATGTTGCCATGGCAACCAGAATTCCAATCTGATCAGCCCAAAAACCTTATGCAGCCTTTCCCCCTACCTGATGATGCTTCACATGAAATTTGATCAAGATTGGCCGTGTGGTATTAGAGATATACTTATTTGAAATTGTTTACGGACGCACGCACGGACGGACGCATGGACGCACGCACGACGGACAAAAAGTGATCCCAAAAGCTCACCTCGTCACTATGTGACAGGTGAGCTAACAATACCAACAAGAGCACCGCAAGCGGGTGCCAACGCTCGTCTGCAGTTTCTTTTAGAAAACAAAAGTTCTAAGTCAAATCAAATTGCAAGATGGAGTTATAAAACTTGTAGGGAATGTAGCTCTTGTGATGGTGAGTATGTGTATGAAGTTTCATGAAGGTAGGCCAAATACTTTTGGAAATATGGTCAAGGTTAAGTTTTTTGGTTAATTTTTCGAAAAATAGGTCAAAGTTCAAAGGTCAAGGTCACAGGTCAAAAAGCATGGTATGACTGAAAAGGTCTTGTCCCAAGGAACATTCATGTGAAGTTGGAAGGCTCTGTTGTGAATAGTATTGAAATAAGAGACAAAAACAATTTAAAAAAAACGGAGAGAAAAGGGGAGATAATTCAATCAAATTGCAAGATGGAGTTATAAAACTTGTAGGGAATGTAGCTCTTGTGATGGTGAGTATGTGTATGAAGTTTCATGAAGGTAGGCCAAATACTTTTGGAAATATGGTCAAGGTTAAGGTTTTCAGTTAAATTTTCGAAAAATAGGTCTAAGTTCAAAGGTCAAGGTCACAGATCAAAAAGTGTGGTATCACTGAAAAGGTCTTGTCCCAAGGAACATTCATGTGAAGTTTGAAGGCTCTGTTGTGAATAGTATTAAAATGAGAGCAAAAAATGTGTTTCAGAAAAAAATTGGAAAAGGGGAGATAATTCAGCCAAATTCAACAATGTTGTTATGGTCCTTGGTCAAAATGTAGCTCTTGTGATGATTAGTGTGTGTATGAAGTTTCATGAGACTAGGTCTAATACTTTTTAAGTTATAGCCAAGGTTAAGTTTTTTTGGAACGACGCAGGACGACGAAGGACGACGCAGGACGACTACGCAGACGCCGGAGTGATGACAATAGCTCGAAAGTTTTTTTTTTCAAAAAACAGACGAGCTAAAAATCTGTTGTCTTCTGAATTGCCCAGCGAGTGGTAAAGGTTACTTTTTTGTCGCTTTTGTCTATTATATTTAAGAAATAGATCTGCTCTAACTGTGATTTGTTGTGTAATAAATCACAGTTTGGAGGTCAGTTGTAAAGTAGACAAATCACAAGTGCGTAGCGCGCGTGATTTGTCTACTTACAACTGACCGACAAACTGTGATTTATTACCCAACAAATCACTGGCTAGAGATGTTCTATTTTGATTCTAACACGCTGGAAATCGGCAATAATGTTGTTGTTTCCTTCAAAATCTCACAACTTTTCGCCATTGTTAGAAGAAATCCCGCTAAAATTATCGACTGAAACACATGCATTTATATCCTTTTCTAACGTTTTCGATGCGAGAAAATGACGTTACACCGTCTAACGTCAAGTAAATCGACTAGTGACGTCATTAATTTGCAGTTTTAATGACGTCACACATCACGCTCTTCCGACCTGTGATTTGTTGCAGAATAAAACACAGTTATTTTGCATTGCCTATATAGGCACGCTGTGTTAGAATTTCTTTTACGATTTATATCAAGTGAAATACAATTTTCGTTAAGTTTGGGTATCTGAGTTTGCACCTTTTTGGGAAAGAGGTGCTAACTCAGCTTTTGTAATTTAATGTTAATATAATTGAGTGTATGTTTCAAATTTGGTGTAAAGAGCAGGATATGAGATCTTGGGCCAGTTTTTCAAAACTAATGACATTGTTGCTTAACATACCGTTAATACTGATCGTTCAATATTGCAAATATACTAATATTTTTGCTGAAAAAAATTTAGAAGCTTTTGCATATGCAGAAGCTGCTAATATTCTCTCAGCAAAAATAAAATTTTAGATATTGTACTGGCTACAATAGTTAACAATTTGACCACTTATGAGCTCATTACGCTAACTATTCTTTGAACAACTGGGCCCTGACTGTTTATGAAGAGTCTCAATAAAACTGACAGTCCAATTTTCTATCTGTAATGTGAACTTTGTTTCCAAGGCAACCTTTAGTGTTATATTAGTTGTGGACTTACCACTAGGTGTTCTACTGGAAGGGTACGGAGAATCTGTTGTACTGCAAAAGAAATTTCAGGTATTTTACATCAAATACACCTAAATCGCTTTATAACACTTTTCATTGCAATATATTTTTGGGAACAACACAGTTTAATCCTTGCCCTGCTGTTGCAAACAGTGTAGATCAAGATCAGATGGAGAAGCCATCTGACCAGGATCTTTACTGTTTGTACCTTTGCAAACAGTGTAGATGCAGATCAGATTGCCATCTGATCAGGATCTTCATTGTTTGTCTATCTGTGAATTGAAGAAATACATTATATCAGGTAATTTGATTGGTTGATAGTCAGAAATGGGTGCTGTTAACTTATTTTATTCAGCAAGACAAGGTTTAATGATGGTTCTCTAAAATGTATAGATAACAGAAAAAAAGACCATGGGTATTTTTCTATATGTTTTTGTTTGAATAAAACATGGTTGTTTAACTAACACTATTTCTGCTTTGGACCCCAAATAATAGTGTTATAAAGAGGTTGATGTGTACAACAGTAAAGATTGCACCAATAATGTTGGGAAGAAAATGTAATAATTCCTGAGATGACTCCGAACAGTAGTTCAGGAATTATTATACACACTAAGAATATTTTGTACAACTGTTTGCTTATCATTCATAAAATTCTTGTTTTAAGCACACAGAGTTAACTGAACAGACATTATTGACAAGGGAAGCAAACAATTTTGTAACTGTTTCAGATTGATTGATTTGGAGCTTTTAATGCCCAGTCAACATTATTTAGGTCATGTCAAGCCAGTAAATTTACTTAACCACACTTTTCCCGGGCATGCTTATCGAACAGTAGCTAACCGGTACAGTGCACAGTCTTTCACCAGAAATGGACAAATGACCTTCTCGAATCTGTGGAAGGTGGGGATCAAACCTGCACCCTCTCAACGACCAGTCAGATCCATATCTGAATGAGGAAAAGCAGCCTGTATCTATTCCAACTAAATGAATGTCAGTTAGACATCCGCATCTCGTGTTACAAAAAAGTTACTACTCAAACTTACATGAATGTAAGTTTGAGCCCCTCATCTCAGTTCCAAAGTGTATCTTTTCAAACTTAAATGAATGTCAGTTACCTGAGTACAGCTCCTCTAAGGGCCTGTCTCTCTCTGTCCTCATCTGGTTCATCTGATGAACAGGGAATGATATCTGCTTCACTGTATCTTGGCATTTATTAAGGAATATTGTATTCATCAACATGTATTTGGACAGGCAGGCCTGAGCAATCAGTATTAACCCAGAAGAGATGGCACAAAACGTGGCGTCTCATCTGGGTCTACACTGTTTGCCACTCACCCAGCTATTTTTAGACACATCTGGTAGTAAATTGTACTTGATCAAGGTTTAGAGCAGGTATGGTAAGAAGTTGAGGTGTCTGAATCTTTATGGTAAATATGGTAGCATAAAGCAACTGTTCTAAGATTTTGAGGCAGGTAGACCTCAGCCCATCTCTTCAAAACTAACCATGTTGTCAGTCATTGTTAAAACTACTATGAACATTTAATATGGCAAATATAATAGTATTTTCGCAAAAAAAAAAAAAGTACCGGTAAGCAGCTTTTCCAAATACTGGGCAGACAATTCACATGAAATGATAAAATTTTGAATGTTGTCTGCTATGCAATTTGCAGATGTCACTTTCAAATATACTTTTTCGTATTTTAAGAGACAAAATCAAGCTTGATATTACATCTGAATCATCTGATGGGCAGACAATTCAAATGATTTGTCAAAACTGATTCTCTTTGAAAAATAAAACAAAAATTTTGAATGTAATCTGCTATATGATCTGCCTTGAAACTTAATGGGATTAGTAGGTTCTAACTAACAGAGGACACTTATGGGAATAAGTATCTTCTAAACTAATAGACCAATTTCTTGATCAAATTCCTTTTCATTTTTTCATCGCATCAAAGGATACTGTGGTTTGCCATACTGTTCGGAGTCATCACCGTCGACATTGAGATCACAGTCATCTTCCATATATTTCTTACTGCTGCATGCTACTTGAAAACCAGAACCTAGAAACAATCATAACATTTCACATTATCATTTGTCTGTAACAATCCACTTTATATAAAGAAAAGTAGTAAATATCACGGTATATAATATGCTTCATATTCCCAATTTAGAACAAAGATCCCATCTCGGTAGATCAGTTGGATGCGCGTCTGACGGGGGATCGGGAGGACAGTAGTTTGATACCTGCCGGGGACAGCAACATTCATTCGTGGAAATTAATCATGAAATCTTTTCTACGGTCTTTATCTCCCTTCCACTGATTCAAGAAGGGCAGTTGTCAGTCCTGGCAAAGGAATGTGCACTGTACTGGTTAACTGCTTATGTATAGGCCTGCCCAGGGAAAGTGTGGATAGCTGACCGGCTCAAAACTGACCTAAAATAGTGTTGACTGGGCCGTTAAACTCCAATACAAACAAAGAACAAAGGAAGCCGTACTAAAAACACCAATAACCCATGTTTGGAGGAGAAGTAAGACGAGTATCAAGCTTTTTCTCCAGAAAAATGCCATTTTGCCACATCATATCCCATAGAATGCCTAACACGACAATTGCCGTCTGCCCATTATCTTAAAAGTTATATGTGCAAACAGTGTGGACCCAGATCAGAGTGCTCTGCAAACAGTGTGGACCCGATAGGAGCAGTCTTATCTGGACCCACACTGTTTGCCTGTGTGCAAAATATTTTTTAAACTAGAAATGCGTCCATAGGACACGGATGCCCCCGCCCGAAAATATGTCTTATGTTTGTATTCATCCATAGAAAGTTATTGACAGTGTTTAAGTTTTGGACCCTTTTTATGCCATTTGACCTCCAAGTATGACCTTGGAGGTACGGATCTGGGTTTGCACGTGACACACTGTCTCATGATGGTTAACATTTCTTCAAAATAATTTCAAAATCCATCCAAAAATAAGTAAGTTATTGGCTGCGTTTAAGTTTCGGACCCTTTTTTGACCTTTGACCTCCAAGTATGACCTTGACCTTGGGAGGTACGGACCTGGATTTTGCATGTGACACATCGACTCATGATGGTTAACATTTCTACAAAGTAATTTCAAAATCCATCCAGAAATAAGAAAGTTATTGACTGCGTTTAAGTTTCGGACCCTTTTTTTGACTTTTGACCTCTAAGTATGACCTTGACCTTGGAGGTACGGACCTGGGTTTTGCACGTGACACGTCGTCTCAAGATGGTTAACATTTCTGCTGAGTAATTTTAAAATCCATCAAAATATAAGGAAGTTATTGACTGCGTTTAAGTTTCGGACGCACGGACGGACGCACGGACGGACAGGGGCAACGCTATATGCCCTTTCCACCATTCTTTGAATGGCGGGGGCATAAAAAAGTTTGCAAGAAGATACGGCAGACGGCATTAAGCAGATGACATTTTCAGATGATGTTTTTCTTGGCAGCTTATGGGATATTACATGTGTCATCCTAATAACCTGTTCAATAGACTGGCTCCCTGTCGTATGTTCATATTTTTTTCATGGATTTATGTAAACTTGATCAAGAAACACAATCCAAACATATCTTTTCCTTCAAAGTTGTCTTTCTTTCTACACTTAGAAAATAAAACAGACTCTCTAACCTGAGAAGCCACCATCTAGCAGTGAAGCGGCTCTAATTCTGGTCTGTCCTGCCCAAGTATACTCCTCAAATTCTTCTGTGTCACCTTCTACATCAACTGCCTCATCTTCCAACTCCCCCCTCTACAAAATATATCAACACAATTATCATATGACGTAGTTGATAAGCAGTGGATAGCGTTGTGTAATAAATATCGTATGATCACGTGTAATAACACTTTGGCGGGAATAAGAAAGGTCATGGCGACGTCCATGTCAACAATGCATGTTTGCCGAAAAATTGTCAAATTCAAAGCGATAAAATCCTGTTTAAAGTGGTCATATGATAAACAGTATCTTACACTCGTGGTCACTTCATATAAAATTTAGGAAATGAGCCAAAGGCTCGTTTCATAAATATCATATGAAATGACCACTAGTGTAAGATCCTCTATTTTCTAAATGTTTGAATGGTAAGTCACTTGAATTTTGTGTGTTCTGTAATGTATTGCATGACATTTTATCATTTCCAATCTATTCACGGCTATATTAGGGCATGAGGTACACCGCATCGTCCCCGTCCATTGGGGCTTGAAGAAACAAGAGGCTCAATGAGCCTAAACCGCTCACCTGAGGAACTTAAGTTTTAACAATTCACAGACTTGACTACTAAATCTGCTAATAGAATCCAGCCCATTGACCCTTACAGGATATAAGTCATGATTATTGCATTGCATTCCAAGTTTGAGACTTCTAGCTTCTATAGTTCCTGAGAAATCTTTGACGAAAATTTAACATTGGTCAAAATGGAGAGAAAGAAGAATGAAAGAACAGATGAACAAATAAGCTGAGAAAGCCCAATGTCTCTTACACAAAATAAGTCATCATTATTCTATTGAATACCAAATTTGATGCTTCTAGCTTTTATAGTTCCTGAGAAATCTTTGATTAAAAATTTAACATTGGTCTATTATCTCTATATGGAGAGAAAGAAGAACGAAGGAACAAATGAACCAGACTAGCTCCAAAACCTAATGCAGCCTTTCCCCTTGCCCAATGGTGCTACACATAAAATTTAAACAAGATTGATCGACTGCCTTCTGATATATGCTTCATTGAAAGTGTGGACGAAGGATGGACGGACCACAGACGACGGACTCTGGAGCCTTGGTATACTATCGGCTCACTGGAGCCTTTGGCTCAGGTGAGCTAAAAATTCAAGTCGCTATTTCTGTCACAACATTTTCCCTACGTTAAGTCTATGGGCAAATTTTTTTGTCTCTCAAGGTCACGTAACTCCGAGGTCAATATTCCGATTCGGCCCAAAATCGAACTTATCCGAGATTTTATGCATGTCCTCGTTACCTGCAAGTTTGAAGCTGATATGAATAAAAATAAAGTTGCTATCGTGGTCACAACGTATTTTTTTATGCTCAAGGGCAGGTAACAAGGCAAATATTCCGATTCGGCCCAAAATCGAACTTAACCGAGATTTTATGTCTATCCTTGTACCTGCAAGTTTGAAGCTGATCTGAAAAAAATTCAAGTCGCTATCGTAGTCGCAACATTTTCCCTAATTAAGTCTATGGGCAAATTTTTTGTCGCTCAAGGTCACGTAACTCTGAGGTCAATATTCCGATTCGCCCCAAAATTGAACTTAACCGAGATTTTATGCCTGTCCTCGTTACCTGCAAGTTTGAAGCTGATATGAATAAAAATAAAGTTGCTATCGTGGTCACAACGTATTTTTTTATGCTAAAGGACAGGTAACTCCAAGGCAAATAATCCGATTCGGCCCAAAATCGAACTTAACCGAGATTTTATGTCTGTCCTCGTTACCTGCAAGTTTGAAGCTGATCTGAAAAAAATTCAAGTGGCTATCGTAATCACAACATTTTCCCTATGTAAAGTCTATGGGCAAATTTTTTGTCGCTCAAGGTCATGTAACTCCGAGGTCAATATTCTGATTCGAACTTAACTGAGATTTTATGCCTGTCCACGTTACCTGCAAGTTTGAAGCTGATCTGAATAAAACTAGAGCTGTCAGAGGATCTGACTATAGCCCCGCTTCAGCGCTGTCAGAGAAGAAAGTTATTTAAGCTGCAGAGAAAACAGTTATGAACAAGAAATAACTGTTGAAAATTTTACATTATCTGGAAAAACTCTAAGAGTTGTGAGCCCTTGTCCCTCATTTCAATGAGCATGATACATTACCAGAATGTCCATGTTTATACTAAATTTCATCTTCCATTTTTCAATGTTCAAAGGGTAATAACTCCTAAAGTAGGCAAATCAGAGTCAGGGTTCCTGCGCTCTGCACATTGTCTCATGGTGCTTTACACTTGTGTGAAGTGTCATGAAAATATCTCAAATGGTTTGTGAGTTATGGAGCCGACACAGTCAAAATTGCCTTTTTAAATGTTCAAAGGGCAATAACTCCTAAAGTAGGCAAACCAGAGTTATGGTTCCTGCACTCTGCACATCATCTCAAGGTGCTTTTCATTTATTTGAAGTTTCATGAAAATATCAGAAACGGTTATGGAGCGGACATAGTTAAAATTGCCATTTTTTAATATTCAAAAGCCTATAACTGAAAAAGTAGACAATCCAGAGTTTGGGTTCCTGCGCTCTGCACACGTAATATGGTGCTTTACATTTGTGTGAAGTTTCATAAAATTATCTCAAACGGTTTTTGAGTTATCGAGCAAAGACGGCTAAAATTGATATTTTTCAATATTCAAAGGGAAATAACTCAAAAATTAGGCAATCCAGAGTTATGGTTCCTGCACTCTGCACACCATCTCATGGTGTTTAATGTTTGTGTGAAGTTTCATGAAAATATGTGAATGGGTTTTTAAGTTATGGAGCGGACACGAAAATTGTTAACAGACACAGACAGACACACAGACAGACACACAGAAAATACGAAAACCAGAGTTATGGTTCTTGCGCTCTGCACATTGTCTCATAGTGCTTAACATTTGTGTGAAGTTTCATGAAATTATCTCAAACGGTTTTCGAGTTATGAAGCGGACACTGTTAAAATTGCCATTTTTCAATGTTCAAAGGGCAATAACTCCAAAAATAAGCAATGCAGAGTTATGGTTCCTGCGCTCTGCACATCGTCTCATAGTGCTTAACATTTGTGTGAAGTTTCCTAAAAATATCTCAAACGGTTTTCGAGTTATGAAGCGGACACAATTAAAATTGCCATTTTTCAATGTTCAAAGGGCAATAACTCCAAAAGTAGGCAATCCACAGTTATAATTCCTTCGCTCTGCACATTGTCTTATGGTGTTTAACATTTGTGTGAAGTTTCATGAAAATATGTTAAGCAGATACAAAGTTATGGAGCCAACACAAATTAACGGAATCACGGAATGACAGAAGGACATGGCAAATCCAATATAGCCCCACTTTTTCAAAGCGGGGCTATAAATAAAGTTGCTATCGTGGTCACAACATATTTTTTTATGCTGAAGGGCAGGTAACTCCAAGGCAAATAATCCGATTCGGCCCAAAATCTAACTTAACCGAGATTTTATGTCTGTCCTCGTTACCTGCAAGTTTGAAGCTGATCTGAAAAAAATTCAAGTCGCTATCGTAGTCACAACATTTTCCCTATGTTAAGTCTATGGGCAAATTTTTTGTCGCTCAAGGTCACGTAACTCCTAGATCAATATTCCGATTTGGCCCAAAATCGAACTTAACCGAGATTTTATGCCTGTCCTCGTTACTAGCTACAGTGATGACAACATTTTCCCCATGTTAAGTCGATAGGCAATTTTTCGGGCGCTCAAGGGGACGTAACTCTTGAGTGAATTATCTGATTCGGCCCAAAATCGAACTTGACCGAGATTTTATGCCTGTTCTGGTTAACTGCAAGAATGAAGTCGATCAGAAAAAAATTGACGGAGCTAGAGTGATGACAAGCTTTTTCCTATGTGAAGTCTATGGGAGCTAGATGTTGCCATGGCAACCAGAGTTCCACTCAGATCTGCCTGAAAACCTAATGAAGCCTTTCCACTTGCCCAATAATGCGACACATGAAATTTGATCAAAGTTGGCCAAGTAGTCTTTAAGATATACATTTTTGAAATTCCCATTAACCCTAATGCAAAAACACACAAGGGCAGGTAACTCCTAAGTGAATGATCCGATTCTGCCAGTTATCGAACTTGACCGAGATTTCATGGCTGTGCTGGTTATCTGCAAGAATAAAGCCAATCCGAAAATAATTGAAGCAGCTACGGTGATGACAACATTCTTCCCATGTTAAGTCAATAGGCAATTTTTTCAACGCTCAAGGGCACGTAACTCCTGAGTGAATAATCCGATTCAGCCCAAAATCAAACTTGATCGAGATTTCATGCCTGTCCTTGTTATCTGCAAGAATGAAGTCGATCAGAAAAAAATTGACGGAGCTAGAGTGATGACAAGCTTTTTCCTAACGCTCAAGGGCACGTAACTCCTGAGTGAATAATCCGATTCAGCCCAAAATCGAACTTGATCGAGATTTCATGCCTGTCCTCGTTATCTGCAAGAATGAAGACGATCAGAAAACTAGAAATGTGTCCAGACGACACAGATGCCCCCGCCAAGGGCCCCGCCTCACCCCGAAAATCCATGTTGCAACAAAATTTTCTAAGTGTGTGATCTTGTCATTAGGAACATTTGTGAGAAGTAATATTGAAATTGGTGAAAAAATGTAAGCGCTAGAGCAATGACAAAGTTTTTCTAAAAATAGCCACAGTGACCTTGACCTTGAAAGTCAATCTCGCTCGAGGTATTGTCATAAGGAACATTTGTGTGAAGTTATATTGAAATCAGTGAAGAAATGTAGTCGCTAGAGCGATGACAAAGTTTTTCTAAAAATAGCCACAGTGACCTTGACCTTGAAAGTCAAAATCGCTCAATGATATTGTCATAAGGAACATTTGTGTGAAGTTATATCGAAATCGGTGAAGAAATGTAAGGGCTAGAGCGATGACAAAGTTTTTCTAAAAATAGCCACAGTGACCTTGACCTTGAAAGTGGAACTTGCTAGAGATATTGTCATAAGGAACATTTGTGTGAAGTTATAATGAAATTGGTGAAGAAATGGAAGCGCTAGAGCTGTGACAAAGTTTTTCTAAAAATGGCCACAGTGACCTTGACCTTGAAAGTCTAACTCGCTAGAGATATTGTCATAAGGAACATTTGTGTGAAGTTATATTGAAATCGGTGAAGAAATGTAAGCGCTAGAGCGATGTTGTGCGAGGGGATAATTGAAAATTTTTTAAGTCTATGACCTTGACCTTGAGGTTATGGCCATGGGTGGGGGTATCGCTGAATAAAATGGACAGGTATCTAACATCATACCAAATATCAACTCAATCCATCGCATGATTTGGAAAATATCAACTCTTAAAATATCTAATTAAAAATTTCTAAGTCTGTGACCTTGACCTTGAAGCCATAGGCATGAGTGGGGGTATTGCCAAATAAACATTTGGACCTGTATCTATCATCATAGCATACATAAGCCAAATCCATAGTGTAGTTTGGAAAATTTGAGCTCTTTAAAATTTTCACATTAAAATTGTCTAAGTCTGTGACCTTGACCTTGAGGTCATAGGCATGGGTGGGGGTATTGCTGAATAAAACATTGTACCTGTATCTATCATCATATGAACCAAAGCCATCATAAAAGTTCAGGTTCTACCAGGTACAAATACCTTAACTGGTGTCTTTAACATGGAAAATTTCTAAGTCCATGACCTTGACCTTGAGGCCATGGGCATGGGTGGGGGTATCGCTGAATAAAACTTTGGACCTATATCTATAATCGTACCAAATATGAACCAATTCCATCAAATGGTTTGGAAAATATGAGTTCTAAAATGTTCAAGTCTACCTGTTACAAAAACCTTAACCTGAGTCTTTAACATTGAAAATTTCTAAGTCTGTGACCTTGACCTTGAGGTCACAGGCATGGGTGGGGGTATTGCTTAATAAAACTTTGGACCTATATCTATCATCATACCAAAGATGAACCAGTTCCATCAAATGGTTAGGAAAATATGAGTTCTAAAAGTTCAGGCTCTACCTGTTACAAAAACTTTAACCTGAGGTTACAGGATCACGTACGTACGTACGTACGTACGTACACACACACGCACAGACGGACGTACACATGTACGCACGTACGGAAAACCCAAAAACTATATGCCCCCGGCATCATATGATGCGGGGGCATAAAAATTGACGGAGCTAGAGTGATGACAAACTTTTTCCTATGTTAAGTCTATGGGAGCTATTTGTTGCCATGGCAACCAGAGTTCCAATCCGATCTGCCCGAAAACAGTATGCAGCCTTTCCCCCTACCTGATAATGCTTCACATGAAATTTGATCAAGATTGGCCCACTGGTTCCGGAGATATACTTCTTTGAAAGTGTGGACGACGACGACGACGGACGACGGCTCGTGGTATACTAATACCTCACATGAGCCTTCGGCTCAGGTGAGCTAATAAATGGGCTGCATGATGCTTCCACGCAGAGCTGAAACCATCCACACACTAGTACTGGTAAACCGCTTAGAGGAACTAAGCCTGTCCAGGAACCGCGGTGCGAGGCGGACCGTCCATGCTTATAAACCCTATTGGTTTCATTGAGTGACAGGGCTTGAGATGTCATTTCATCTCAATGTCGGGTAAAAGTCCCACAAAATTGGAAGCACATCTCCAAAATGACCTGTAATGTGTTGACGGGGACGTTAAACCTCAAATCAAACAAACAAAGGTACACCGCAACAGCGTTGTTGTCAAAAGCTGAGTTGCTTTGGATAAGAGTTTAACAACAGTGTTAAATCAATTTGCTAGATAAACAACAATGTTATATCAAAACAAAAATGAACAGACTATATAAAAAATGAACATTTTTTTTATTCAACTTTGAACCTTGTTATATCTAAATCCATGTTATAATGAACAGTATTATTAAGAGGTTACTGTGTATGTTTTCTTGCATAAACTCGTATATAAACAGTGTAGATCCAGATCAGCTGGATTCTACAGATTGCCAACTGATCATGGTCCAAACTTATTCATGCAGTTTGTGAATTGCAGGAATACATTACATCAAGTAATTTGATTGGCTGATATTCAGAAATAGGTGTGGCTAAATTATCTTATTCAGCAGGATATGGGTTAAATGACTTCTATTTTGGGTGGTTAACCTATGCCCAGCTGTTCCAAGTTAATAAGGTAACATAACATTTAAACTTCTACCATTTAGTGTGGCCAAAAACCCTCATTTTTGCTGATAAAAATGTAAACAGCATTTCCACTGCAAAAGCATAGTAAAAATTTCTGTATTATGACCACCACCAGAAGTAGTCCTGTAAGTGAGGTGGTCTTAGTTAATAAGAAACCCAATATGACTTGACTGGTAAATAGCATTCTTGATAATGGAGTTGTCTTGATATGGAGTAGTCTTAACCCTTATCCTGCTGAATAAACTAATGTAGCCACACCCACTGATGACTATCAACCAATCAAATTACTTGATATACAGTATTCATTCAATTCCAAACTGCATGGAAAACAGTGCAGATCCTGATCAGACGGCTTCTTCAGAAGCTGAGCCGGCCTCAGTAGCTCAGTCGGATGCACGTCTGACTGTTGTGCAGGAGGACGCAGGTTCGATATCTGCCGCGGTCGGCAACATTCTTTCGTGGAGATTGATCATGAATCTTTTCTATGGTAATTTTCTCCCTTCCGCTGATTCAAGAAGGGCTGTTGTCAGTTTCTGGCAAAAGAATGTGCCCTGTACTGGTTAACCGCTGACGTATAAGCCTGTCCAGGAAAAGTTTGGATAGGCTAACTGACCGGCTCAAAAATGACCTAAAACAGTGTTTACTGGGCTGTTAAACTCCAATACAAACAAACAAACTCTTCAGAAGCCATCTGATCTGGATCTACACTTTTTGTAAAGGTAGGGACCTTCGTGTTCAATGGGATATGGGTTAACAGCCAAATTCTACTGTACCTTCACATATGTGACATGGTACCCACTAGATCAGTGGATATTTTAAACACTAACAGGTTTGTTAAGCTAGTGATGCTCTGACTTTTCTTCTAATTCAACAATACAGCAGAACCTCAAATATCTGCAGCTTTGAGCTGTGAACCTCGGCATCTCATCTGGGTCTACACTGTTTGACATTCATCCAGCTATTTTTATACACAACATCAGGTAGTAAATTATACCTATTCAAATTTTAGAACAAGTATGGTAAGGAGTTGAGATGTCCGAATATTTAGGGTGAGTATGGTGGTATATAGTGGGTGCATCACTCATTAATGAATTAGAGTCTGTTTTACCTTCTTGAGACAAAGTTCCACATGTTCATTCAATTCTTCAGCAGTACCACTGACCCTCAGGTTACACACTGGACATACTGTCTCTTCTGATGCTTTCTTCTTACGATTTCTACTCCGAGCTGCAAGATAATGGAATGATTTGTGAAGGATTTGTTTGATTGAATGGCCCAATCATCAAGACATCTCAAGCCCTACCATCCAAACAAACCAATAATGTTTATATGAAAGGGACGGCCCAACTCGCACCATTTTGCCTGAGCAGGCTTATCCTTCTAAGCAGTTAACCAGTACCCATGTGCATCGGTTTCAGCTCTGCGTAGAAGCATCATGCAGCCCAATCTTTCTCCAAGCCAAGTAATATGAATTATATTATGCACCATTTAATGTGGTTCTGCACTCTTTGCCAGAGTCCCATTTTTTTGATTTCATAAATAAAATGAGTTAACTCTGAAGACGCCGAGAAAAACTACATTTGAAAATGTTGAATGCTTATGTCGTCTGCTTAATCTTTTTGCAAACTTTTCAAAAATATTTTTGCATACAAGCAAACAGTGTTGACCCAGATCAGACTACTCCTAGAGGAGTAGTCTGATCTGAGTCCACACTGTTTGCAAAAACTAATTGTAAAGTTCTTGGCAGTTGACAAAGCAGACAACAATTGTCGTGATTGACATTTTATGGGTTAATATATTACTCACCATTTAATCTTGCTTGTCTGTTGCACTGAACTCTCATGAAGTTCTGAAATGAAATATTTAACAATAAAAAATGGTATGACCACATATGGCTACTGGAGTGTAATGTCATGATGCTGTCCATGTAAACCCTGTTTTGTTTTTTTCATTGAAATTCTATAAATCGATATATGATAAACAGAATCTGACATTTAACATCCATCAGATCCTAATTATTAGGACAGACAGGCCTTAGCAAAAAGTGCAGACTGCTCCTGAAGTTCCATCTGCACCTTTTGGACTCCTTGCCGGATCGTGAAACAAAATTGTTAAAATTTTAGAAGAATAACGGAAAAGTCGTCAAGGTGTCCGAATTTTTTTTATTTTTATGGTAGTCACAAGATCAGTGGAACGGAAAGAAAAGATTTCATGATCAATGCCCACAAAAGAATGTTGCCAACCCGACATGGACATGTATCCAACCGCGACTTCCTGATTACAAGTAAGCCATGCATCCGACAAACGAATGGGGCCAGCACACAAACACAATCCATGTAAAGTTGTAATTGTTTAAATGCTTCTGTATCGGTGAGCTGACAATTTGAAACCACTGGTACAAAAGCATTTAAACAATTTCATTGCGGGTATTTAATGTCACTTTAGTTTCTTATCTGCCATTTACTTAATTGCTACTTACAATTTGTAACTGAAAGAAGTTGATCACAGACTTGCACCCATTAATACTTTTGTCCAGTGATTGGTCCCTTACATGCAATTTAGTGCTCAGAGACGAGAAATCATGGCTAAATAAGTGATAATATGGGTAAAGTAGAGTACCCTGGCTCTTGTGAAGATTATCCTTGTCATAAAGCTAAAATTTGTAAAATAAAACTGAAATGCAGTAATTTTTTTATGTTGTTTAAACAGTGCTTGAAAAATAAGCAGATTTTTTTTTTGTACACTGGTGGGTTGATAAAACTTAACCCTTGCCCTGCTAATCCCTGACATGCCTTATCTTTGAAACAATGTAGATCCAGATCAGATGGCTTCTGACGAAGCCATCTGATCAGGATCTACATTGTTTGCCATTCAGATTGTGAATTTGTTGCAATAATTTGCATCAAGTAATCTGATTGGTTGATAATCGGTAGTGGGTGTGGCATATATAAATATTCAGCAGGACAAGGGTTAAGTGTATGCTGGTAAAATGGTCCTGAAAAGACACTTAGACTTAAATTCCTGTCTTTTGAGCAAACAGTGTAGACCCTAATCAGATGCCACATTCTGCAGCATCTGATCTTGGTCTACACTGTATGCAAATGTTCAAACATGAGCCCAGTCCATGTTTTACAGGTAACCAGCTTTACACAGTACTACAATGTCACAGGGACAAAAAGAGTGCTGCTATACATACAGTATTTCTCGTACATATTCTGACAGCCAGATCTGTGCAAACAGTGTAGACCTAGATGAGATGCCACAGAACCTTGTGTCTCATCAGGGTTATGCACTTATCCAGCTATTTTTAGTGTTAAAACCTCTTAGTTTAACGAGCTCATTAAAAGTCAAAATATGAAAAATATTAATTTCAATGGATTTTTTTATGCCGTAAAGGGCTACTCACAATTTTTTTGCAGCAATAATATTAATGTACTATTTGCAATACAAAGGGGAATGGATAACACCTTCAGGAGAGGCAACTCCTGCAAAAATATTTTTGTTGCCCATGTCAACAGGGGTCAACTCTTAAAGGAAAGAATTTGCTCCTGAGGAGCAAATTCTTTCCTTTAAGATTAGACCCCTTTTTCTGTGAAGCCCCCGCCCATAGGGGCTTGAAGAAATATATGGGCTGCATGATGCTTCCACACAGAGCTGAATCCGGCCCGCACACTAGTACTGGTAAACCGCTTAGAGGATCTAAGCCTGTCCAGGAACCGCGGTGCGAGGCGGACCGTCCATGCTAATAAACCCTATTGGTTTCATTGGGCGACAGGGCTTGAGATGTTGTTTCATCTCAATGTCGGGTAAAAGTCCCACAAAATTGGAAGCAACGTCTCCAAAATGACCTTTACAGTGTTGACGGGGAGGTTAAACCTCAAATCAACCAACCAACCTTTTTCCGTGAAACAGCTTATAGAAAGGGGAACTGGAAGTCCGTAAGATGACTCCCTTTGAAAAATGGCGGAAAAATCTGCCAGGTGTTCCCATTCCCCTTAAATGGTCAAATTTTTAAAGTTATGTCAACTAACGACTTTGTTAGATTTGAAAAACTGGATCAAGATTTGTTACACAAACAGCAGCAACATCTGAAAATTCAGCTTAGATAAATAAATTTAAACTTTTGCTTGGCCATATATATTTTACCACATGCTGGCCTTTTTCTTATTGCTCTAATATCACTGCCCAAAAACCAGTAATTGAATCATCTTTTTTAAATTGACTAACGAGACATCTTCCACAATAATAACAGCCCCAGATTCATTAAATTGACATTAAGGACACAAAAGCAGCCAGCAACACTGAAAAGTATAGACCGCAAGGAGATTTAATATCTAGCTTTAGATAATATTGAAGCATTTTATCTTTTCTATTGGAAACACAATATGGTTGAAAGACGGGAAGATGTGTTTTAACTGGAGGGGGCAATTAGGGCTCAAGTTTAGGTCATATTTTATTAATATTTTTTCCTTGTGCTCCGAGGAACATATATTGTGACCACGCATTAGAATTGCCTCAACGAGCCAATTCTAATGAGTAGTCACAATGTAAGTTTTAGAAGAAGAAATAAGAAAAATATTTAAAATTCTAATACAAGGTTTTCTTTAAACACAACTCTGGAGTATACAAATCACATGTTAAAAAGCCACCTAAGTTGTCAGCTACGATTGTATTAATTCTATGACAATTCTCAAACAAGCTGAAAGTATCGCTGTTGTAATATTATCAGTGACAGCACAGTGCCTAAAAGCATTAGCGGCAATAAATTTGATTTCTTTGTAATCCCAGTGATAACAAGTCATGAAGGTGTTTTTAACAGGTAGATTTCAGGTAATTTTCTTTGATGTATGTTCTGGAAGTGTCGGATTTCACGTCAGAGATGTCTTCAAGCGACAGCTTGGGATAACTTAATCAATTACACAATTCTCAATAAACAGTGCTGATACAATCTGACAGACCATGTACCCAATCCTTCGCTTTTTTTTCTGATGATACTTTTTCTGTAATTAGGATATCCTGCCACTTACTTTCTCATGCTCTCCGTTTGATTTGAGGTTTTACGTCCCTGTCAACACTATTTAGGTTATTTTGGAGATGTTACTTCCAATTTTGTGGGACTTTTACCCAACACTGCGACAGAATGACATCTCAAGCCCTGGTGTCCAAACAAACCAAAAAAAAAATCTATGTAGGAACGGTCTGACTCGCACCACTTTGTCAGGGCAGGCTTAGACACTCTAAAACATTTTACAGTACTCATGTGGAAGTATCATGCAGCCTAATCTATTTCTCAAAGCCCCAATGGGTGTGGGGGGGATTCTCATGCTCTTCATGCTCTTAACCCATTTTGTACTGAATGGAATCTTCTGCCTTTTCTTGCCAGCATCCTATTTTGGGGTTTGCAGAACAAAATAGTTTAACAAAATATTTATAAGCTTCTCTTAAAAATCATTTTCAGGGGAATTTGTTTGTTTGTTTGATTTGAGGTTAACGTCCCCATCATCACTATTTAGGTTATTTTGGTGATGTTGTTTCCAATTTTGTGGGATTTTTACCCGACACTGAGATGAAATGATATCTCAATCCCTGCCGCCCAATGAAACCAATAGGGTTTATATGCATGGACAGGTCGACTCGTACCACTTTGCCTGGGTAGGCTCAGATCCATGAAGTTTACCAATACTTGTGTGCGATCTGTAACAGCTCTGAGTAGAAGCATCATGCAGCCCAATCTATTTCTCCAAGCCCCGATGGGCGGGGGCTTATTTTCAGGGGAAGCAACAATTTCAAAGAATATATATTCGTCTCCCTTGTCAACAGTGAAGAAGTGACTTTGCTGCTGATATCAGCATGGTTGACACTGGCCAATAATTAACTGTGCATGAATTAAAAATAAATAAAAGCACAAAGGACCCATTGCAAATTCTTTCAAGAGTCTTAATACAAACAAACAAATAAGTGAAGGCAATGATCAGGAATAGGTACAATTAACCCACAGCTCCCATCAGAGATGCAAATGCTTTCCTATTAGTGTACAGCCCTTTTCCTTCAGGGTCTTCATTCATCAGGAAGCATACATCAAGTATTGTATGTTATCCTCCTTTTAAAATGGAGTGAAAAAAAAATGTCAAGTATTGTATATTCCCTGATGTTTTTCATCAGGGATATCTATTTGGTTCAAATGTGAGAAAAAAATTATAAAAATCAAAAACATCTTTGAAACTGTATTGTTAGGGTCCGAAGCAAAACTGCATTATATTCAAACAAAAATGTATAGATTACAGAGAAAAATGACCATATTCTGTGACAAAATTGTATAGATTACAGAGAAAAATGATCATAATCTGTAACAAAATTGTATAGATTACAGAGAAAAATGATCATAATCTGTAACAAAATTGTACAGATTATAGAAAAAAATTACCATTCATGGTTATTTTTCTATATAATTTGTACATTTTTATGGCCATTTTTCTATATACATGTAATCTGTACATTTTTGAGACCCATCTTTAACTGTGATATATCTAAAACAGTGTTATAATGAATGGTGTTATCAAGGCCTTTGTGTATACTTGTTACATCCCTGGCAATGCGGGGACTTTGGAAAGAAATTGCACCACAGTACGATTTTGCATTACGCAAACACGCCTATAAAAATACATTGCCACCTTTATCGCCGAAAAAAATGAAAATTTTATGATGAAAAATTGTGATATTTTTCTTATTTCTGCTCCAAATATAGATTGTGGGTACTCGTTAGAACCGCCTCATCGAGGCGGTTCTAACGAGTACCCACAATCTATATTTTAGAGCAGAAACAAGAAAAATAAGGTATACCCCCGAAAACCCCAGTTTTACTATATAAAAGTGGGGTTCAAGGGGGTCTAAATTATATAGGCGTGTTTTCGTGATGGGACATGGCATGCCAAACGTGTATAGATAATACTGAGACCTGAAAATGTGTAGATTGTATAGAACAGTGCCATTTTTCTATACAATCTATACATTTTTGTTTGGATTGTTTTTACTTTTTGTGCTAATGGTTTTACGGCCCTTTCAAGATTAATTCACTTATTTCGAGCCAATCGTTAATCAGAGATTGGAGAGTGGGCAAAAAATGGAGTACCCAGAGAAAAACACCTGACCTTCCATTGCAGAATCTGACATTTTTGTTTGGATACAACAGGGATGTTTAACTAACAAGGCTTCTGCTTAGGCTCCCAACAATAGTTTATAAAGTGGGGTAGGACCAAACTATTGACAAGGATTTAACATTCATTATCATGTACAAGATTTTTGTTTAGGCTTGTACTGTCATATTTTGAGTGAACATTTCATAATTATAGGGCAAGGGCTTACTTTTGCATTACAATGTACAAGTTACATGAATACTGCCAAACAAATTAATGCTTCTGCATTAGTATATATTGTTGCTCAATCACTATTTATCTTGAACAGAGCCCAGTTTAATAACTTAAGTAACAGGGGATAATGCCATATAAGTACTTTTATCATTCAATTAAAGTATCATGGTCTCTTAGAAAATGGCCGCAATCTAAACTACTAAAGGTGTTCGCTCACAAAATAAAAATAGCCACACTCCCAAAGTTATTCTGGGGATTACCCATCACAATAAAGGTTAAGATACCATTGACAATGACCAGATAACTCTGCTAAACTTCAATTATTTCTCTGCCAAACTTCAGAAAAGTGTGAAAAGGCCCTGGATTACCTGCTAAAGGACACAAAATTGCAGCTTTCTCTTTTGATAAAGGGATCTTTGTATCTATAATATAACGGTGTAATTTTCGATGCATCTGAGGGGTCTTGCTTTGATTGTGTTTGTCCACTAGATTAAATGTCAATGGACACAAAGGCATTAAGAGTGAATTAGAGTGATCATATTCTAGTTAAAGATAGCATTGTGAAAGTTTCACTACAAACAGATGAAGAAAAGACTAATTTGACCAGGGAAAATCCACATAATAACAAGAAAGTCCACCCATGCGCCAACATACAGAGGCAAAATAGAAAAAAAAATGATAAAAAAACAACAACAAAAACATATTTGAGCCTTCATAGTTAAAAAGACACCAAATTGTTTTATGATTATGTGTGATTTGTTATTGTCTGTTTGATTTGATGTTTAACGTCCCTGTCAACATTATATAGGTCATTTTGGAGACGTTGCTTCCAATTTTGTGGGACTTTTACCCGACATTGAGATTGAATGACATCTCAAGACCTGTCACCCATGAAACCAATAGGGTTTATAAGCATGGATGGTCCGACTCGCACTGCTTTACCTGGGCAGGCTTAGATCCTCTAAGCGGTTTACCAGTACTAGATTGCGGTCAGTTTTAGCTCTGCCTTGAAGCATCATGCAGCCCATCTATTTCTTCAAGCCCCAATGGGCGGGGGCTGGATGATGAGCGATACCATTACAGCAAAATGCAGCAATGTTTGCTAAACTTGACAAAGCATGTGTGGAATAATCAGTATATTTTGGTACATAAAACATATTTTTGGCTGAAATCCAGCTTTGCCCTTATCCTGCTGAACAAATCAATTTGCCACACCAATTTCTGACTATTCACTAACTAAAATGCTTGAAAAAATGTATTCATTCCAATTCAAACTGAATGAAAACAATATAGATCTTGACCATATAGTTTCACCAGAAGCCATCTGTCTCATTGTCATTGTCTCATTGTCGGGTAAAAGCCCCACAAAATCGGAAGCAAGGTCTCCAAAATGACCTTAACAGTATTGCCGGGGATGTTAAACCTCAAATCAATCAATCAAATCAAAGGGGTGTCTTGGCAAACATAGCAGGCCCAGATCAGACACAGGGGAATGTGGCATCTGATCAGAGCCTGCACTGTTTGCTAACAGAATTTACCATAAAAAATAAAATGAAAATGAAAAATAGGCTTGAAACCCCTTCTATGACAAATGGACTTGTCCAACATATAGCAATGGAAGAGTCCACTAGTATACGATGGGTTAAGGGTCAGCGACAGTCCATGGAGGCAAATATAACATTAGTATAACAATTTCATATGAAAAAGTGTATTCTTTCAAGTCCAAGATAAGATTTATTTTTAAAAAAAAAAAAAAAAAAATCTTTTTGTGTGCAAAACCATAAGTTGTAGATTCTTGTTAGAACCACACAAATGAGGTGGTTCTAACAAGTATATGTACCTACAATCTATGTTTTCATCACGAAAACACGTCTATGTAAGTTTGACCCCCTTGAACTCCACTTTTATGTAGTAAAACTGGGGTTTACAGGGGTAAACCTTATTTTTCTCATTTCTGCTCTAAAATATAGAATGTGGGTACTCGTTAGAACCGCCTCGACAAAGCGGTTCTAACATGTACCCTCAATCTATATTTTGAGCAGAAATAAGAAAAATAGCACAATTTTTATCAGGAAATTTTCCTTTTTTTCGGCGGTAAAGTTTACAATATATTTGAATAGGCATGTTTTTATAATGTTGAGCTAAAATAAGACAATACACCACAACCATGACAACCATATAACACTGTTCATTATAACATGGTTTTGGATATAACACAGTTTCAAGATGGATCCAAAAATGTATAGATAATATAGAAAAATGGCTAAAATGGTCGTTTTTCTGTACAATCTATATATTTTCATTTGGATATAACATGGTTGTTTACCTAACATGGTTTCTGCTTTGGACTCAATAGTGTTATAAAGAGGTTGTGGTGTATTAATAACCCTGATATATCCAACTTTCCTTTACAGAAAGTGATATTTACAAGGTTGGCAAGGTTGGTGGGTAGATTTGTTTGTGCTGTGATTGTAAGTACTTAACCCTTTGTGTACCAAATGGAATCTTCCTCCTTATATATAGCAATAGTCCATTTCAAAATTTAGGGGTGTCAGGTTAGTTTTCTTCAAAATTTATTAGGAAAATGGCTGAACTTTTTGCAAACAGTGTAGGCCCTGATCAGACGCCGCGTTCTGCGGCGTCTGATCTGGGCCTGCACTGTTTGCCAAATACCCGTTTTGGGGTTTCTGGTACTAAATGGATTAAGAAAGTAACACTCATCTGCAAGTCTGGACCCCACTCTACACACACATAATTGTGGTAATTACCACTACAAAATAAAATCAACACAACTCTAAATGTCTGCAGCTAATGATTAATTGCAATTTGATTGGACACTTGGTTTCAGAACCTGCCAATCAGAAGCCACTTTTTGCTGATGTCCACTTTAATGTGAAGTGGGATAAATAATTTAATAAAGATCAACAGACGGTATTGCAAATGGAACTAACCATACTGAAGTACATTTCCACAGATTTCGTGAACATTTGTCCTCTTAATTAAGTGAAACGAGACAACCTGATTGAAAATATTTCCTAATTCCGCTCCTTTGCCACTTTTAAAACCATCAGTTGGTGATTAATGTAAAAATCATTACTACAAACGATAAATTGAATAAATTTTGTGATAACTTTTGCAGAATTGTGGAAAATATTGTCACACATTTTGGAGAAAGAAAGATTATACTTAACCTCATTGACTCAACAGATGATTGAATAATTTTCAACAAATCTGTCAGGTAAGGTGGAATAACGTAACAAGAGGCCAAAGAGGGCCTGTCGCTCCACTGGTATATTCAGTCAATTGTCATATTTATTACATTAACCCATTGTATAGCAGTGGACTCTTCCATTGCTATATGTTGGACCAGTCCATTTATCATCTAGAGGGGTGTCAGGCCTATTTTTTTGTTTTATTCTATTTTTTACACAACATTATGTTAGCAAATAGTGCAGGCCCTGATCAGACATGGTGTTCTGCGGGGTCTGATCTGGCCTTTCAAGACTATTTCACATCACGTGAACAAGTCCGTGAAATTAAGACCCCCCTAAACCCCACTTTATATAGAGAAAACTGGGGTTTACGGGGGTAAACATTATTTTCCTTATTTCTGCTCCAAGACATAGGTTGTGGGTACTCGTTAGAACCGCCTCAACGAGGCGGATCTAACGAGCAACCAAAACCTATGTTTGGAGTACAAATAAGAAAAAAGTAAGAAATTTTCATCAGAAAATTTTCGTTTTGGAGGTAAAATTTTCAATATATTTAGATAGGCGTGTTTTCGTAATGATTTGAGTCAGAAGTAGGTGTAAACTGGACTGCTCAGGAATAAAACATCAGGGCCCAAGTTTATAAAACTTTTTTCATGCTAATCTCAGCTGAGCATGAAATTTGTAATACTCATAACTATTAAAATACAAATAATCAGACATTTTTCCTACTCAGCACAGAATGTCATAAAATCCTGCTCATACAATTTAATATGCCAACAAATTCATTTATCCTGCTCATAAAATTTAAAATGCCAACATTTGTTGGCATTTTAAAATTTATGAGCAGGATAAATTACATGCTCAAGTGAGTTAAACAGGAAAAAATGTTTTATAACCTCGGACCGTGACCTTGCCTTGGAGTACTTAGCGTCTTGCATGTAAACCTCTTTATCTCGAGCGATGCGTGATGTTCTTTTTCATGACTGTCACTTACCTCATGCCTTGCCTGTGAAGCTGCGTCGAGGCCCGGTGAGTCTTTACCTCTCCGGCTGGAAGATGGTGATGGTAATGTCTAAAAATAATAAGGTGATTTCAAAATCTTTTTTCTTTTAGACATGCCCCCATCCAGAAAGGATCCAGATACAGTCAAACGCCAATGATTTAACCTATTGTATGCCAGTGGACTTTTCCATGCTATATGTTGGACAAGTCCATTTGTCATATAAGGGGTGTCAGGGATATATTTTCGTTTTTATTCTATTTTTAATGGAAAATTCTGTTAGCAAATAGTGTAGGCCCTGATCAGACGCCGCATACTGCGGCGTCTGATCTGGGCCTGCACTGTTTGCCAAGGTATCCATTTAGGGGTTTCCCGTATACAATGGGTTAACCCATATACATGTATACCTAGAGGCATTTGGGGGGGGGGGGGGGGGCATTGGCAAACAGTTAAATTTTTTTATACATGTAACTGGAGTTATGGGAAAAAATCCGTAGTGACTCCAGAATGAGTTTGCACCAGCCATGTTGATTGAGCTATTGGTTGTGCACCGAAAATGCACATTCCGCTACTCGGAAAGTAATAAGGGTCCGGAAACTCGGAAATGCTTTTTGAGCTTAGAAAGTAGTCATTCTTTGGTTTTGTTTTTGTTTGTTTGATTTGAGGTTTAATGTCCCTGTCAACACCGTAAAGGTCATTTTGGAGACATTGCTTCCAATTTTGTGGGACTTTTACCCGACATTGAGATGAAATGACTTCTCAAGCCCTGCCGCCCAATGAAACCAATAGAGTTTATAACCATGGATGGCTCGACACTCGCACCGCTTTGCCTGGGCAGGCTTAGATCCACTAAGCGGTTTACCAGTACTCGTGTGCGGGTTGGTTTCAGCTCTGCTTGGAGGCATCATGCAGCCCATCTATTTCTTCAAGCCCCGATGGGCCGGAGCTTTGAGCTATTGGTAGTGCACCGAATATGCACATTCTACTTGGAAAGTAATAAGGGTCCAGAAACTCAGAAATGCTTTTTCAGCTTAGAAAGTAGTCATTCTTTGAAAAAAAAAAATGTTGACTAATATATTCAGGATTTTCTTTCATCTTAAATATTTCCTTGATCTGATGCTTTTCATTTATCATACCCATTGTATACTTGTGGACTCTTCAATTGCTATAGGCTGGACAGGTCCATTTGTCGTTTAAGGGGTCAAGTCCTATTTTTTTATTTTTATTCCATTTTTGATGGAAAATCCTCTTAGCAAACCGTGCAGACCCAGATCAGACGACACATTTTGGGGCATCTGATCTGGGTCTGCACTGTTTGCCTAGGTACCCCTTTAGGGTTTTTCCCACATGCAATGGGTTAAGACTATATAAATCATCAAATTTGTGACATAAAAGATGAAATTGAGTAACATTTTTATTTTTGAATAAGCCACAATTTTCTCATATCTGATCTTATCTGTTGATTTATAAAGTCTTCTATGATTTGAACAACATGATTTCGGTGTCCAGTTTCTCGCAGTCTATTGCTGCAGGGTGCAACACGTGCAAGTCTGTCAAAGCCATGACAGGTGAGAACAATAACATTCTTTGATAGCTGCAAATCATGAATGTGCATATGCAGCCAAACAGTATGTCTGTTTGGAGTTTAACTGCCCAGTCAACACTATGTGGGTTATATTTACATAAGTGGATAACCAGTACAGTGCAGTCTTTCATCAAAAAACTGACGACTACCCTTCTTGAATCCGAGGAAGGGAGAGAATGACCATAGAAAGATTTCATGATCAATCTTGCCAACCTGGAAGCTGTCAAAAAATATAGAAATAGATGCCCTGGAAAAGCCACAATCAAAGATTACTGCCTACCAATGGCACCTAGAGGAAGAGTAACTAACAGAGGAAAACAAAACAGGAAAAAAAATGAATCACAAACAGCACAGCAACCAGCTCCTTCTCAGAAGGAGCTGGTCACTGTGCTGTTTGTGATTCGGTTAGTCTTTTCCACGAGAGGTGATCAAGGTGCAACAAGCACAATTAATGAAAACTAAATAAATAATAATAGTTCACAATCATAAGCACATACAACATCAAGAGCCCCTACAGAAAATCCAACAAAGCTACAATTAAAATAAACATTAGAACTAATTGTAGAACTAGTATTACTAATTTGTTTGTGCGACCTGATCACCAGTCATACCGCAGTTCCTCCCTTCAATTATCTACCTTTATAGATTATGCATAGCTTCTAGCTTTATAAACACTTTCTGACAACTACGTCAGGGAGTGACTCTTTGGCTCAGTGGTTACAGCAGTGGACTGTCACCTGAGCGGCTCGGGTATCAATCCAACCATAGGCTTGTTTTTTTTTTTCCAGCTATGCTACTGTTTGTCATTCACTTTGTGAATTTGAAACAAACATTAGATCATGTAATCTGATTGGCTGATAGTCTGAAATGGGTGTGGCTAACTGAAATATTCAGTACAGTAAGGGTTAACATATTTACATATCAGGGAAGGCTTCCAAGTTTGTCAGTTTGTTTATTTGGAGTTCAATGATCTAGTCAACACTATTTAGGCCATACTAAGCCGGTCAGTTTACCTAACCAGACTTTTCCTGGGCAGAATTTCATGCAAAAACACCACAACCTCTTTATAACACTATTAATGGGGTCAAAAGCAGACACTGTGTTAGTTAAACCGTGTTATATCCAAACAAAAATTTATAGAATATAGAAAAACGACCTTTAATGGTCATTTTTCTGTATAATCTATACACTTTTGGGATTCATGTTACAGTCAACCCTCTTTATACCGACATTCAATATAATGTCAAAACTTGTTATGACGACATTTTCAATGTAACGAACCCTCAGCTCAAAATGAAACAAATTAATGGGGATAATCAAGAAAACTGTAATTATTAAAAACTCCAAGAAACAACTGTTCTGGATTTTTGTTAGAATTACATTCGAACGAATGTCCACAACATTTGTTTCTTGGAGTAACTGAGGGGAAAAGGTCTTTGATTACCCATTATATGAGATTTCATTGAGATTCTAGAAAGCGGAAAATTATTTATAATGGTAAAGTGTTGAGGAACAACTGTAGTCCTGGTCCCCAGTCAGATGTGCATCTGACTCCGCTACTTAAGCCAGCTCTGATTCTGAAGGGTCTGCACAAATGAATGCCGAGACTTCAGTCAAGTTCAGTTTGCAAATGCACTCAGGACCCCCATTCTATATGCAAGTCTTCAGTCAGATGATTAATGACTGAATTTTATACAGGCAAACTGTGGGTGGGGTGAACATCAATAATAACCTGAATATCATTTCTATGAAGATTAATTAGAACAGTGCAAACATCAATGACGCTTCTGTACTTTGCCAAAAATACGCTTTGTCCTAGGAAGGAAGTGTCTGAGCAAAAGGTTCAGATCCAGATCAGCAGTCTGATCCGGGTCTTCATCTTTTATCATTCTTCTACCACCATTCAAATGCACTGTTCACAGTCAGAGACCAAAGACATTTTGTTGTGAGTTTTAGGGATATTACAATGCTTGTTAATTAAGGTGTCATAATTGTATGGAATTTATGATAAACCTGCCTAGACCAACAGGAAATCTTACAAATTTGACAACAAATTACCTGAAAGAATGCCATTGTGGATGAATTGTATGAACCTCTGTGGCTAATGGCTAAGAGCATTTTTTTTTTTTAGTTTAATGGCCAAACCAACACTTTTAGGTCATGTTGAGCCTGTCCATGCACATTCTTTCACCAGAAATTATTGAATACTGCTCTTCTTGAAAGACCTTAGAAAATTTTTCATGAGCAATTTCCACAAAAATGTTGCTGAACCTGGCAGAGATCAAACATGTGACATCCTGACTGCCAGTCAAAGAGCCACCGAGGCTAGCATGTCTTTATCCCGAGGCTTCTAATCTTTGTGGCTTCTAACCTTATTCAGGTAACCAAGCAGAAGCCAAATTCTGCTATAGAAGTTCTGGTTTTTACCAAACTTTGATTTTTCTGGGGCAGGCTTTAATAATGCATTTAACCCATACCGAAATGGCATCTCTAGACTTTCAGTGTGAACTTAACCCATCTTAGGACTTGGAAAATATTGTTTGTTTGTTTGATTTAAGGTTTACCATCCCGGTCAACACTATTTAGGTCATTCTGAAGATGTTGCTTCCAATTTTGAGACTTTTACCCGACAATGTGATAAAATGACATCTCAATCCCTGCCGCACAATGAAACCACTACGGTATTTATGCATGGACAGTCCAAGTCCCATCACTTTACCTTGGCCGGCTTAGACCTTCTACGTGGTTTACCAGTACTCATGTGTGGTCGGTTTCAGCTCTGCGTGGAAGCATCATGTAGTCCAATCTATTTTTCCAACCCCCCCCCCCCCCCCACCGGGCGGGGGGCCATACTTGGAAAAATATGAGATCTGTGCTAAAAAAGAACAGTTTTACTAATTTGTTTGTTTGTTTGATTTTAGTTTAACTGCTATGAATTTGTCTGTACTACTGGCTATTCTCAAAAGAAAGTACTTGTTCTTACCTTCCGTCCCAATGGTGTAGTTTCTCTTGATTTTCTGCTGTTCCTGAAAAACAGAATTCATTGCAAAGTGGGAATAATTATAATGTAATAAAGAGGTTAACATGTGTATAACCTGCAACACAGAAAAGCTTGTTTTGTACTCTGTGCAACCAGTGATGACTAAAATCAGCCTGTTTATCTATGTAATGTAATCAGAACCTTTGCTGTGCGCAGGGACTTCAATGGACCCCAAGTTATACATGGACAAATATTGATGTCTTGTGTGTGGCTTCAGGGTCTGTATCTCACTGGGTCCAGTTCTTCCAAAGTAATGATGTCATTTAGTTAAGGTGTTGCTGAAGGTTTGACCATTTTTTAATATGGCAAATATGCTGATATTTTTGCTGAAAAAATTAAGAGTAGCTTTCACATTTTTTTTCAGCAAAAATACAAGGATACATTGAATTTGGTTGTACTTGTTAGAACAGTTGACATGCTGACAACTAACAAGTTCGTTAAACTAACGATGCTTTGGACAAATGGACAGTGGACAAAAAGGCTGCACTGTGTTGTCACTGGTCAGAAAACTGAGCAACAGCTTTTTCTCGGAACACAGCTTAAACAATAATGATCCTTTTAAATGGCAAGTGTGGGTATCCTTTTACATGGTCCATACAAAAGACAGCTTATGAAGCTGTCTCCGAGTCGCCACAACAACTTAGCGAGGTTTTATTTTACTCCAAACCCCATTTTGTCCCACCAAGATTTAATTTACAGTTAATTATGATAGATTGTTGGACAATGATTAGGTTGCTGAAACATTTTTCATTGTAATCGAATCTTATAATCATATTGTGTCAAAAACTCATCTTCTTTTCATACAGAAAACCTTAAGTAGACTGGTCTACAAATTTACGACCACTTAGATTGGTTCTATGCCTCTATTGCCACAGATGAGTAAACAATGATAGGAGACTGGTGTCAACATTTTGGGTTTTATTTTCTTTGTCAAAACTGTGCACCAGTCACCATGACAATCAAGAGAAAGGAACTCTAAGCTTAAGCAAACAGATTTAATACCCCACACAAATTTTGTGGTGGCAGTGACAATCCTTGATTGTCTCGATATCGCTACAGAGTCTGTGGTTGAAGCTGCAATGCATAAAAACAATATCATCACCATATGCAGTTTATAATTAATTTCCATGTCTCAACTGTAAAGATGCCAAGAAAACCTGCATCGGAAAATGTCAATGTCGTCTGCTGCATCTTCTTGCAAACCTTTCAAACACATTTTTGCATATAAGAAGACAGTGTGGATCCTAAAAAACTGCTCCTTGAAGATTAATATGATCTAGGTCTACACTGTTTGTAAATGACTGTTTGTAAATACGACTTTTGAAGATACTAGCAGACAACAAAGCAGACGGCAGTCTTAAGGGTTAATACTGAAACCCTAACTGATTGGCATCTTAAGGGTTAATACTGAAACCCAACTGGCTAATAATACTACACCACTACCTCTTTATAACACTATTGTTGAGGTCCAAAAGTTAAACAACCATGTTATAGCCAAACAAAAATGTACAGATTACCAGAATGATCACCCAGATAAGACTCTGACTGCTCCTGAAGGAGCATCCAACTGCTCCTTCAGGAGCAGTCAGATCAGGTTCTACACAGTTTGTCATTCAGTCTCCATTTTTTGGACTCCTTGCCGGATCGCGAAACAAATTTGTTAAAACTTTAGGAGAATTACAGCAAGTCCTCAAGGTGTTCAAAGTATTAGGATTTTTGCGGTATATACAACAAGAATATGTCATGCCTGTGCCAGGGGGGAGCAAAGTCAGTCCACAATGATATCTAGGTCAAAATCAAACATGGATGCTTGCATTTAAGTTTCCATCCCTAGAGGCATATTTGTACCAAGTATCATTAACCAAGCTCTTTTAGTTCTTGAGAAATGGACTTGAATAGTAGGGTAAAAGCTAGATTTGTCACAATAGTTCACCATGTCAGTGAACCATAAAATGTCGGTCAAGGTCAAATATGGATGCTTGTAATAAAATTGCCACCACAAGATGCAAGTTTGGACCACGTATCATCAATGAAGCTCTTCTAGCTCTTGCGAAATGGACTTGAACATCGGGGTAAAAGCTATGTTGTGCAATTGTTCATAAAGTCAGTGAACCATGAAATATAGGTCAAGGTCTAATATGGATGCTTGGTATAAAGTTGGCATCCCCAGATGCAAGTTGGTACCAAGTATCATTAAAGAAGCTCTCATAGTTCTTGAGAAAGGGACTATAACATTAGGTATAGTGTACTCAGATGAATGTGTTCACTTGCAAGGGACACAACTCTGACAAAAAAGTGATAAACTATAAAATAAAACTACAGAGCAAACAATACAGCAGATTACAATTTAATTCTTTATGGAGAAAATCAGGAATGATATTTCATAATGAGAAACAAATTATAATGTTGAATGCCATGCAATTTTGGTTGGTAATTAACTACTTTTCGGTCTATCATGCCTTCAATAATAAATTACTATAACTCCTGATAAGAGGGGGCATCCACAAATTGTTATTCTTTTTTCTGCATGAAAACATTTGTTGTGGGTACTCATTAGAAGCGTCTGCGCTTCTAATGAGTACCCACAACATGTTTTCATGCAGAAATAGAAATAAGTACCCACAACATATGTTTTCATGCAGAAATAGAAAAATATCAGTACATGTTTTTTTCTTATGAAAAAAGCACCTTATCCAACTATGAATTACACATCTTTTTTATCAAAGGCACTTCTAATGGTACCCACAACGCATGTTTTTGTGCAGAAAGAAGGAAAATATCATTAAGTACTTTTCATACAAAAATGCATCTTATCTAGAGCTATGAATTACATGACACATTTTTTTTTTTTCAAAAAAATACAAACCTTGAAATCCTTTCCAGTTTTTCCAGTTCAATCTCTAAATGACCTTGAACTTCTCCAGGTCTCAAGGTCAAACCACAGATTGGACAGTAGGGAGTCTGACCATCCAACACACATTTCTTTCTTTGCTCTGAAATAACAGTAACAAACATACATGAATGACACACTTTTGTTGTATCTGACAATATTTGGTTGATCTAGTAATGACATTCTTTTTTTGATGAAAATGTGATATTTTTACCTGCTGTGTACTCATAACAACAGATAAGGTTGGTATCTTTGGTAACTAAATGATAGTTTTCCTTACTTATCCATACAAACATATGTTGTGGGCAGTCATTAGAAACGTCTCACCGAGGCAGTTCTAATGAAAACCCACAACATAGGTTTTAATGTAGAATTGGCAAAAACTATCCTTCAATTAACACAAAGTACCAACTCGTTGCTATGGTGCTTGCTAGTTTGCCTCAATGAGGCTGCTTCTAACAAATATCCACAAGGTAATTATTTTTCCAACAGGCCTCCGTCGCCTAGTTCTACAGCAAGTCTTGATATCTGCCCAGATGATCCAAATGAATTGCCAAACCTTATTTTCTCATATTAATAATAATAATGAATATAACAATAATAATGAATACTTCGAATGATGTCTACTGTTGGTCATGGTTAACCCTTAAGATACTGAGAAAAAATACATCTGAAAATGTTGTACGCTTATGTCGTCTGCTGAATCTTCTTGCAAACTTTTTATAAATATTTTTTCAAATAGGCAAACAGTGTGGTACCCAGATCAGACTGCTCGCAAAAACTAATTTTAATTAAAGTACTTTGCATACGACAAAGCAGAAGACAATTGTCATGATTGGCACTTTATGGGTTAAAGGACCTCAAAAAGTAGAATTTAATCATTATTAACACATTTAAAACAGGAATATGTTATCCGTTTTCTGCCATAGAAACCAACCTGACGACCAGGAATTTTGATTCTCTCTGAAGTGTATTAGTTTATTGCGATGATCACTGCTGTCTTAAGCCGACTTGATACTGAATTTGTTGCCCGAAATTGATCCGCTTTAATCCAAAAAACACGGTACTTCTTCCATAGTCCACTTTATCTTAAGACACTCAATCCACGAGAATTACACGGCAGCACATAATTTTACTTAAAAATAATTTGTGATGATCCCCAAGATCGTTAATTTGTCTGCAATCTCGATTTTTGCCAAAAAATGAAGTAGGACTTTATTGTCCTTTTTTCCCCCCAAATTCAAGGAAAAATTCAGAATTAATCTTAAAGCACAGGCGATTGCTTTATTCCCCTAGTAAGTTGTGTTTTTTTTTTGTGAAATTTAGAACACGAACAGTCTGACAGTGTCTTGGAACAGCCTGTCACATAATCCCCTAAACATTTTTAATTATTTTTCAAGTTCATAAGCGCCCATGAAGCTCAAACATGCAGCATGATTGCTTATGGGCTTGAAAAAAAAAGAGAAATTAATTGGACCATTTTTTGTACTAGCTTCAGACAAGGCACTTTTTTTCATCGGAAAAGAACTGATATTTTTCTTATTTCTGCATGCCAAGGCGCTTCTAATGAGTACCCACAATATATATTTTCGTGCAGAAATATATAAATTAACATGATACCCCTTGTTATCTAGGGCTATGGTTGTATGTAACTGTCACCCTCCTTATTATGTTAAATTTCACTGATTTCATGTTTTCAAAATATTTCTCTCTCTTTATTTTTTTTTTTTTATTTCATTTTCGGAGATATTAATGCTAGTACTTGTCCTGATGAATCAGAATACAAACCCCTGCTGTTCTGTTGAATACACAATTATTTTTGAAAGCAGTGAAGATACACATGTGATCTGTATCTACACTGTTTTTGACATTCAGTTTGTGAATATGTAGGAATTAATTACATCAAGAAATCTGATTGGTTGAAAGTCAGAAATGGTGGTGGCTAAATTAATTTATTGGGCATTAACCCGAGATCTCTGGCTGTAGTGACCTACCAAAAGCCCCCAAATCAGAAAATAGAAAAGGCTTTTAGAACGTCAGAGAAGGCTCGGATTAATTGGGCATTTTTTGTTTTACGGCCCCTTCAAGATAATTTCACTTATTTTGAGCCCATTGTTAACCAGAGGTGGGCGAAAACCAGGGTACCTGGAGAAAATCTACCTGACCTTCTGTTGTACGTATGTTTGTATGTTATGCTCTCCACCAGTTCTTGGAATGGTATAAAAAGACTGTCACCTGCTCTAAAAGTTTTCTATAATATTATGCTTTTATGATATCAATTTTTGACTGTCCAACTTCGCGGGAACTGTCTTAGCCACCTGGCAAACTTGCACTCACTTTCTTGTCATTAAATATCGAACGAGGATAAAAGTGATTTCAAATTTCTGTTTGATTTCTGCAGGTCGATTAGAGCCCGATAAAAAGGAAGAGCCAAACAAATCCCTCTCAGTTATTTATAGGGATATTGTATTTGCAGCACGAGTTTGCTCATGGATTAGTTTCCAGCAATAAGCTGAGGGAGAATAAGATCACCCTTTGTAGAAGATAAAAATTTCACCACTTTCTTACCGCCAACATATTTATGACATTATTTTACCAAATGAGTCTCTGCATGGGAAAACCCATCTTAAGGGGTTAAACCATAGTTACAGATAAGGCACTTTTTTTATCCGAAAAGTTCTGATATTTTTCTTATTTCTGCATGAAAACAACATGTTTTTGTCAGTGCGGCACTTCTCTTGAGTACCCACAACATGTTTCGTGTTTTCATGCAGAAAAAAATAAAATATTTTTCTTATTTCTGCGTGAAAATGTATGTTGTGGGTACTCATTAGAAGCGCCTCACCGGAAGCGCCTCGTCGAGGCGCTTCTAATGAGTACCCACAACATATGTTTTTGTACGAATATAATCAAAAATAATATTTGGATCCCCCCCCCCCCCCCCCCCCGGACAGGCTAGTGTCCTGAAATCATAGCTATAGAACACAAAGGTACAGGTGAAACCACATGGATGTGCAGGCTAATCTGCATCTTTGTTGTTTTCTCAGGATGTGGCTCAAATTAACTCTTATCTATTGACAAAAGACTGCAGGTAAAAATTATCCAAGTTCTCATTTGATCAGGGTTTAATTCCCTTGTGCAGTGTTTTACCTTTCTCCCCCAATTGACAAGTCGACAGGCGGAATAATAAGTCGACAGGCAGAATAATAAGTTCTTAAAAGCAATAAAACTATTCCACTAATGAGAAAGAAAGAAAGAAAAATCTACAGTTTGCAAACAATACTTGGGCAGGCTTAGTCCATGTATACGTACTGGTAGACTCTTATGTTGGACAAGTCCAGGACCGCTATTGGATCTATTTTTTGGCTTTTTTCTAATACTGGCAAAAATTCCTGTAGACCCTACTCACTGCATTAAATGCAGTGTCTGATCTGGGTCTGCACTGTTTGTCTATGTCCCTTGTACGGGTTTCCAGGTAAAAATGGGCCCCCACCAATCGGGGCTTGAAGAAATAGATGGACCCGAGCACCACACCATGCTTCCACACAGAGCTGAATCGGACAGCAAACCAGTACTAGTAAACCGCTTAGAGGATCTAAGCCTGCCCAGGCAATGCGGTGTGTGTCAGACCATCCATGCTTATAAACCATATTGGTTTCATTGGGCAACAGGGTTCATCTCAATGTTGGCTAAAAGTCCAACAAAATTGGAAGCAACATCTTCAAAATGACCTATACAGTGTTGACGGGGACGTTAAACCTCAAATCAAACAAACAAATTTAACCAGTACAGCGCATACGAGTTCTTTAGCCAGTAACTAGCTGGCAACTGTCTTTCTTGAATCAAAAGAAGGGCAAGAATCATCTTAGAAAATCTCCACAAAATAATGTTGCCGATCCTAAAAAATCAAAGGCATTGAGGACTTGGGAACCCGGATCAGACTGCAACACTGTTTGCTTAGGCCTATCTGTAACAGTACTTAAGATCATTAAAGTAACTCAATGGGAAAATCCCGATCAACATTCAGATTTGCATCCAATTGAGCTGATCAAGGTCTAAACTGTGCATGCAAGCCTTTACAACAATTTTGAAACTTTCTCTCTGTAAATTAGGCTCCAATCAACTGCAAATCCTTACATTTCATAAAAGCATTACTGAAGTGACATAAAACAAGCTGGTACAAATGTAAAATTCTATGCTCATTTAGTTTTGACTTTGTATCAATTCAAACATGACAGCTTGATCCAGCCACTCACGTTTATTGGCGTTTATGTATGCAGAAACCGTCAGAGATTACACTCTGTCGAAAAAGTTCAAAAGGAGTCATAAACGCTTTCATCTTTTTTATGAATAAATTCATTTCCACCTGGTAGATGCAGAATTACCGACTTAACCACGTCTTTTCATTGTCGATGTCTTGATTAAGATAAATGACAATCTCAACTCCACCAAGACAGACTGCTTAAATCGTTCAAGTTCTGCCGCCTGAGTCAAGTCCAATCTTTAATAGTCTCGCAACCACAAACATTTATTCTTCTTTAAGTGGAAAAACTCAATTGAATCTGTTTTCAATAATTTGTCGCAGCAAAATAGCAGCTTTTGTGGCGAAAATGGGTTAATAAAATGTCAAAAGTTTTCCCGTCTTACGAAATTGTTTTGAGAAGCTCAAGTATATCCTTGGATATGCGTAACTTCTGTAACCCAGAAAATCAATTTTTTTTGTTGCATTTCAACCCCAGACATCTGTCACATAAAGCCTTCAACTGCTAATCACGGCCAGCAAACAGCATTTTCAAAGTATTTCTTCCTTATTTTTAATCCTAAGATACCGAGGAAAACTACATCTGAAAATGTCGTCTGCTTATGTTGTCTGCTGAATCTTCTTGCAAACATTTTGAAAATATTTTTGCATACAGGCAAACAGTGTGGTTCCAGATCAGACTGCTCCTAGAGGAGCAGTCTGATCTGGGTCCACAGTGTTTGTAGAAATGACTTTTAATTTAACCGGCACACAACAATTGCCGTGATTGGCATCTTATGGGTCAATTTCAGAAAAATATGACTAGCAAATGGCATTTTTCAAAATATAAATACATGTATTCTTTCCTTTCCAGAAACAAGAGGGCCATGATGGCCCTGGATCGCTCACCTGATCCATAGGGTATCAAGTGTGCCCCTGGGAGAGCCATTATTGGCCCAGGCTATGATATGAAATCGGGCCAAAGGGCTAGGAGGAGATGTTGCTTAAAGGTATTTCTATTTTTAGCTCTGGTGGCCATTTTAGCAATTTCTGTAAAGGGTCATCCAAGGAACATTTCAGTGAAATTATTTTGAAATCGGGCCAAAGGGCTAGGAGATGTCGTTTAAAGGTTTTTTCTATTTTTAGCTCTGGCGGCCATTTTGTTCAGCAGAGCGGAACCATTTTAGCAATTTCTGTAAAGGGTCATCCAAGGAACATTTCAGTGAAATAATTTTGAAATCAGGCGAAAGGGCTAGGAGATGTCGTTTAAAGGTTTTTCTATTTTTAGCTCTGGCGGCCATTTTTTTCAGCGGAGTGGAACCATTTTAGCAATTTTGGTAGAGGGTCATCCAAGGAACATTTCTGTGAAATTATTTTGAAATCAGACCAAAGGGCTAGGAGGAGATGTCGTTTAAAGGTTTTTCTATTTTTAGCTCTTGCGGCCATTTTGTTCAGCGGAGCGGAACCATTTTAGCAATTTTGGTAGAGGGTCATCCAAGAAACATTTCAGTGAAATTATTTTGAAATCGGGCCAAAGGGCTAGGAGGAGATGTCGTTTAAAGGTTTTTCTATTTTTAGCTCTGGCGGCCATTTTGTTCAGCGGAGAGGAACCATTTTAGCAATTTCGGTAGAGGGTCATCCAAGGAACATTTCTGTGAAATTATTTTGAAATCGGGCCAAAGGGCTAGGAGGAGATGTCGTTTAAAGGTTTTTCTATATTTAGCTCTGGCGGCCATTTTGTTCAGCGGAGCGGAACCATTTTAGCAATTTTGGTAGAGGGTCATCCAAGGAACATTTCTGCGAAATTATTTTGAAATCGGGCCAGAGGGCTAGGAGATGTCGTTTAAAGGTTTTTCTATTTTTAGCTCTGGCGGCCATTTTGTTCCGCGGAGCGGAACCATTTTAGCAATTTTGGTAGAGTGTCATCCAAGGAACATTTCTGTGAAATTATTTTGAAATGGGACCAAAGGGCTAGGAGGAGATGTTTAAAGGTTTTTCTCTTTTTAGCTCTTGCGGCCATTTTGTTCAGCGGAGCGGAACCATTTTAGCAATTTCGGTAGAGGGTCATCCAAGAAACATTTCAGTGAAATTATTTTGAAATCGGGCCAAAGGGCTAGGAGGAGATGTCGTTTAAAGGTTTTTCTATTTTTAGCTCTGGCGGCCATTTTGTTCAGCGGAGCGGAACCATTTTAGCAATTTTGGTAGAGGGTCATCCAAGGAACATTTCTGTGAAATTATTTTGAAATCGGGCCAAAGGGCTACGAGGAGATGTCGTTTAAAGGTTTTTCTATTTTTAGCTCTGGCGGCCATTTTGTTCAGCGGAGCGGAATAATTTTAGCTATTTCGGTAGAGGGTCATCCAAGAAACATTTCAGTGAAATTATTTTGAAATCGGGCCAAAGGGCTAGGAGGAGATGTCGTTTAAAGGTTTTTCTATTTTTAGCTCTGGCGGCCATTTTGTTCAGCGGAGCGGAACCATTTTAGCAATTTCGGTAGAGGGTCATCCAAGGAACATTTCTGTGAAATTATTTTGAAATCGGGCCAAAGGGCTAGGAGGAGATGTCGTTTAAAGGTTTTTCTATTTTTAGCTCTGGTGGCCATTTTGTTCAGCGGAGCGGAACCATTTTAGCAATTTTGGTAGAGGGTCATCCAAGGAACATTTCTGTGTAATTATTTTGAAATCGGGCCAAAGGGCTAGGAGGAGATGTCGTTTAAAGGTTTTTCTATTTTTAGCTCTGGTGGCCATTTTGTTCTGCGGAGCGGAACCATTTTAGCAATTTTGGTAGAGGGTCACCCAAGGAACATTTCTATGAAAGTATTTTGAAATCCATTCACTGGTTTAGGAGGAGATGTCATTTAAGTGAATTGTTGACGACGCACGACGAACACCGCACGACGGACGCCGGACAAAAGGTGATCACAATAGCTCACCTTGAGCACGAAGTGCTCAGGTGAGCTAAAAATGCTGCTATAATCATGACTAGCAGACGACAGTTTCAAAGTTTTTCTTCCATATTTTTAATTTCAGAAAAATATGACAAGCAAATGACATTTTTCTTATTTTCAGAAAAATGCTACTATAATCATGACTAGCAGACGGCAGTATCAAAGTATTACTCTGATTGTTCAGAAAAAAAATTGGCTTGACAATAAGTGTGAATCGTTTGCCAGACCATTCACATGAAATGTCAAACCTTGGTTTCTCGTAACAAAAATATTGGCTGCTGTAGAATTTTCCATAAGGCAATCATCACATCAGACATGCCTGTTTGATCAAAATGGAAAGGAATACACATTAGAGAATTTTTTTCTGAGGCTTTCAGTCATGGCCGGCAACTATTGTAACACTCATACGATACAATGCAGATGTTTGCCATGTAAGCTGATGACACCATTTTACAAATTCAGTAGCATCAACCTGAGCATGCCACATGTGATATAATTATGACATTTTTTTTTTCTTGTTTTATCTTACCCATGGGTGAGATAAAGGGGATATTGTCAAGCCTTTTTTACTATTTTTTTTTATTATAAAAATCAGATTGTAGTCTGCTCTAGGATTTTCTATTATGATAACACACCCCAAGCACAAAAATGGCATCCTTTAATTCTCCAGAACTAGCATTTTTCAGATGAAAATGTGTGATATTTTTCAGGGGCCAGTTGTTCAAAGCATTGTTAGCTTAACAAGCTCGTTAGTGGTTATATTGTTAACTGTTGAAGAAAGTTTAATATTCAAAATTTTGGTATTTTTGCTGATAAAATGTGAGCAGCTTTTGCTGCTCACATTTTTTCAGCAAAAATATTAACATATTTGCCATTATAAATGATCAAAGTTTTAACGATACGTTAACTAGCAATGTCGTTAGTTTTGAACAACTGGCCCCTTATCTCTACTCCAAACATACAATTTGGGCGCTCATTAGAACCGCCCCAATGAACTGCCTCATTGAGTCCGTTCTAACGAGTACCCACACCCTATGTCTTGTAGCTTCAGCGCCTCTCTTCCTGGGCTTCCCGGGCTGAACCCATTAAAATATATAGCATAAGAAAAATAACATTATGCCTATAAACCCAATCTTTCCCTTAAAAAAAAATAAAATATACAAGAGGGCCATGATGGCCCTGGATCGCTCACCTGATCCATAGTGTAACAAGTGGGCCCCAGGGAGGGCCATTATTGGCCCAAGGGCTTTAATGTGCATAATGTTGAGGGAGGTCTTAAAGGTGAAGCTTCATACCAAACATCAACAAAGGCTATAATTTGAACAATCTTGGTAGAGGTCCACTAGATGAAGCTTCATACCAAATATCAAAGACCTGGGCCTTCTGGTTTCAGACGAGAAGATTTTTAAAGGTTTTCCCTATAAAAGCCTATGTAAAACCAGTGGGCCCAGGCGCGGGGGCGTTTTTGGCCCCAGGGCTATAATTTGAACAATCTTGGTAGCGGTCTACTTGACGAAGCTACTTACCAAATATCAAAGACCTGGGCCTTCTGGTTTCAGACAAGAAGACTTTTAAAGGTTTTCCCAATATAAGCCTATGTAAAACCAGTGGGCCCCAGGGCAGGGCCGGTTTTTTGGCCCCAGGGCTATAATTTGAACAAGCTTGGTAGAGGTCCACTAGATGAAGCTTCATACCAAATATCAAAGACCTGGGCCTTCTGGTTTCAGACAAGAAGATTTTTAAAGGTTTTCCATAATATAAGCCTATGTAAAACCAGTGGGCCCCAGGGGTGGGGCTGTTTTTGGCACCAGGGCTATAATTTGAACAATCTTGGTAGCGGTCCACTAGACAAAGCTACATACCAAATATCAAAGACCTGGGCCTTCTGGTTTCAGACAAGAAGATTTTTAAAGGTTTTCCCTATATAAGCCTACGTAAAACCAGTGGGCCCCAGGACAGGGCCGTTTTTGGCCCCAGGGCTATCAATCCATCCACTAGTTAAGCAGAAGAAGCTCTGGTGGCCATTTTGTTCACCCGAGCGGAACAGTATGAGCAATTTTTGTAGAGGGTCACCAAACGGACATTCCTGTGAAATAATTTCAAAATCCATCCACTGGTTAAGGTGAAGAAGTCTTTTTAAGGTTTTCCTATTTTTAGCTCTGGTGGCCATTTTGTTCACCCGAGCAGAACGGTTTGAGCAATTTTGGTAGAGGGTCACCCAAGGAACATTCCTGTGAAGTAATTTCAAAATCCATCCACTAGTTAAGGAGAAGAAGTTGTTTAAAGGTTTTTCTATTTTTAGCTCTGATGGCCATCTTGTTCACCGGAGTGTAACGGTTTGAGCAATTTTGGTAAAGGGTCACCCAAGCAATATTCCTGTGAAGTAATTTCAAAATCCATCCACTAGCTAAGGAGAAGAAGTCCTTTAAAGGTTTTTCTATTTTTAGCTCTGGCGGCCATTTTGTTCACCCGAGCGGAATGGTTTGAATAATTTTGGTAGAGTTTCACCGAAGGAACATTCCTGTGAAGTAATTTCGAAATCCAGCCATTGGTTAAGGAGAAGAAGTCCTTTAAAGGTTTTTCTATTTTTAGCTCTGGTGGCCATCTTGTTCATCCGAGCGGAACGGTTTGAGCAATTTTGGTAGAGGGTCACCAAACGGACATTCCTGTGAAATAATTTCAAAATCCATCCACTGGTTAAGGAGAAGAAGTCTTTTTAAGGTTTTTCTATTTTTAGCTCTGGTGGCCATCTTGTTCATCCGAGCGGAACGGTTTGAGCAATTTTGGTAGAGGGTCACCCAAGGAACATACCTGTGAAGTAATTTCAAAATCCATCCACTGGTTAAGGAGAAAGACTCATTTAAATGTTATTCTATTTTTAGCTCTGGCGGCCATCTTGTTCACCTGAGCGGAACGGTTTCAGCAATTTTGGTAGAGGGTCACCCAAGAAACATTCCTGTGAAGTAATTTCAAAATCCATCCACTAGTTAAGGAGATGAAGTCGTTTAAAGGTTTTTCTATTTTTAGCTCCGGTGGCCATTTTGTTCACCTGAGCGGAACGGTTTGAGCAAATTTGGTAGAGGGTCACCAAAGGAACATTCCTGTGAAGTAATTTCGAAATCCAGCCATTGGTTAAGGAGAAGAAGTCCTTTAAAGTTTTTTCTATTTTTAGCTCTGGCGGCCATTTTGTTCATCCGAGCAGAACGGTTTGAGCAATTTTGGTAGAGGGTCACCCAAGGAACATTCCAGTGAAATAATTTTAAAATCCATCCACTGGTTAAGGAGAAGAAGTCCTTTAAAGGTTTTTCTATTTTTAGCTCTGGCGGCCATCTTGTTCACCCGAGCGGAACGGTTTAAGCAATTTTGGTAGAGGGTCACTCAAGGATCATTCCTCCATCCACTAGTTAAGGAGAAGAAGTCGTTTAAAGGTTTTTCTATTTTTAGCTCTGGCGGCCATCTTGTTCACTCAAGCTGAACGGTTTGAGCAATTTTGGTAGAGGGTCACCCAAGGAACATTCCTGTGAAGTAATTTCAAAATCCATCCACTAGTTAAGGAGAAGAAGTCTAAACGTTTAAAGGTTTTTCTATTTTTAGCTCTGGCGGCCATCTTGTTCACCCGAGCGGAACGGTTTGAGCAATTTTGGTAGAGGGTCAACCAAAGAACATTCCTGTGAAGTAATTTTGAAATCCATCCATTGGTTAAGGAGAAGAAGTCCTTTAAAGGTTTTCTATTTTTAGCTCTGGCGGCCATTTTGTTCACCCGTGCGGAATGATTTGAGCAATTTTAGTAGAGGGTCACCCAAGGAACATTCCTGTGCAATAATTTCAAAATCCATCCACTGGTTAAGGAGAAGAAGTCGTTTAAAGGTTTTTCTATTTTTAGCTCTGGCGGCCATTTTGTTCACCCGAGCGGAACGGTTTGAGCAATTTTGGTAGAAGGTCATCCAAGGAATATTCCTGTGAAATAATTTCAAAATCCATCCACTGGTTAAGCAGGAGAAGTTGTTTAAAGGTTTTTCTATTTTTAGCTCTGGTGGCCATCTTGTTCACCCGAGCGGAACAGTTTGAGCAATTTTGGTAGAGGATCACCCAAGGAGCATTCCTGTGAAATTAGATCAAAATCTGTCCAGCAGTTTTGGAGAAGAAGTTGTTTAAAGCAAAAGTTGACGACGGACGCACGGACGCACAGACGACGGACGACGGACAAAGACCGATCCCAAAAGCTCACCTTGAGCACTTTGTGCTCAGGTGAGCTAAAAAAACTATATGCCCTCCTACAGGAGGGGGGGGGGGGGGGCATAAAAATGGGGTTTTAATTGACTATGCAGCAGTTGATGGGATAAGGATAAAAAAAAAATTCTAAAAGTATACAGAAAAACTAATACAGCAAAAAAAAAAAAAAACAAAAAAAAAAAAAAATCATTTTCACTACTTATTTCCTTACTTAATAAAAGTTGAAAAAGAATTCCCAAGTTCAATTGTGGTACCACTTCAGGGTGGGACATGTTTGTTCATAAAATTTAACCCATTTAGTACCAGAAACCCCAAAATGGGTACCCAGGCAAACAGTGCAGGCCCAGATCAGACGCCACAGAATGACTATGCAGCAGTTGATGGGATAAGGATAAAAAAAAATTTCTAAAAGTATACAGAAAAACTAATACAGCAAAAAAAAAAAAAAAAAAAAAAAAAAAAAATCATTTTCACTACTTATTTCCTTACTTAATAAAAGTTGAAAAAGAATTCCCAAGTTCAATTGTGGTACCACTTCAGGGTGGGACATGTTTGTTCATAAAATTTAACCCATTTAGTACCAGAAACCCCAAAATGGGTACCCAGGCAAACAGTGCAGGCCCAGATCAGACGCCACAGAATGCAGCGTCTGATCAGAGCCTCCACTGTTTGCTAAAAGTTCAGTCATTTTCCAAATAAATTTTGATGAAACACAACCTGACACCCCTAAATTTTGAAATGGACTCCTTCTATATATGAGAAGATTCCATTTGGTACAAAAAGGGTTAAACAACCAATTCCAAAGCCTCTGCAAGATCTTATTTAATTTGATCACAACTAAACAATATTATAATTTACAAATCATTTCAATTCGCACCGGACAATAAATTCAAGCCAGGAGCTGCCTTTTATAAATAGTTTAAAAAGTTTATGCCCACAGTAATTTTAACACCCCTTTAAGAAAACATAAAATAAACATGGCGACAGTTTTACAGTCCCAACTAGTGAAAAGTCACTGATTAAAGTAAACAGCGATGATACAGCTTATACTATTGATACCGAGAGATAATAAAATTATTTTGACACTCAATTATTGTATATTGAAAACTGACCAAAAGTAAAAATTGAAAAGAAATAAGGTAAAAAGTGAATCAAGTCCAAATGAAATTAAGTTATAAACATACAAAAACTTCTTTGTCCATTTACCTGGGCCAAGGCCTTCAAAACTCAAAACTAACAATGTCGTTAATTTACATTGTTAAAACTTTGACCATTTGACATACATGTGCAGGAAAATATTTTCTATAAAAAATATTAAGCTTTTGCAAACGCAAAATGCTACTGAGTACTCAGATTGTCAAAAAAAAATATGTGCGTTAGAACATTTTGACCTGTAACAAAATTAAGGCTTTGAACAACAAGCCCCTGATAGACATTCTTTAATCCTTATCTTGCTGTTCACGACAACCCAGATCTTTGCAAACAGTGTAGATCCAGATCAGATGGCTTCTGAAGAAGCCATATGATCAGGATCTACACTGTTTGGCATTCAGTTTATGAATTTGTAGCAATAAATTACATCAAGTAATTTGATTGGTTGATAGACAGAAATGGGTGTGGCTTAAATGAATATTCAGCAAGATAAGGGTTAACCCATTGTATACTGGTGAACTCTTCGGACCATGTGTCATAAAAGGGGATGTCAGGCCTTTTTTTCGTTTTTATTCTATTTTTGATGGAAAATTCTGTTAGCAAATAGTGCAGGCCCTGATCAGACGCACTGTTTGCCAAGAAATTTCCCTGCATGCAATGTGTTAGTCTTTTGTGGTTGATCTTAACCTTATCCTGTTGAATAAATTCATTTAGCCACACCCATTAATGACTATCAACCAATCGAAGTACTTGATATACTTCATTCATTCAATTCACAAACTGCACGACAAACTGAGTGTCAGTCCTTATCAGAATAGAAACCATCTGATCTGGATCTACACCATTTGCAAAGGTAGGGTTTATCGTGAATAGCAGGGTAAGGGTTATATTATGTTTCTAACAAACAAATTACGCAAGAAAAAAAAATGGAAGAAATACCAAGAATTGCTCAATTTTAATGCTTCTAATTAACAAGCCCAGATATTAAATGATACCCTTGTGAACTTTAGTTGTAAAGAGGGGTTTATGTTTTTGAATCCAGATTTTAAGGCAAAGAAGGTAGGCAACTTTCTATTATATGTCCTAGCAATGCATGGTAAGTTGGCTGTTTGGTCATAATTGAAGGATAATTTTCCTTATTTCCCATATTAACCATTGACCTGCTGAATATTTATACATGCCACACCCACTACCGATTATCAACCAATCAGATTACTTGATGCAAATTATTGCAACAAATTCACAATCTGAATGGCAAACAATGTAGATCCTGATCAGATGGCTTCATCAGAAGCCATCTGAAACAATGTAGATCCTGATCAGATGGCTTCATCAGAAGCCATCTGATCTTGATCTACATTGTTTCAAAGAAAAGGCATATCCAGGTTCAGCAGGACAAGGGTTAAGCTAAGTTGTGGGTGTTCATGAAAATTTCTATACAAGTCCATTCCAGGCAAATATTGCAAGACAACCATGGAATAAAAATCTGAACAAATTTTAGTTTTGTGCTTTCTGTTCAGTGTGCGAAAGTCATCTTTTTACAAAACATTAATAATAATAATAATAATCAACCTTATTTATAGAGGGTAACACATTTAGTACTGGTACTAATCTTCCATGTGGCCCTCTTTTCCTGGGTAAGAACCAGTACTAAGCAATGTGGATAAAGTTTCTTGCTCAAGGAAACAACACGTGGCGCTTGCGAGGATCGAACCGGCTACCTCTCGATCTCAAATCGGATGCTTTACCACTGCACCACAGCGCTCCACAACCATTAACCTTTAATCAAAAGTTTACATCTTTTATTTTTTTTTTATAACACTTAGCAGTTAAATCAATGCATATCTGAAACAAATAAAACTGATATTCACACTGTGATAATATATATGATTTTTTCACAAGGTGAAAAATAACATGACTTTTATTTTCACAGTAGCAGCCCAGCCTACTTTTTTGTTTATTTTTCCTTATGCCACCACGAAAACAGCCTTATATAATTCTGACCCCCTTGAACCCCATTATTATATATAAAACTGGGGTTTATAGGGGCAAACCTTATTTTACTTATTTCTGCTCTAAAATATAGATTGTGGGTACTCGTTACAACTGCGGTGAGTCCTAACGAGTTCCCACAATCTATGTTTTGCGCAAAAATATGAAAAATATCAGTATTTTATAGTGTTGAAAAATTCTCAATATATCTGAAAAGGCATGTTTTCGTTATGCAAAAAGAAAACTTCCTTTTTTTTTTTAAATATATACCAATATTTCATTGGATGTGTTCAAAAAATATTTCATCACTTGAGCATGTTGAGTGTGTTGAAAACCCCAGAAATTTTCACCAGTGCAAAGCATGTTATGAACAGCTGTTCAATTACAGAACATCACTAAAGGCACATTTTAAATAAAAAGAAAATTTACGAATACCAAAATTTTTCATCTTGTGTGTTGAAAACATCAGAAATTTCACTCATGCTTTGCTCTCATGAAAATCCTTATGTTTACAATACTTTTGATATTCATCTCAAAAAAATAATAAACCTCATAATAAACCTCTATTTCTTCATTCTCGTTTGCATAGCCAAGGACACTCGAACTTGTGCATTCTTCGATATCAGTGCAAAAACCCTACATGTATATTGCTAGAAACTTGTAGCCCCAGATAAATGGGGGTATCCACAAACTATGTTTTTTTAATTTTCGCACAAAAATATATGTTCTGGGTACTAATGAGTACATTCATAATAAGAAAATATATCAGCACTTTTCAGATGAAAAAAGTGCCTTATCTGGAGCAATGTTAACCCATTGTATGCCGGAAACCCCTGAAGGGGTACCTTGACAAATAGTGCCAGCCCAGATTAGACGCCACAGAATGAGGTGTCTGATCAGGGCCTGCACCGGCTATTTGCCAATAGAATTTTCCGTCAACAACAGAAGAAGAAAAAAAACAAGAGGGCCATGATGGCCCTGGATCGCTCACCTGATCCATATTGTACAAACGAAATTTTGCGTAATATATGGTGGTGTGGAGGGTTTGAGCAATTTTGGTTGGACCCAAAGACCATTTCTGTGAAATTAATTCAAAATCAGTCTGCCTGTTTAGGAGCAGAAGTCATTTTGAAAAGTACATGTAGAAGTCATTTTTTGATGAAATGACATCTCAATCCCTGCCGCCCAATGAAACCAATGGGGTTTAAATGCACAGATGGTTCCACTCGCACCACTTTGCCTGGACAGGCTAAGACCTTCAAAGTGGTTTACCAATACTCCTGTAGAAGCACCTTGCAGCCAAGGTGGGTGGGGGCCAAAACTTTCAAAAGCCATCTGTCTCTAAAAGGAAGCAATTTTATAGAAATGTTCCATGAGTGACCCTCTAACAAAATTGCTCAAAATATTTTGCTTAACTGAGCATGATGGCCACCAGAGCTAAAAACCTCAAACCTCATTCCTGTCAAATAATTTCATAATCCATCCACTGGTTAAGGAGAAAAAGTCGTTTAAAGGTTATTCTATTTTTAGCTCTGGTGGCCATCTTGTTCACCCGAGCGGAACAGTTTGAGCAATTTTGGTAGAGGGTCACCCAAGGAACATTCCTGTGAAGTAATTTCAAAATCCATCCACTAGTTAAGGAAAAGAAGTCGTTTAAAGGTTTTTCTGTTTTTTAGCTCTGGCAGCCATCTTGTTCACCAGAGCGGAACATTTTGAGCAATTTTGGTAAAGGGTCACCCAAGGAACAGTCCAGTGAAATAATTTCAAAATCCATCCACTGGTTAAGAAGAAAAAGTCGTTTAAAGGTTATTCTATTTTTAGCTCTGGCGGCCATCTTGTTCATCCAAGCGAAACGGTTTGAGCAATTTTGGTAGAGGGTCACCCAAGGAACATTCCTGTCAAGTAATTTAAAAATCCATCCACTAGTTAAGCAGAAGAAGTCGTTTAAAGGTTTTTCTATTTTTAGCTCTGGCGGCCATCTTGTTCACCCTATCGGAACATTTTGAGCAATTTTTGTAGAGGGTCACCCAAGGAACTTTCCTGTGAAATAATTTCGAAATCCATCCACTGGTTAAGGAGAAGAAGTTGTTTAAAGGGTTTTCTATTTTTTCCTCTGGCGGCCATTTTGTTCACCCGAGTGCAACGGTTTGAGCAATTTTAGCAGAGGGGCACCCAAGGAACATTCCTGTGCAATAATTTCAAAATCCATCCACTGGTTAAGGAGAAGAAGTCGTTTAAAGGTTTTTCTATTTTTAGCTCTGGCAGCCATCTTGTTCACCTGAGCGGAACGATTTGAGCAATTTTGGTAGAGGGTCACCCAAGGAACCTTCCTGTGAAATTATATCAAAATCCTTGCACTGGTTAAGGGGGAGAAGTCGTTAATAGGTTTGTCTATTTTTAGCTCTGGCGGCCATCTTGTTCACACGAGCGGAACAATTTGAGCAATTTTGGTAGAGGGTCACCCAAGGAATATTCCTGTGAAATTATTTCAAAATCTGTCCAGCAGTTTTGGAGAAGAAGTTGTTTAAAGCAAAAGTTGACGACGGACGGACGCACGCACGGACGACAGACGACGGACAAAGACCGATCACAAAAGCTCACCTTGAGCACTTCGTGCTCAGGTGAGCTAAAAAATAGACCTGACCCCCTTATATGACAAATGGACTTGTCCAACATATAGCAATGGAAGAGTCCACTAGTATAGAATGGGTTAAACTTCATGTACATGTACTTCTTCCAAACTGTGATACTGATCAGTCCCTAACCAATTAAAAAAGTATGTTTATTGATTAAACTTCATTTGGATCAATTTAAGCATCAAATGACACACAAAGTGGCACTCAGGAAATATCAAATAAATGTATCTAAACACTTTACTGGAAAGAATATAATTTTATTGAATTTCTGGTCCCCTAGTACCATGTCAATATGGGGCTATAATTAAGTAAATACATCTTTTAACACCGATAAATAGTTTAACAATTAGCGACAACTTTTGTGAAAATGGTAATCTAATTATGTTTTGATAATGCTCTGTCCACTCGATGGGAAACTCGACTTTCAAATATTTTTTGTTAGTACGAATAAAAAGGTTTTTGAAAGCAATGAACTCACATGAATATATAGAAGAATAGGAAAAAGGTTTTTAAGAAGCAGTTTTCACATTTGTAAAATATTTAGTTTTAGATACCCTGTGTGAGAAGCTTCTGAAATTAATTGAACTTTTCACAATGCCCCATGCTGTAAGTTATTTAATGAAAATATTACATGTCTCAGACAGTATTCAACGTAGAGAAATAGATTTATTTTTCTCACTCAATTCAAGTAACGACTCTTTAAGTATTGGGACAGACAGGCCTAAGCAAATGGTGCAGACCCAGATCACACTGTTCCTGATCAGTGTCTACATTGTTTGTCATTCTATCTGCACTTTTTGGACTCCTTGCTTGATTGTGGAACAAATTTGCTAAAATTTTAACTCTTATCCTGCTGTTCATGACAACCCCTATCTTTTCAAACAGTGTAGATCCAGATCAGATGGCTTCTGAAGAAGCCTTCAGAAGCCATCTGATCAGGATCTACACTGACATTCAATTTATGAATTTGGAGGAATAAATTACATCAAGTAATCTGATTGGTTCAAAGTCAGAAATGGGTGTGGCTAAACTGAATACCGTATTCGCCCCAATTACCGCACATGCTCCTATAAGCGCACACCAAAGCTATTTTTGAAAAGGAAATGCATAAGCGCACACTTTACAGTAATCTCCCCTTGAAGCTCTCATAGTAAATCTATAAAAACTTACCATTATTTCTTCCAACAGTGAAGGCAATGCTTAAGTATTTTTTTCCGTCCCATTAAATATCAGTATGCACCATCTTGGAAGCTGTTGTTTTCGTATCAAGTGTGCGCTAATTAGGTAGATTTTTCACCATGATTTTATGACACCATTTTGAAAAAACTAAGCGCACGGTGCGGTAATTAAGGCGAATACGGTATTCAGCAAGAGAAGGGTTAAGAGCATTACAGCAAGTTCTCAAGGTGTCCGAATTTTCAGGAATTTTATGGTACATGTACATGTAGAATTTATACATTTAGGTGACAATGGTCTTAAAAATACATGTAGTAATTGAGGGAGGTAATTTGGCGAGTTACTCAAGGAAAAGTGGGGTTATCCGGGATCTGTAAATTTCAGCTCAATAAAATAGATTTTGGGAGAACTTTCAGAACCACTTCAATGAAGTGTTTCTCATTACAATAACACACCCGTGTGACACAGTGCATTTTCTCACATCTTCAAAATGGCTACTTTTCTGATGGTAACTTGTTTATTTCTACTCCTAACATAGATTGTGAGTGCTCTTTAGAACCGCCTCATTGAGGCGGTTCTAACGAGTACCCACAACCTTTGTCTTGGAGCAGAAATAAGAAAAATAATGTATACCCCAATAAACCCCAGTTTTCTCTATATAAACTGGGGTTTAGGAGGGTGTTCATTTCACGGACTTGTTCACGTGATGCAACAAGCACCCAATGGTTTGATTTGTTTGTTTGAAATGAGGTTTTACATTGCTGGCAGCACTACTTAGGTCACTTTGGATGTTGCTTCCATTTTTGTGGAACTTTTACCCGACACTGATCAGTGTAGATCTGTTTGCAACAATGACTTATGAAATTACCAGAGACAACAAAACAGATGACAATTGTTAGAATGGCATCGATTCATAAGGGTAAATAGAACTGCCTAATTGCCCCAATGTGAGAAACATGTTGTGGGTACTTGTTAGAATCGCCTCGAAAACAAGTACCCACAACAAAAGTTTTAACAGAGATTTGAAAAAATATCCTAAAAATATCCTCATTACTCCGCATCTGGGTTAAACCCGGGATTACCCTATATACACCACAAACTGATTATAACATGATGTGTTATAACATGGTTTTGGATATAACATTCAAGATTGATCCCGAAAATGTATAATGACCATCCATGGTTGCGAATACATCAACGGAATGAAGGGATTCTTGTGCACCAAGAAAACCTTATTCTACTGGTTAAGTAATAAGATTTTTTTTCTTTCTATTTTTTTTTGTTTCAAATTTTTTGGAGTCTTTTCCTTAAATTACACAAGAATTTTTATTTCCCCTTTTCAAACAGTGTCTAGACTGCTATTTTTATACTGGTGGACGCTTCCATTGTTATATGTTGGACAAGTTCATGTCTCATTTAAGGGGTGAGATCTATTTTTACATTTCTATTTATCTTTAAAGGAAAATTCTGTTAGTGTAGACCCAAATCAGATGATATGCGCCCATATGTGGCATCAGGTCCAGGTCTGCACTCTTTTATAGGTGGGCTAAACCTCCTGAAGTATAAAATTTAGTTTACTTGTTCAAATTTTAGAATAAATACAATAAATTAAATAGTGATGAGAAACTTATTGCATGTTTAAATTATGAAGTCATCAACTGGAAAACACATCACGATTCTGTTTAGCATAACAATTTTAAATCAAATTTTATTGCCGAAAAAGTTGAAAAAGACTTTATCATAAACAAATGATGACAAACATAGGGTTATCAAGGCATCACGATGTTAACTGTCCGTAACTGTGTGGTCATGTGATTTAATCACATGATGCATCAACTAAATAACAGTGAAGTTACATGATAAAGTGAATTTGAAACAAAACCAGTGAAATTCCTATTTTAAGACCACCTTTGGGACTGTTCAAAAGTGGTCTTCAAGACCACTTTTGAACAGTCCCAAAGCTGGTCCCTGACCAGAGGACACTGTGGGCAGAAAAAACAAAGAAAGATTAAGTCACCCTTCAAAATAAGCTTTTTAAAGCAGAATTAGTCTCGATTTTAGGTGGTCTTATAAATAGCCGAATTTCACTGTACTACATGTATGTGAAAATTTGTGATCTATTTCTTAATTCTGCTGCAAACAGTTTATAGGTGCTCATTAGAACCGCTTCTATGAGGTTGTTCTAACAAGTACCCACAATCTTTGTTTTAGAGCTTTAATAGGACAAATATTGTAAACCTTTATAAACTCGTCTTTTCTAAAAAAAAAAAGTGGGGTTTCCAAGGGTAATTATTACATAATACTTGTTAACATGATGAAATATTCTGCTCATAAATATTAAAATGCCAACAAGAATCATTCACTGCTGATCTGAGCACGAGAAAAAAAAAAATTAGTTGGTATTTTAATATGAAGATGGCTTTTGGCAGCCAGCTGTGGATAGCAAACCATGGCTGTTGATACTTGATAGCTGGCTGTCAATAGGGAATGTTCACAATGCTCGCTATTGGCAGCCAGCTAAGTGGTTAATTAAATGAACATACATGTAAATTTAATTTAAAAAAATGAAAACACAAAATGTAAAGTTTGTATAACTTATAAGCAGATAAATAAACAAAAATAAAGTGAAATAATAAGGTCTAGAAAAAAAATGTTTGTTTAGGGTAACATCTGGTAGGGTAGGGTCAATTTTTTTTTTTTTGAAGTTTTTTTTTTTTTATTCTGTCTGAGCATGTAAAGGAGCAGTAAGAGCCTAAGATGATGCCTGTTTATGTAAATCATGTAAATCTAAGCGAAAATATTCTTGAAAAACTACCAAAAATCTGGTACTGTGGTGATATGCAAGGTTAATTTTTTTTTCTGACAAAACTATGAAAAAAAATTAGGATCACAGCAAATTCTTAGGCAGGGTCGGGTTACCCTATTATAAATTAAAACAAACTCTTTTTTTTAGGCCTAAAGTACTGTGTGTGAATTCGGGTTTAACGTCGCTTTCAACAATTTTTCAGTCATATCACGACGGTGTCTGGTTGCGACAGGGAGCTCAATGCTCACTTTTATAGTGCTGCCTCACTGAAGTATCATGTCCCAGACACATTACATGATACCACACCCAGTCACATTATCCTGACACTGGGTCGACCAGTCCTAGCTCTACCCCGTAAATCTGAGTGCCAAGCGAGGAGCAGCTATTACCATTTTTAACGACTTTGGTATGTCGCGGCCCGGGATCGAACCCGTGACCTCCTGTTCCCCGGAGTGGACACTCTACCAACTGAGCTATCGGGGCCGGTTAAGGCCTAAAGAAACTAAATTATTAATTATTATGGTAAGCATATAATTTGGCTTAAACAGATTAAACACACTTCTACAAGATTATGGCTAAAATAAATAAATACTTTTGAAGAAAATAAGGTACAGTACAGTGATAGCGCGTACACTCATTGTGAAGGTTACATTGGTCACAGTTTACTAACATGTTGTAAAGAGGTTGTGGTGTGCATTTTTGTTTGAGTATAACATGCTCGTTAAACCACAGGAACTTGAAATTTGGTCAGAAATGCATGTCAAAATAGCCAAAATTGACTGTCCTATATACAATGTAGCAAGCCTAAGGCAAAGCTGATTATTAAAAGAGCCCAAATTGTCATAAGACGAATTAAGCCTATCACGATGACAAGACTGTGAAACGGAAAAAACAAAACAAAGTAAACTCCACTTTATATAGAGAAAATGGGGTTTATTGGGAGAATTCATTATTTTTCTTATTTCTGCTCCAAGAATTAGGTTGGGGATACTGGTTAGAACTGCCTCATTCAGGTGGTTCTAACACACACCAATAACCTAGCTATGTTTTTAGTATAAATAAGAACATTTATAACAAATTTTCATCAGAAAATTTTTGGGCTAATTCGACATGCATTTCTGACCATACTTCAAGCTTCTGTAGTTTAACTTCTCCTTTAACCCTTTTTGTACCAAATGGAATCTTCCTCTTTATATATAGCAGTAGTCCATTTCAAAATTTAGGGGTGTCAGGTTGTGTTTTCTTCAAAATTTATCAGGAAAATGGCTGAACTTTTTGCAAACAGTGTAGGCCCTGATCAGACGCAGAGTTCTGCAGTGTCTGATCTGGGCCTGCACTGTTTGCCAAATACCCGTCTTGGGGTATCTGGTACTAAATGGGTTAATAGAATAGTGTTATAAATAGGTTGTGGTGTTCTTACACTATTACAGAAAATACAGAACTTACTTCGGAGGGATCTTCCCTCAGAGTCTGGAGTTCCACGGTCATGGTCACCACCCTCTGAGTGAGTCTCTGAATGGGTATCATAATTAACAGAACTAATGCTTGATGGCCTCTCTTCTTTAAGAACAGTTTCCTGCCACTCTTCGATATGGTCCTCATTTGAAATAAGTTCGCTATTAGTATCTGGATGCTTTTTCAATGCTAAGTCCTCGGGCTTTAGTCTTTTAGTTGGGGAAAAGGCTGAATGATAGTTTTCTGTTGTCTCTGTAGGCAGAGGTCTAAATGCACTTGCACTTGGTGGATTTAGTATACCAACTCCAGTACTGCGCCCTGATCTATCCAAAGCAGGTCTTACAAATGGTGGGACTGGTGCGTAGATTGGTGGACCGAAATGCTCACTTGGTCTGTACATGGTAAAACTGGATGTGCTGAAGGGCTGACCTTCTTTATCCGCTCCAGTGATTCGTGGCCCTGACATCCGTGCACTCTCATGATTTTCTGCCGATGAAGCCAAAACCATCAAAGCTGGCGATCCGAGTGGATTAGGTAAAAACGATGTGTTTTCCATTCCTGGGGGGAAAGGCTGATGGGCAGCTGGTGGGGAGAGAAAAGGTTTTGGCCAAAAATTAAAACGAAACATGGCTAAATCCTGAAAACTGTGCATAGCTATTTATATTTTAATAGAAATTATTATAAATCCACTAGAGAGTATTTTTAATTATCACAATCCACACCTTTTGCTATTTACTTCACTTATTTATTTTCAACATATTTCAGAACATTTTGTTAACTATTTAATGCACCTAAATATGGGCACAGTTATGTTTATAATGCTTTCTGCAGTGACTTTCAACAAAGTTTTGTTTACATGGGCCTTCTACAAGATACATGGTCACGCCTACTCTGACTATGGACACGCCCACTTCTCAGATACGCTGGGATCTTCACGCCTATTGTCCATATATGGATATTTAATAAGTGGCATTGGCCATATTCGACTGGGAAGTTTCGTGAAATTTTCGTGAAATTCCACGCAGGAGTGTGGTGTTATCTTGTAATAGCCGATCACATGGTCCAATCAAATATGAGTTATTTTTCAAATACATAAGCGATCGTGGAGCACGATTCTATTCGAAGGAAAAGGCCATATTCGACTGGGAAGTTTCGTGAAATTTCCGTGAAATTCCACGCAGGAGTGTGGTGTCTTTCTTGTAATAGCCGATCACATGGCCCAATCAAATATGGGTTACTTTCCAAATACATAAGCGATCGTGGAGCACGATTCTATTCGGAGGAAAAGTCGAACCTTTCGTGCACCACGGTCGCTTATGAGCTATACACAAATAAAATATTTGATTGGACCATGTGACCAGCTATTACATCTAGGCACCACACTCCTGCGTGGAATTTCACGGAAATTTCACGAAACCTACCAGTCGAATACCGCCAAAGTCGAACCTTTCGTGCACCACGGTCGCTTATGAGCTATACGCAAATTAAATATTTGATTGGACCATGTGACCAGCTATTACAACTAGGAACCACACTCCTACGTGGAATTTCACGGAAATTTCACGAAACCTACCAGTCGAATACCGTCATTATCAGCTTTTATACCCAATTAAGCGACTATGCTTACCGAAGGTACATAACATTCGTGTGACAAAAGACGGCATTTACGCACAGGCGAGGGAAGAGGCGAAGGTCCAAGTTCAGAGTTATCGATTAGCGCCATGTAAACAAATGGAAGTTCCCGCATTAAGACTTGATTTTACAGCCACCGCAATCCGTAAGGTGTTTGGTGTATTTAAAAAAAATGACACCGCAGATTGATAGAACAATTATTCAAGTTTCTCGTTCCACTTATTTTATTATGGTAAGTATATCGATGACTGTCAAACGCGGACGATTTAAAAGGTTATACTCACCGGTTTACTACAACTTCCCCAGAGATGACAACTAACCTCGTTTTCGGGAAACCCCAAACTGCACCATGGGAAGGAAAACGTCATCGAATAAAAATAGAACACCAGCGTACGGAGATACAACTGTGTCATGATATATTCACAACAAGTAATAACTTTTGTAAATGCTCATTTTTATGGGACTATTAACCGACATTGAGATGAAATGACATCTCAAGCCCTGTCGCACAATGAAACCAATAGCTAGTTTGGCCCAGAAAACATATGTACACTTCATATTTTCCAGTTCTGTGGTGTATTCCTTGCTTCCAATTAAGGCGTAACTAGGTATGCCAAATTTAGTAACCCTTTTATAGAAAATATTTAACGTCACTGCAGCTGGTGTCTGGGAATGTGTGGCGGCCGTAAAAAATCTCTCCGCACTACATCATAGTGTAGTTTATATTTTCTTGTCCTTTGATCATTGATTCCATTGTGGAATGTTTAAAATATTTGAGTGTAACTGATGAGGCCTAATTGGCCGAAACTAGCTAGTCTGGCCCAGAAAACATGTACACCTCATATTTTCCAGTTCTGTGGTGTATTCCTTGATTCAAAATGATAACCCTTTTCTAGAACATATTTATAAGCATGGACTCGCACCACTTTGCCTGGGCAGGCTTAGAAGTTCCTCTAAGCGGTTTACCAGTTCTCCTGTGCGGTCGGTTTCAGCTCTGCGTGAAAGAATCATGCAGACCATGTATTTCGTCAAGCCCCGATGGGCGGGGGCCGCGATATAAAAACTTAAATATTACTTAGAAGTTAAATTAATGCATTTCTGAAACAATTAAAACGATATTTTCAAAGTGGGAAAATATATATGATATTAAAAGATGTAAGCCCATTTAATAAATATCGTTTTAATTGTTTCAGAAATGCATTGATTTCACTTCTAAGTAATATTTAAGTTTTTATATCGCGGCCCCTGCCCATCGGGGCTTGACGAAATACATGGTATGCATGATTCTTTCACGCAGAGCTGAAACCGACCGCACAGGAGAACTGGTAAACCGCTTTGAGGAAGTTCTAAGCCTGCCCAGGCCAAGTGGTGCGAGTCCATAGAGGGTCGCGGGGAGAACGTGGTAACGTCGTATCGATTTCGGCCCGATGTTGGCCCGCTGTTTTGTACTGGCTGACGAGGGATTTGTGTCTATGTTATTCGCTGTGCCTCTGTTGTTCCTAGTCCATGGAATAATTTTTGTGATACATTTTCTTATTTCTGCTCAAAATATAGTTTGTGGGTACTCGTTAGAACCGCCTCAACGAGGCGGTTCTATCGAGTACCCACAATCTATATTTTATAGCAGAAATCAGAAAAATAAGGCTTACCCCTGTAAACCCCAGTGTTGCTATATAAAAGTGGGGTTCAATGGGGTCAAAATTATATAGGCATGTTTTCGTGATGTTATATGATGCTGGCTGACGGGGGATTGGTGTCTATGTTATTCGCTGTGTCTCTGTTTTTCCTAGTCCATGGAATGAACACCCTAGTGAACCAAATTCATTACGAAAATACGCCTATACAAATACATTGTAAATTTTATAGCCAAAAAAAAGAGAAAAAGTTTAAAATGAAAACTTGTGATATTTTTCTCATTTCTGCTCTTTCTTGCTTTCGTTCTACTGATACTGCGTCGGTGACATTTGACCATTTCCGGAGGCGTACATTACATACACTCCATGTTTGCGGGATGAAAGCCTCACAGTGATCGTGTAATTACGGTAGGGATCTTTAACCTGCGCAGGGGATGGTCTCCTTGCACAGGGGGCCTGCAGTTAACGTCCGATCTGAAGGACGGTGCACTTAATGACATTTATACCTGCAAATGATGCCAGTGGAGCGTGTTCGGACACCGAAATGTTATCGCCGCTGCCGGGGATTGAACCCGGGACCTCTAGCATCAGAGGCAAGGGCACTAACCACTGAGCTATTACGCTCCACACAATATAGTTTATGGGTACTCGTTAAAATCGCCTCATTGAGGCGGTTCTAACGAGTACCAACAATCTATATATTAGAGCAGAAATAAGAAAAAATAAGGCTTACCCCTGTAAACCCTAGTTTTACTATACAAAAGTGGGGTTCTAGGGGATCAAAATTATATAGGCATGTTTTCGTGATGTTATCAGAAAATTGGGGTATGATGCGTTTCTGACGAGTACCCAACATTCTATGTTTCAAGCATAAACAAAGAAGATACTGGGAAAAAATCAGAAAAAAAATAAATGCACAGAAGAATATACAGAAAAATAATGTGTAGGCTACCCTGGCAGACCCCATTTTCTTTCATATAAATATGGATTTCTTATAGCATTGGGCTTACAAGAACGTTTAATAGGAGTGTTTTAAACAGATTTATGCCGATTTTAAATTGATTTAAGCCCCAAGTGAAATTCTTTTCACCGACAGTTCCAAGGCGGTTCTTCTGTCGCGGTTTATTTTTGTTATGATTTGTCTTTGAGTGAATGTATCGCTTATATCTTTTATGTTTTGGGTAGCCAGTTGGCCATTTTGTGGGAATGTAACTGTCCTTTTGCCTTTCTGCTATTGATGTTTCCATTAGCGTCTAGTTATTTCATGCTTGTGTTTCTTTTCCTTTTATTTGGTGTCTCTGATGGGAGGTGTGGGTTAATTGTATCGATTCCTGATCATTGGCTTGACTTCTATTTATCAACGTGTGGGCACAACGTGCGCGCTGGTATATTATTATTTTATTTCATCATAGAAATCGCCCAAATCAAGTAAATATGCACTGTGCAATTTGGAATAGAACGAGTGTTAAGTTGGTTCCTTATTCCTTATTCCTTATTCCTTGTTCCTTGTTCCTTATTCCTTGTTCCTTGTTCCTTATTCCTTATTCCTTATTCCTTGTTCCTTATTCCTTATTCCTTATTCCTTATTCGATTTTCAACTTCATAGTACTTTGCCACGCGGTGTAACAGAACATTTGCGTATGTCCTAATCATCATCATTTTTACTTCTAAGCATGATGGTATAGGTTTCGAAATCCAGCAGGTATCAACGGCGAATAAAGAATAAGGAACAAATCCAAATCTTCCTTATTCCTTATTCGATTTTCAACTTCATAGTACTTTGCCATGCGGTGTAACAGAACATTTGCGTATGTCCTAATCATCATCATTTTTACTTCTAAGCATGATGGTATAGGTTTCGAAATCCAGCAGGTATCAACGGCGAATAAGGAATAAGGAACAAATCCAAATTTTCCTTATTCCTTATTCGATTTTCAACTTCACAGTACTTTGCCACGCGGTGTAACAGGACATTTGCGTCTGTCCTAATCATCATCATTTTTACTTCTAAGCATGATGGTATAAGTTTCGAAATCCAGCAAGTATCAACTGCGAATAAGGAATAAGGAACAAATCCAAATTTTCCTTATTCCTTATTCGATTTTCAACTTCATAGTACTTTGCCACGCGGTGTAACAGAACATTTGCGTATGTCCTAATCATCATCATTTTTACTTCTAAGCATGATGGTATAGGTTTCGAAATCCAGCAGGTATCAACGGCGAATAAGGAATAAGGAACAAATCCAAATTTTCCTTATTCCTTATTCGATTTTCAACTTCATAGTACTTTGCCATGCGGTGTAACAGAACATTTGCGTATGTCCTAATCATCATCATTTTTACTTCTAAGCATGATGGTATAGGTTTCGAAATCCAGCAGGTATCAACGGCGAATAAGGAATAAGGAACAAATCCAAATTTTCCTTATTCCTTATTCGATTTTCAACTTCACAGTACTTTGCCACGCGGTGTAACAGGACATTTGCGTCTGTCCTAATCATCATCATTTTTACTTCTAAGCATGATGGTATAAGTTTCGAAATCCAGCAAGTATCAACTGCGAATAAGGAATAAGGAACAAATCCAAATTTTCCTTATTCCTTATTCGATTTTCAACTTCATAGTACTTTGCCACGCGGTGTAACAGAACATTTGCGTATGTCCTAATCATCATCATTTTTACTTCTAAGCATGATGGTATAGGTTTCGAAATCCAGCAGGTATCAACGGCGAATAAGGAATAAGGAACAAATCCAAATTTTCCTTATTCCTTATTCGATTTTCAACTTCATAGTACTTTGCCACGCGGTGTAACAGAACGTTTGCGTATGTCCTAATCATCATCATTTTTACTTATAAGCATGATGGTATAGGTTTCGAAATCCAGCAGGTATCAACTGCGAATAAGGAATAAGGAACAAATCCAAATTTTCCTTATTCCTTATTCGATTTTCAACTTCATAGTACTTTGACACGCGGTGTAACAGGACATTTGCGTATGTCCTAATCATCATCATTTTTACTTCTAAGCATGATGGTATAGGTTTCGAAATCCAGCAAGTATCAACTGCGAATAAGGAATAAGGAACAAATCCAAATTTTCCTTATTCCTTATTCGATTTTCAACTTCATAGTACTTTGCCACGCGGTGTAACAGAACATTTGCGTATGTCCTAATCATCATCATTTTTACTTCTAAGCATGATGGTATAGGTTTCGAAATCCAGCAGGTATCAACGGCGAATAAGGAATAAGGAACAAATCCAAATTTTCCTTATTCCTTATTCGATTTTCAACTTCATAGTACTTTGCCACGCGGTGTAACAGGACATTTGCGTATGTCCTAATCATCATCATTTTTACTTCTAAGCATGATGGTACAGGTTTCGAAATCCAGCAAGTATCAACTGCGAATAAGGAATAAGGAACAAATCCAAATTTTCCTTATTCCTTATTCGATTTTCAACTTCATAGTACTTTGCCACGCGGTGTAACAGGACATTTGCGTATGTCCTAATCATCATCATTTTTACTTCTAAGCATGATGGTATAGGTTTCTACATCCAGCAAGTATCAACTGCGAATAAGTAATAAGGAATAAATCCAAATTTTCCTTATTCCTTATTCGATTTTCAACTTCATAGTACTTTGCCACGCGGTGTAACAGAACATTTGCGTATGTCCTAATCATCATCATTTTTACTTCTAAGCATGATGGTATAGGTTTCGAAATCCAGCAGGTATCAACTGCGAATAAGGAATAAGGAACAAATCCAAATTTTCCTTATTCCTTATTCGATTTTCAACTTCACAGTACTTTGCCACGCGGTGTAACAGAACATTTGCGTATGTCCTAATCATCATCATTTTTACTTCTAAGCATGATGGTATAGGTTTCGAAATCCAGCAGGTATCAACGGCGAATAAGGAATAAGGAACAAATCCAAATTTTCCTTATTCCTTATTCGATTTTCAACTTCACAGTACTTTGCCACGCGGTGTAACAGAACATTTGCGTATGTCCTAATCATCATCATTTTTACTTCTAAGCATGATGGTATAGGTTTCAAAATCCAGCAGATATAAACTGCGAATAAGGAATAAGGAACAAATCCAAATTTTCCTTATTCCTTATTCGATTTTCAACTTCATAGTACTTTGCCACGCGGTGTAGCAGGACATTTGCGTATGTCCTAATCATCATCATTTTTACTTCTAAGCATGATGGTATAGGTTTCGTAATCCAGCAAGTATCAACTTCGAATAAGGAATAAGGAACAAATCCCAATTTTTCCTTATTCCTTATTCGATTTTCAACTTCATAGTACTTTGCCACGCGGTGTAACAGAACATTTGCGTATGTCCTAATCATCATCATTTTTACTTCAAAGCATGATGGTATAGGTTTCGAAATCCAGCAGGTATCAACGGCGAATAAGGAATAAGGAACAAATCCAAATTTTCCTTATTCCTTATTCGATTTTCAACTTCACAGTACTTTGCCACGCGGTGTAACAGAACATTTGCGTATGTCCTAATCATCATCATTTTTACTACTAAGCATGATAGTATAGGTTTCAAAATCCAGCAGATATAAACTGCGAATAAGGAATAAGGAACAAATCCAAATTTTCCTTATTCCTTATTCGATTTTCAACTTCATAGTACTTTGCCACGCGGTGTAACAGGACATTTGCGTATGTCCTAATCATCATCATTTTTACTTCTAAGCATGATGGTATAGGTTTCGAAATCAAGCAAGTATCAACTGCGAATAAGGAATAAGGAACAAATCCAAATTTTCCTTATTCCTTATTCGATTTTCAACTTCATTGTACTTTGCCACGCGGTGTAACAGAACATTTGCGTATGTCCTAATCATCATCATTTTTACTTCTAAGCATGATGGTATAGGTTTCGAAATCCAGCAGGTATCAACTGCGAATAAGGAACAAGGAACAAATCCAACTTTTCCTTATTCCTTATTCGATTTTCAACTTCACAGTACTTTGCCACGCGGTGTAACAGAACATTTGCGTCTGTCCTAATCATCATCATTTTTACTTCTAAGCATGATGGTATAGGTTTCAAAATCCAGCAGATATAAACTGCGAATAAGGAATAAGGAACAAATCCAAATTTTCCTTATTCCTTATTCGATTTTCAACTTCATGGTACTTTGCCACGCGGTGTAACAGGACATTTGCGTATGTCCTAATCATCATCATTTTTACTTCTAAGCATGATGGTATAGGTTTCGAAATCCAGCAGGTATCAACGGCGAATAAGGAATAAGGAACAAATCCAAATTTTCCTTATTCCTTATTCGATTTTCAACTTCACAGTACTTTGCCACGCGGTGTAACAGGACATTTGCGTTTGTCCTAATCATCATCATTTTTACTTCTAAGCATGATGGTATAGGTTTCGAAATCCAGCAGGTATCAACGGCGAATAAAGAATAAGGAACAAATCCAAATCTTCCTTATTCCTTATTCGATTTTCAACTTCATAGTACTTTGCCACGCGGTGTAACAGAACATTTGCGTATGTCCTAATCATCATCATTTTTACTTCTAAGCATGATGGTATAGGTTTCGAAATCCAGCAGGTATCAACGGCGAATAAGGAATAAGGAACAAATCCAAATTTTCCTTATTCCTTATTCGATTTTCAACTTCACAGTACTTTGCCACGCGGTGTAACAGGACATTTGCGTTTGTCCTAATCATCATCATTTTTACTTCTAAGCATGATGGTATAAGTTTCGAAATCCAGCAAGTATCAACTGCGAATGCGGAATAAGGAACAAATCCAAATTTTCCTTATTCCTTATTCGATTTTCAACTTCATAGTACTTTGCCACGCGGTGTAACAGAACATTTGCGTATGTCCTAATCATCATCATTTTTACTTCTAAGCATGATGGTATAGGTTTCGAAATCCAGCAGGTATCAACGGCGAATAAGGAATAAGGAACAAATCCAAATTTTCCTTATTCCTTATTCGATTTTCAACTTCACAGTACTTTGCCACGCGGTGTAACAGGACATTTGCGTCTGTCCTAATCATCATCATTTTTACTTCTAAGCATGATGGTATAAGTTTCGAAATCCAGCAAGTATCAACTGCGAATAAGGAATAAGGAACAAATCCAAATTTTCCTTATTCCTTATTCGATTTTCAACTTCATAGTACTTTGCCACGCGGTGTAACAGAACATTTGCGTATGTCCTAATCATCATCATTTTTACTTCTAAGCATGATGGTATAGGTTTCGAAATCCAGCAGGTATCAACGGCGAATAAGGAATAAGGAACAAATCCAAATTTTCCTTATTCCTTATTCGATTTTCAACTTCATAGTACTTTGCCACGCGGTGTAACAGAACGTTTGCGTATGTCCTAATCATCATCATTTTTACTTATAAGCATGATGGTATAGGTTTCGAAATCCAGCAGGTATCAACTGCGAATAAGGAATAAGGAACAAATCCAAATTTTCCTTATTCCTTATTCGATTTTCAACTTCATAGTACTTTGACACGCGGTGTAACAGGACATTTGCGTATGTCCTAATCATCATCATTTTTACTTCTAAGCATGATGGTATAGGTTTCGAAATCCAGCAAGTATCAACTGCGAATAAGGAATAAGGAACAAATCCAAATTTTCCTTATTCCTTATTCGATTTTCAACTTCATAGTACTTTGCCACGCGGTGTAACAGAACATTTGCGTATGTCCTAATCATCATCATTTTTACTTCTAAGCATGATGGTATAGGTTTCGAAATCCAGCAGGTATCAACGGCGAATAAGGAATAAGGAACAAATCCAAATTTTCCTTATTCCTTATTCGATTTTCAACTTCATAGTACTTTGCCACGCGGTGTAACAGGACATTTGCGTATGTCCTAATCATCATCATTTTTACTTCTAAGCATGATGTTACAGGTTTCGAAATCCAGCAAATATCAACTGCGAATAAGGAATAAGGAACAAATCCAAATTTTCCTTATTCCTTATTCGATTTTCAACTTCATAGTACTTTGCCACGCGGTGTAACAGGACATTTGCGTATGTCCTAATCATCATCATTTTTACTTCTAAGCATGATGGTATAGGTTTCTAAATCCAGCAAGTATCAACTGCGAATAAGTAATAAGGAATAAATCCAAATTTTCCTTATTCCTTATTCGATTTTCAACTTCATAGTACTTTGCCACGCGGTGTAACAGAACATTTGCGTATGTCCTAATCATCATCATTTTTACTTCTAAGCATGATGGTATAGGTTTCGAAATCCAGCAGGTATCAACTGCGAATAAGGAATAAGGAACAAATCCAAATTTTCCTTATTCCTTATTCGATTTTCAACTTCACAGTACTTTGCCACGCGGTGTAACAGAACATTTGCGTATGTCCTAATCATCATCATTTTTACTTCTAAGCATGATTGTATAGGTTTCGAAATCCAGCAGGTATCAACGGCGAATAAGGAATAAGGAACAAATCCAAATTTTCCTTATTCCTTATTCGATTTTCAACTTCACAGTACTTTGCCACGCGGTGTAACAGAACATTTGCGTATGTCCTAATCATCATCATTTTTACTTCTAAGCATGATGGTATAGGTTTCAAAATCCAGCAGATATAAACTGCGAATAAGGAATAAGGAACAAATCCAAATTTTCCTTATTCCTTATTCGATTTTCAACTTCATAGTACTTTGCCACGCGGTGTAGCAGGACATTTGCGTATGTCCTAATCATCATCATTTTTACTTCTAAGCATGATGGTATAGGTTTCGTAATCCAGCAAGTATCAACTTCGAATAAGGAATAAGGAACAAATCCCAATTTTTCCTTATTCCTTATTCGATTTTCAACTTCATAGTACTTTGCCACGCGGTGTAACAGAACATTTGCGTATGTCCTAATCATCATCATTTTTACTTCAAAGCATGATGGTATAGGTTTCGAAATCCAGCAGGTATCAACGGCGAATAAGGAATAAGGAACAAATCCAAATTTTCCTTATTCCTTATTCGATTTTCAACTTCACAGTACTTTGCCACGCGGTGTAACAGAACATTTGCGTATGTCCTAATCATCATCATTTTTACTACTAAGCATGATAGTATAGGTTTCAAAATCCAGCAGATATAAACTGCGAATAAGGAATAAGGAACAAATCCAAATTTTCCTTATTCCTTATTCGATTTTCAACTTCATAGTACTTTGCCACGCGGTGTAACAGGACATTTGCGTATGTCCTAATCATCATCATTTTTACTTCTAAGCATGATGGTATAGGTTTCGAAATCAAGCAAGTATCAACTGCGAATAAGGAATAAGGAACAAATCCAAATTTTCCTTATTCCTTATTCGATTTTCAACTTCATTGTACTTTGCCACGCGGTGTAACAGAACATTTGCGTATGTCCTAATCATCATCATTTTTACTTCTAAGCATGATGGTATAGGTTTCGAAATCCAGCAGGTATCAACTGCGAATAAGGAACAAGGAACAAATCCAACTTTTCCTTATTCCTTATTCGATTTTCAACTTCACAGTACTTTGCCACGCGGTGTAACAGAACATTTGCGTCTGTCCTAATCATCATCATTTTTACTTCTAAGCATGATGGTATAGGTTTCAAAATCCAGCAGATATAAACTGCGAATAAGGAATAAGGAACAAATCCAAATTTTCCTTATTCCTTATTCGATTTTCAACTTCATGGTACTTTACCACGCGGTGTAACAGGACATTTGCGTATGTCCTAATCATCATCATTTTTACTTCTAAGCATGATGGTATAGGTTTCGAAATCCAGCAAGTATCAACTGCGAATAAGGAATAAGGAACAAATCCAAATTTTCCTTATTCCTTATTCGATTTTCAACTTCATAGTACTTTGCCACGCGGTGTAACAGAACATTTGCGTATGTCCTAATCATCATCATTTTTACTTCTAAGCATGATGGTATAGGTTTCGAAATCCAGCAGGTATCAACGGCGAATAAAGAATAAGGAACAAATCCAAATCTTCCTTATTCCTTATTCGATTTTCAACTTCATAGTACTTTGCCACGCGGTGTAACAGAACATTTGCGTATGTCCTAATCATCATCATTTTTACTTCTAAGCATGATGGTATAGGTTTCGAAATCCAGCAGGTATCAACGGCGAATAAGGAATAAGGAACAAATCCAAATTTTCCTTATTCCTTATTCGATTTTCAACTTCACAGTACTTTGCCACGCGGTGTAACAGGACATTTGCGTTTGTCCTAATCATCATCATTTTTACTTCTAAGCATGATGGTATAAGTTTCGAAATCCAGCAAGTATCAACTGCGAATGCGGAATAAGGAACAAATCCAAATTTTCCTTATTCCTTATTCGATTTTCAACTTCATAGTACTTTGCCACGCGGTGTAACAGAACATTTGCGTATGTCCTAATCATCATCATTTTTACTTCTAAGCATGATGGTATAGGTTTCGAAATCCAGCAGGTATCAACGGCGAATAAGGAATAAGGAACAAATCCAAATTTTCCTTATTCCTTATTCGATTTTCAACTTCACAGTACTTTGCCACGCGGTGTAACAGGACATTTGCGTCTGTCCTAATCATCATCATTTTTACTTCTAAGCATGATGGTATAAGTTTCGAAATCCAGCAAGTATCAACTGCGAATAAGGAATAAGGAACAAATCCAAATTTTCCTTATTCCTTATTCGATTTTCAACTTCATAGTACTTTGCCACGCGGTGTAACAGAACATTTGCGTATGTCCTAATCATCATCATTTTTACTTCTAAGCATGATGGTATAGGTTTCGAAATCCAGCAGGTATCAACGGCGAATAAGGAATAAGGAACAAATCCAAATTTTCCTTATTCCTTATTCGATTTTCAACTTCATAGTACTTTGCCACGCGGTGTAACAGAACGTTTGCGTATGTCCTAATCATCATCATTTTTACTTATAAGCATGATGGTATAGGTTTCGAAATCCAGCAGGTATCAACTGCGAATAAGGAATAAGGAACAAATTCAAATTTTCCTTATTCCTTATTCGATTTTCAACTTCATAGTACTTTGACACGCGGTGTAACAGGACATTTGCGTATGTCCTAATCATCATCATTTTTACTTCTAAGCATGATGGTATAGGTTTCGAAATCCAGCAAGTATCAACTGCGAATAAGGAATAAGGAACAAATCCAAATTTTCCTTATTCCTTATTCGATTTTCAACTTCATAGTACTTTGCCACGCGGTGTAACAGAACATTTGCGTATGTCCTAATCATCATCATTTTTACTTCTAAGCATGATGGTATAGGTTTCGAAATCAAGCAGGTATCAACGGCGAATAAGGAATAAGGAACAAATCCAAATTTTCCTTATTCCTTATTCGATTTTCAACTTCATAGTACTTTGCCACGCGGTGTAACAGGACATTTGCGTATGTCCTAATCATCATCATTTTTACTTCTAAGCATGATGGTACAGGTTTCGAAATCCAGCAAGTATCAACTGCGAATAAGGAATAAGGAACAAATCCAAATTTTCCTTATTCCTTATTCGATTTTCAACTTCATAGTACTTTGCCACGCGGTGTAACAGGACATTTGCGTATGTCCTAATCATCATCATTTTTACTTCTAAGCATGATGGTACAGGTTTCGAAATCCAGCAAGTATCAACTGCGAATAAGGAATAAGGAACAAATCCAAATTTTCCTTATTCCTTATTCGATTTTCAACTTCATAGTACTTTGCCACGCGGTGTAACAGGACATTTGCGTATGTCCTAATCATCATCATTTTTACTTCTAAGCATGATGGTATAGGTTTCTAAATCCAGCAAGTATCAACTGCGAATAAGTAATAAGGAATAAATCCAAATTTTCCTTATTCCTTATTCGATTTTCAACTTCATAGTACTTTGCCACGCGGTGTAACAGAACATTTGCGTATGTCCTAATCATCATCATTTTTACTTCTAAGCATGATGGTATAGGTTTCGAAATCCAGCAGGTATCAACTGCGAATAAGGAATAAGGAACAAATCCAAATTTTCCTTATTCCTTATTCGATTTTCAACTTCACAGTACTTTGCCACGCGGTGTAACAGAGCATTTGCGTATGTCCTAATCATCATCATTTTTACTTCTAAGCATGATGGTATAGGTTTCGAAATCCAGCAGGTATCAACGGCGAATAAGGAATAAGGAACAAATCCAAATTTTCCTTATTCCTTATTCGATTTTCAACTTCACAGTACTTTGCCACGCGGTGTAACAGAACATTTGCGTATGTCCTAATCATCATCATTTTTACTTCTAAGCATGATGGTATAGGTTTCAAAATCCAGCAGATATAAACTGCGAATAAGGAATAAGGAACAAATCCAAATTTTCCTTATTCCTTATTCGATTTTCAACTTCACAGTACTTTGCCACGCGGTGTAACAGGACATTTGCGTCTGTCCTAATCATCATCATTTTTACTTCTAAGCATGATGGTATAAGTTTCGAAATCCAGCAAGTATCAACTGCGAATAAGGAATAAGGAACAAATCCAAATTTTCCTTATTCCTTATTCGATTTTCAACTTCATAGTACTTTGCCACGCGGTGTAACAGAACATTTGCGTATGTCCTAATCATCATCATTTTTACTTCTAAGCATGATGGTATAGGTTTCGAAATCCAGCAGGTATCAACGGCGAATAAGGAATAAGGAACAAATCAAAATTTTCCTTATTCCTTATTCGATTTTCAACTTCATAGTACTTTGCCACGCGGTGTAACAGAACGTTTGCGTATGTCCTAATCATCATCATTTTTACTTATAAGCATGATGGTATAGGTTTCGAAATCCAGCAGGTATCAACTGCGAATAAGGAATAAGGAACAAATTCAAATTTTCCTTATTCCTTATTCGATTTTCAACTTCATAGTACTTTGACACGCGGTGTAACAGGACATTTGCGTATGTCCTAATCATCATCATTTTTACTTCTAAGCATGATGGTATAGGTTTCGAAATCCAGCAAGTATCAACTGCGAATGCGGAATAAGGAACAAATCCAAATTTTCCTTATTCCTTATTCGATTTTCAACTTCATAGTACTTTGCCACGCGGTGTAACAGAACATTTGCGTATGTCCTAATCATCATCATTTTTACTTCTAAGCATGATGGTATAGGTTTCGAAATCCAGCAGGTATCAACGGCGAATAAAGAATAAGGAACAAATCCAAATCTTCCTTATTCCTTATTCGATTTTCAACTTCATAGTACTTTGCCACGCGGTGTAACAGAACATTTGCGTATGTCCTAATCATCATCATTTTTACTTCTAAGCATGATGGTATAGGTTTCGAAATCCAGCAGGTATCAACGGCGAATAAGGAATAAGGAACAAATCCAAATTTTCCTTATTCCTTATTCGATTTTCAACTTCACAGTACTTTGCCACGCGGTGTAACAGGACATTTGCGTCTGTCCTAATCATCATCATTTTTACTTCTAAGCATGATGGTATAAGTTTCGAAATCCAGCAAGTATCAACTGCGAATAAGGAATAGGGAACAAATCCAAATTTTCCTTATTCCTTATTCGATTTTCAACTTCATAGTACTTTGCCACGCGGTGTAACAGAACATTTGCGTATGTCCTAATCATCATCATTTTTACTTCTAAGCATGATGGTATAGGTTTCGAAATCCAGCAGGTATCAACGGCGAATAAGGAATAAGGAACAAATCCAAATTTTCCTTATTCCTTATTCGATTTTCAACTTCATAGTACTTTGCCACGCGGTGTAACAGAACGTTTGCGTATGTCCTAATCATCATCATTTTTACTTATAAGCATGATGGTATAGGTTTCGAAATCCAGCAGGTATCAACTGCGAATAAGGAATAAGGAACAAATCCAAATTTTCCTTATTCCTTATTCGATTTTCAACTTCATAGTACTTTGACACGCGGTGTAACAGGACATTTGCGTATGTCCTAATCATCATCATTTTTACTTCTAAGCATGATCGTATAGGTTTCGAAATCCAGCAAGTATCAACTGCGAATAAGGAATAAGGAACAAATCCAAATTTTCCTTATTCCTTATTCGATTTTCAACTTCACAGTACTTTGCCACGCGGTGTAACAGAACATTTGCGTATGTCCTAATCATCATCATTTTTACTTCTAAGCATGATGGTATAGGTTTCGAAATCCAGCAGGTATCAACGGCGAATAAGGAATAAGGAACAAATCCAAATTTTCCTTATTCCTTATTCGATTTTCAACTTCATAGTACTTTGCCACGCGGTGTAACAGGACATTTGCGTATGTCCTAATCATCATCATTTTTACTTCTAAGCATGATGGTACAGGTTTCGAAATCCAGCAAGTATCAACTGCGAATAAGGAATAAGGAACAAATCCAAATTTTCCTTATTCCTTATTCGATTTTCAACTTCATAGTACTTTGCCACGCGGTGTAACAGGACATTTGCGTATGTCCTAATCATCATCATTTTTACTTCTAAGCATGATGGTATAGGTTTCTAAATCCAGCAAGTATCATCTGCGAATAAGGAATAAGGAATAAATCCAAATTTTCCTTATTCCTTATTCGATTTTCAACTTCATAGTACTTTGCCACGCGGTGTAACAGAACATTTGCGTATGTCCTAATCATCATCATTTTTACTTCTAAGCATGATGGTATAGGTTTCGAAATCCAGCAGGTATCAACTGCGAATAAGGAATAAGGAACAAATCCAAATTTTCCTTATTCCTTATTCGATTTTCAACTTCACAGTACTTTGCCACGCGGTGTAACAGAACATTTGCGTATGTCCTAATCATCATCATTTTTACTTCTAAGCATGATGGTATAGGTTTCGAAATCCAGCAGGTATCAACGGCGAATAAGGAATAAGGAACAAATCCAAATTTTCCTTATTCCTTATTCGATTTTCAACTTCACAGTACTTTGCCACTCGGTGTAACAGAACATTTGCGTATGTCCTAATCATCATCATTTTTACTTCTAAGCATGATGGTATAGGTTTCAAAATCCAGCAGATATAAACTGCGAATAAGGAATAAGGAACAAATCCAAATTTTCCTTATTCCTTATTCGATTTTCAACTTCATAGTACTTTGCCACGCGGTGTAGCAGGACATTTGCGTATGTCCTAATCATCATCATTTTTACTTCTAAGCATGATGGTATAGGTTTCGTAATCCAGCAAGTATCAACTTCGAATAAGGAATAAGGAACAAATCCCAATTTTTCCTTATTCCTTATTCGATTTTCAACTTCATAGTACTTTGCCACGCGGTGTAACAGAACATTTGCGTATGTCCTAATCATCATCATTTTTACTTCAAAGCATGATGGTATAGGTTTCGAAATCCAGCAGGTATCAACGGCGAATAAGGAATAAGGAACAAATCCAAATTTTCCTTATTCCTTATTCGATTTTCAACTTCACAGTACTTTGCCACGCGGTGTAACAGAACATTTGCGTATGTCCTAATAATCATCATTTTTACTACTAAGCATGATAGTATAGGTTTCAAAATCCAGCAGATATAAACTGCGAATAAGGAATAAGGAACAAATCCAAATTTTCCTTATTCCTTATTCGATTTTCAACTTCATAGTACTTTGCCACGTGGTGTAACAGGACATTTGCGTATGTCCTAATCATCATCATTTCTACTTCTAAGCATGATGGTATAGGTTTCGAAATCAAGCAAGTATCAACTGCGAATAAGGAATAAGGAACAAATCCAAATTTTCCTTATTCCTTATTCGATTTTCAACTTCATAGTACTTTGCCACGCGGTGTAACAGAACATTTGCGTATGTCCTAATCATCATCATTTTTACTTCTAAGCATGATGGTATAGGTTTCGAAATCCAGCAGGTATCAACTGTGAATAAGGAACAAGGAACAAATCCAACTTTTCCTTATTCCTTATTCGATTTTCAACTTCACAGTACTTTGCCACGCGGTGTAACAGAACATTTGCGTCTGTCCTAATCATCATCATTTTTACTTCTAAGCATGATGGTATAGGTTTCAAAATCCAGCAGATATAAACTGCGAATAAGGAATAAGGAACAAATCCAAATTTTCCTTAATCCTTATTCGATTTTCAACTTCATGGTACTTTGCCACGCGGTGTAACAGGACATTTGCGTATGTCCTAATCATCATCATTTTTACTTCTAAGCATGATGGTATAGGTTTCGAAATCCAGCAGGTATCAACTGCGAATAAGGAATAAGGAACAAATCCAAATTTTCCTTATTCCTTATTCGATTTTCAACTTCATAGTACTTTGCCACGCGGTGTAACAGGACATTTGCGTATGTCCTAATCATCATCATTTTTACTTCTAAGCATGATGGTACAGGTTTCGAAATCCAGCAAGTATCAACTGCGAAAAAGGAATAAGGAACAAATCCAAATTTTCCTTATTCCTTATTCGATTTTCAACTTCATAGTACTTTGCCACGCGGTGTAACAGGACATTTGCGTATGTCCTAATCATCATCATTTTTACTTCTAAGCATGATGGTATAGGTTTCTAAATCCAGCAAGTATCAACTGCGAATAAGGAATAAGGAATAAATCCAAATTTTCCTTATTCCTTATTCGATTTTCAACTTCATAGTACTTTGCCACGCGGTGTAACAGAACATTTGCGTATGTCCTAATCATCATCATTTTTACTTCTAAGCATGATGGTATAGGTTTCGAAATCCAGCAGGTATCAACTGCGAATAAGGAATAAGGAACAAATCCAAATTTTCCTTATTCCTTATTCGATTTTCAACTTCACAGTACTTTGCCACGCGGTGTAACAGAACATTTGCGTATGTCCTAATCATCATCATTTTTACTTCTAAGCATGATGGTATAGGTTTCGAAATCCAGCAGGTATCAACGGCGAATAAGGAATAAGGAACAAATCCAAATTTTCCTGATTCCTTATTCGATTTTCAACTTCACAGTACTTTGCCACGCGGTGTAACAGAACATTTGCGTATGTCCTAATCATCATCATTTTTACTTCTAAGCATGATGGTATAGGTTTCAAAATCCAGCAGATATAAACTGCGAATAAGGAATAAGGAACAAATCCAAATTTTCCTTATTCCTTATTCGATTTTCAACTTCATAGTACTTTGCCACGCGGTGTAGCAGGACATTTGCGTATGTCCTAATCATCATCATTTTTACTTCTAAGCATGATGGTATAGGTTTCGTAATCCAGCAAGTATCAACTTCGAATAAGGAATAAGGAACAAATCCCAATTTTTCCTTATTCCTTATTCGATTTTCAACTTCATAGTACTTTGCCACGCGGTGTAACAGAACATTTGCGTATGTCCTAATCATCATCATTTTTACTTCAAAACATGATGGTATAGGTTTCGAAATCCAGCAGGTATCAACGGCGAATAAGGAATAAGGAACAAATCCAAATTTTCCTTATTCCTTATTCGATTTTCAACTTCACAGTACTTTGCCACGCGGTGTAACAGAACATTTGCGTATGTCCTAATCATCATCATTTTTACTACTAAGCATGATAGTATAGGTTTCAAAATCCAGCAGATATAAACTGCGAATAAGGAATAAGGAACAAATCCAAATTTTCCTTATTCCTTATTCGATTTTCAACTTCATAGTACTTTGCCACGTGGTGTAACAGGACATTTGCGTATGTCCTAATCATCATCATTTTTACTTCTAAGCATGATGGTATAGGTTTCGAAATCAAGCAAGTATCAACTGCGAATAAGGAATAAGGAACAAATCCAAATTTTCCTTATTCCTTATTCGATTTTCAACTTCATAGTACTTTGCCACGCGGTGTAACAGAACATTTGCGTATGTCCTAATCATCATCATTTTTACTTCTAAGCATGATGGTATAGGTTTCGAAATCCAGCAGGTATCAACTGCGAATAAGGAACAAGGAACAAATCCAACTTTTCCTTATTCCTTATTCGATTTTCAACTTCACAGTACTTTGCCACGCGGTGTAACAGAACATTTGCGTCTGTCCTAATCATCATCATTTTTACTTCTAAGCATGATGGTATAGGTTTCAAAATCCAGCAGATATAAACTGCGAATAAGGAATAAGGAACAAATCCAAATTTTCCTTAATCCTTATTCGATTTTCAACTTCATGGTACTTTGCCACGCGGTGTAACAGGACATTTGCGTATGTCCTAATCATCATCATTTTTACTTCTAAGCATGATGGTATAGGTTTCGAAATCCAGCAGGTATCAACTGCGAATAAGGAATAAGGAACAAATCCAAATTTTCCTTATTCCTTATTCGATTTTCAACTTCATAGTACTTTGCCACGCGGTGTAACAGAACATTTGCGTATGTCCTAATCATCATCATTTTTACTTCTAAGCATGATGGTATAGGTTTCGAAATCCAGCAGGTATCAACGGCGAATAAGGAATAAGGAACAAATCCAAATTTTCCTTATTCCTTATTCGATTTTCAACTTCACAGTACTTTGCCACGCGGTGTAACAGAACATTTGCGTATGTCCTAATCATCATCATTTTTACTTCTAAGCATGATGGTATAGGTTTCGAAATCCAGCAGGTATCAACGGCGAATAAGGAATAAGGAACAAATCCAAATTTTCCTTATTCCTTATTCGATTTTCAACTTCACAGTACTTTGCCACGCGGTGTAACAGAACATTTGCGTATGTCCTAATCATCATCATTTTTACTTCTAAGCATGATGGTATAGGTTTCAAAATCCAGCAGATATAAACTGCGAATAAGGAATAAGGAACAAATCCAAATTTTCCTTATTCCTTATTCGCAGTTTATATCTGCTGGATTTTGAAACCTATACCATCATGCTTAGAAGTAAAAATGATGATGATTAGGACATACGCAAATGTTCTGTTACACCGCGTGGCAAAGTACTGTAAAGTTTAAAATCGAATAAGGAATAAGGAAAATTTGGATTTGTTCCTTATTCCTTATTCGCCGTTGATACCTGCTGGATTTCGAAACCTATACCATCATGCTTAGAAGTAAAAATGATGATGATTCGGACATACGCAAATGTTCTGTTACACCGCGTGGCAAAGTACTATGAAGTTGAAAATCGAATAAGGAATAAGGAAAATTTGGATTTGTTCCTTATTCCTTATTCGCAGTTGATACTTGCTGGATTTCGAAACCTATACCATCATGCTTAGAAGTAAAAATGATGATGATTAGGACATACGCAAATGTCCTGTTACACCGCGTGACAAAGTACTATGAAGTTGAAAATCGAATAAGGAATAAGGCAAATTTGGATTTGTTCCTTATTCCTTATTCGCCGTTGATACCTGTTGGATTTCGAAACCTATACCATCATGCTTAGAAGTAAAAATGATGACGATTAGGACATACGCAAATGTTCTGTTACACCGCGTGGCAAAGTACTGTGAAGTTGAAAATCGAATAAGGAATAAGGAAAATTTGGATTTGTTCCTTATTCCTTATTCGCAGTTGATACTTGCTGGATTTCGAAACCTATACCATCATGCTTAGAAGTAAAAATGATGATGATTAGGACAAACGCAAATGTCCTGTTACACCGCGTGGCAAAGTACTGTTAAGTTGAAAATCGAATAAGGAATAAGGAAAATTTGGATTTGTTCCTTATTCCTTATTCGCCGTTGATACCTGCTGGATTACGAAACCTATACCATCATGCTTAGAAGTAAAAATGATGATGATTAGAACATACGCAAATGTTCTGTTACACCGTGTGGCAAAGTACTGTGAAGTTGAAAATCGAATAAGGAATAAGGAACATTTGGATTTGTTCCTTATTCCTTATTCGCCGTTGATACCTGCTGGATTTCGAAACCTATACCATCATGCTTAGAAGTAAAAATGATGATGATTAGGACATACGCAAATGTTCTGTTACACCGCGTGGCAAAGTACTGTGAAGTTGAAAATCGAATAAGGAATAAGGAAAATTTGGATTTGTTCCTTATTCCTTATTCGCAGTTGATACTTGCTGGATTTCGAAACCTATACCATCATACTTAGAAGGAAAAATGATGATGATTAGGACATACGCAAATGTCCTGTTACACCGCGTGGCAAAGTACTATGAAGTTGAAAATCGAATAAGGAATAAGGAAAATTTGGATTTGTTCCTTATTCCTTATTCGCAGTTTATATCTGCTGGATTCTGAAACCTATACCATCATGCTTAGAAGTAAAAATGATGATGATTAGGACATACGCAAATGTTCTGTTACACCGCGTGGCAAAGTACTGTGAAGTTGAAAATCGAATAAGGAATAAGGAAAAGTTGGATTTGTTCCTTATTCCTTATTCGCCGTTGATACCTGCTGGATTTCGAAACCTATACCATCATGCTTAGAAGTAAAAATGATGATGATTAGGACATACGCGAATGTTCTGTTACACCGCGTGGCAAAGTACTATGAAGTTGAAAATCGAATAAGGAATAAGGAAAATTTGGATTTGTTCCTTATTCCTTATTCGCAGTTTATATCTGCTGGATTTTGAAACCTATACCATCATGCTTAGAAGTAAAAATGATGATGATTAGGACATACGCAAATGTTCTGTTACACCGCGTGGCAAAGTACTGTGAAGTTGAAAATCGAATAAGGAATAAGGAAAATTTGGATTTGTTCCTTATTCCTTATTCGCCGTTGATACCTGCTGGATTTCGAAACCTATACCATCATGCTTAGAAGTAAAAATGATGATGATTAGGACATACGCAAATGTTCTGTTACACCGCGTGGCAAAGTACTATGAAGTTGAAAATCGAATAAGGAATAAGGAAAATTTGGATTTGTTCCTTATTCCTTATTCGCCGTTGATACCTGCTGGATTTCGAAACCTATACCATCATGCTTAGAAGTAAAAATGATGATGATTAGGACATACGCAAATGTTCTGTTACACCGCGTGGCAAAGTACTATGAAGTTGAAAATCGAATAAGGAATAAGGAATAAGGAATAAGGAACAAGGAATAAGGAATAAGGAATAAGGAACAAGGAATAAGGAATAAGGAATAAGGAACAAGGAATAAGGAATAAGGAACCAACTTAACACTCGTTGGAATAGATGGATGTCACTTTTCCTTGCAAAGCATGGAATCCGAGTTTTATTCATCTACAGTATCGCGTCACCATTTAGCCAAGCTACTAGTGGGAATTTGGACAAACCACTAAAACAACCGCATCCTAGTGCCTCAGATTGCGCATTTATATCATTCATGTATATGGTCGCCTGGCCATGACATAACTGATTTACCCCATGGTATAAGTGAATTATTAATATTAAATCATAAATAATCGTTATCACGCGACGCGCAAGGAATCAATAACCCAATCTGCAACGTAACATGCGTAAGATCAGAGTGCTTGATGCCTCGCTGAGTTTATTTGTTTGTGTTGAGGTTTTACGTCCCCGTCAAAATGACACCTCCAACCCTACCGCCCAAGTAACCGCTAGGGGTTAAGAGGCGGTCCGACTCGCATCACTTTTGCTGGGCAGGCTTAGACATTCTAAGCGGTTTACTAGTACTCGAGTTGGGTCAGTTTTACTCGTAGCTCTGCACGGAAGCACCATGCAACTCAAACTATTTCTCTAAGCGCCGATGGGCGGGAGCGCTCGCAGTTAATTTTAATCATAACAAAACATATATGGTTGGCAGTAAATGTTCATGCTCGTTGGAATTATAAGCGTGATTTTTTTTTTATATTTTACTAGGAAATGAGCACGGAAAATTAAAGGGGCTTATGATTTGATTGGGGTCAGCACATTTCTGAGATTACAGCCAAAGCAATTGAGACAATACGATTTCTTAGACGTTTTGTTTGTTTGTTTGATTTGGGGTTTAACGTCCCCGTCAACACTGTAAAGGTCATGTTGGAGACGTTGCTTCCAATTTTGTGGGACTTTTACCCAACATTGAGATGAAATGACATCTCAAGCCCTGTCGCCCAATGAAACCAATAGGGTTTATTAGCATGGACGGTCCGCCTCGCACTGCGGTTCCTGGACAGGCTTAGTTCCTCTAAGCGGTTTACCAGTACTAGTGTGCGGGCCGGATTCAGCTCTGCGTGGAAGCATCATGCAGCCCATATATTTCTTCAAGCCCCTATGGGCGGGGGCATATTTCTTAGACGTAATTTGGCTTTTGCTCCTACTGGCATACAAAACAATGGCTCGACCTCAATACCTGTTTGGCACCCCGTGTAAAACTCACAGATTCAGCAGGTTAAGACGCCTCAGAGGACGACTGCTCGATAGATCTGCCAGCGAGGGCGAAACAAAAGTAGTGTAGGCGATATGTTCGATGAGTGGGAAAGGCCATCACTGGAGGCCCGTCGTGAGCAGTCTTCTTTAGATACACTCTGATACAGTGCCAAAGATATATGGCTCAGTCAATGTTACCGTTCCGTCATTTTGGCATCTCGTGAATGCTAACAATATCGACCTCTTCGGAAAACGGCGAAGATAAATATATGCATTCAGTCGGGTGTAGATCAGTATCATGTCAAATTGCATTAGCTTTTTATATATTTGAACCCTGTAACTAGTTCAACTTAAACAACAGTCAATATTGTAGGTATCAGGTCTATAGAGATGCCCTGAAGACGCCCTATAGAGATGCCCTGAAGAATTCCTTCTTTCCTAGGACTGCATGTATTCTTGAGTGGAATTGTCTTCCCTCCTCTTTGGTAGAGCCCGAACGATGTAGATCGGGACTCAGAGGTTTGCGTTCTAGCATACCTCTGTAAACAGACTGTAAATAGTTTTAATTAAGAACTCAGTAAACGGATTGTAAATAGGTTTGAGAACTAAACCAGTGATTTTTTATGCTAAATTCTAAGGCCAGAATTGACCGACCCAATATCTGTAAATGTCAGTTATGGACGGCACTACTTTGCCACCCTACAAATTGAAAGACAGAGATGAAAAAGCAAGCACGTGCATACGACAAAACACAACTCACCTTTGATCCATTTGTTCTGTGAAAACGTTGATGCAGTGGATTGGTATAATATGTTTACTGTAAGTGATGTTTTATTTCGGCCATTTTTATATTAATTTAACAAAATAGACCCACTGCGATCTATTCCTTCAGCATGATTCTGATTTCGATCAAATTTGGTTAGAATTCATGCTGATGGGTGTAAGGTGGAATCTTTTGCATGGTTCCTCGGGATGAACCGTCCTTCAGATCGGGATGTTAACTGGAAGCCCTTTGTACAGGAATTGGTTTAAAGACCCTTGCTGTAATTACATGATTACTGTATAGGCTTCCGTGGTTTCTCTCTAGGCGAGCGTGATAGCTCAGTGGTTAGTGCACTTGCCTCTGATGCTAGAGGTCCCGGGTTCGATCCCCGGCAGCGGCGATAAAATTTCGGTGTCCGAACACGCTCCATTGGCATCATTTGCAGGGATGAATGTCATCAAGTGCACCGTCCTTCGGATCGGGACGTTAACTGGAGGCCCCCTGTGCAGGGAGAACCATCCCCTGTGCAGGTTAAAAATCCCTACCGTAATTACATGATAATTGTGTAGGCTTTCATCCTGCAAAACCTGAAGTGTATGTAATATATACACCTGCGGTAATGGTCAAATGTGACCGACGCAGTATCAGAAGACAGACAGACAGACAGACACAGACGGTGTACATAATCAGATGTGCAGGACGAAAACCTGCACGAGGTATGCTACTTGGTGTGTGTGTTTTGGTGGTGGTTGGGGGTGGGGTTCTCTAGTTTTCACTTAATGACATTCATCCCTGCAAATGATGGCAACGGAGTGTGTTCCGACGCAGAAATTTTATAACAGCTGCCGGGTATCAAACCGGGGGCCTCGAGTATCAGAGGAAAGTGCATTAACCATGGAGCTATTACTGAGCTAGAGCTAGTGACCCAGAGCGTTATAGCTCAGTGGTTAGTGCACTTGCCTCTGATGGTAGAGGTTCCGGATTCGATCCCCGGTAGCGGCAATAAAATTTCGGTGTTTGCAAGGATGAATGCCACAAAGTGCACCGTCCTTCGATCGGGACGTTAACTGGAAGCCCTTTGTACAGGAATTGGTTTAAAGACCCTTGCTGTAATTACATGATTACTGTATAGGCTTCCGTGGTTTCTCTCTAGGCGACACAGACGGTGTACATAATCAGATGTGCAGGACGAAAACCTGCACGAGGTATGCTACTTGGTGTGTGTGTTTTGGTGGTGGTTGGGGTGGGGTTCTCTAGTTTTCACTTAATGACATTCATCCCTGCAAATGATGGCAACGGAGTGTGTTCCGACGCAGAAATTTTATAACAGCTGCCGGGTATCAAACCGGGGGCCTCGAGTATCAGAGGAAAGTGCATTAACCATGGAGCTATTACTGAGCTAGAGCTAGTGGCCCAGATCGTTATAGCTCAGTGGTTAGTGCACTTGCCTCTGATGGTAGAGGTTCCGGATTCGATCCCCGGTAGCGGCAATAAAATTTCGGTGTTTGCAAGGATGAATGCCACAAAGTGCACCGTCCTTCGATCGGGACGTTAACTGGAGACCCCCTGTGCAGGGATATGGAGGTTAATCATTGCCAAAAATACAGACATGTAAACATTACATTGGTCAACGTTATACATCGTAATGTGTAGTTTGAAACATGGAATGGGGTATAGTTATGAATTGTAAACATTACATTTGTCAAAATACAGACATGTAAATATTACATTTGTCAACGCTAAACATCGTAATGTGTAGTTTGAAACGTGGAATAGGGTATAGTTATGACTTGTAAACATTACAATTGTCAATGCTGAACGTCGTACTGTGTAGTTTGTAGTAGTACTGGAGAGTAGTTATACTAGTAACATGTTGTTTTAACATCTTCTTATACTTCTATCTGTGCATTACTGCAAGTACAAGTTTGTATCATTGACTTTCTACCTTTTGAAGACTTTCTAAACCAACAACGTCATCTTACGTCACGTTAACCGATGCAACGATTCAGAGGACTCGTGTAATTCAAAGCCTTGTATTCTGTAAGATCTACTGTGTTGCGTGTGCTATACATCCAGATGCAAAACGTACGGTTAAATAGGTTCCATCGCTCAATGAACAAGGCGAAAGTATATACTTGTAAAGTTATGGTTTGACATGTACATCTTTATCGAATTTTGCAATGCCCATATATGGTGTTGCCTCCGGAAACTGTCGGTCTTTGTCGAAGTTGTATGGAAAATAAATATTTGAAATAAGGATCGCTCCCTGATACTTCCGGAATGCAAGGGAGACTACTTATCTAGACTATTTAGGTTGGATGATTTAAAAAAAAAAAACACCCTTCCAGATCGATTCCCCTAATATATTAAGCGTTGGCGGTGAACTGTACATTTTGTTTTTAGATGATAGTTTTAAGTACCGTATTTCTAAATCTTGATATAAATATTTAAAGATTTTGAGTCCAATTAGGTGGGTAATTAGCCGAGGATACTGGTGACATGGTTATGGTTCTTGCAGTCTGCGATTCCCCTCATTGCCCTCTATCAGTATTTCAAGTTTCACTTAATTACCTTTAATCCTTTTAGAGAAAGTGTGATGGATGGACGGATAGACGGATGAACAGTCAGACGGACGGACAAAGTGGCGACTATATGCTCTCCCTTCAGGGAGCATAAAAACACACACAAAATATTTGGATAGTATAACTTGACCAAGATGGTATATCCACCAAAAAACATGCTATCAAAGCTGCAGTTTACAGGGAACAAATAGAAGTTGTCCTTGAACTGTCGCCACACAGACCAATATGCATCATCATAACACACACTTTCGACATAGCGCGTGTTTTCACATTTCCAAAATGGCTACTTTTCTGATGAAAATCAGTGATATCGTTTTTATATATACTGCAAACAAAGGCTGTGGGTGCTCGTTAGAACCGCCTCATCGAGGCGGTTCTAACGAGTACCCACATCCTATGTCTCGGAGCAGAAAAAAATATACCCCGTAAACTCCAGTTTTGTCTATATAAAGTGGGGTTTATAGGGAGTGTTCATTTCACGGACTTGTTCAGGTGATGTTTGTCTCAATGGCGTCTTTCGCACATTTACCTCATTACGAAAACACATGCGTGGGGCATAGTGCATCTTTTTTTATATCTCAAAAACGGACATTTTTTGATAAACATTTATGATATATTTCTTATTAATACTCCAAACGTAGACTGTGGGTGTCCAATGGCGCGGTTCTAACGGGTAAATACAACTTATAAACATAGATTGTGGGTGCTCAGTTGGGCGGTTCTGACGGGTACACACAACTTTTGTCTTGGAGCAAAAATTAGGAATTTATGATTTACTTTTATCAATAGTCCAATACATCAAACATAGGTTGTGGGTGCTAAATGGGGTGCTTCTAACGATTACCCACAACCTATGTCTTGGAGCAGAAATAAGGAAATGGTGTATACCCCTTTTAACCATAGTCTACTCTATATTCAGTGGGGTTTCAAGGAGTGTTCAATACAGGACTTGTTAACATGAAGGTTTGATTTGCGCCCCCCCCCCCCCACCCATCGGGGCTTGGAGAAATAGTTTGGAATGCATGACATCACATGAACAAGTCCGCGAAATGAAGACCCCCCCTTAATCCCACTTTATATAGAGAAAACTGGGGTTTAAGGGGGTAATCATTATTTTTCTTATTTTTACTCCAAGACATAGGTTGTGGATACTCGTGACGGACAGACGAGTACCCACAACCTATGTTTGTAGTATTTATAAGAAAAATATCACAGATTTTCATCAGAAAAGTAGCCATTTTGGAGATGTGAAAAAATGCACTATGCCATACGGGCGAGTTATCGTAATGATGCTTCCACGCAGAGTTGAAACGGAACGCACTTGAGTACTGGTAAATGTAAACCGCTCAGACGGTCTAACCCTGTCAAGAAAAGCTGGGGCGGTCTAACGAGTACATGTTCCCACAATTTATGATTTTAACAACAAACAAGAGGGCCATGATGGCCCTGGTTCGCTCACCTGATCCATATTGAAGAAATGAAATTTTAAGTAATATGTTAAGTTGGAGTGGAAGGTTTGAGCAATTTTGGTTGACAGTGACCCAAGGAACATTTCTGTGAAATTTTTTCAAACCCATCGAATATTCCTATGATTTTTTTCCCCTTTTCATTTTTGAGAACAAATCTTATATGAGTTTATCAATTTTAAGTTCTTGCGACCATCTTGTTCAGCAGAGTGGAGCAATTTGAGCAAATTTGACAGATGGTACCCAAAAATTATTCCTGTGAAAACATTTATAAACTAGAATAATGTCGATTGCGCGCCATCGCAAATCCCCACGCTTTTTACAGAGGGGCCTAGTACCGAAAACCCCTCACCCTGGGCCCTAATTTGACCCCAGGGTCAAAATATTACCTGTATTATATTCTACTAATCATGTCCTTCAATTTGATATGCCACATGACTATGTTCCATAAAATTAAATTTTGACCCTTTGACCCCTCCCCCAGGGCCCCAATCTGATCCCAGGGTCAAAATTTTACTTGAATTGTATTCTATTAATCGCCCCCTTCAATTTGATATTCCATATGACTATACTCGGTAAAATTTGAATTTTGACACCCTGACCCCCCCCCCCCCCCCCCCACGAAGTCCGACCCCTTGGACATGACCTCGGGGTCGAAGCCAAAATCCCGTTCAATATGTGTTACATATATCATTAATAATTACTTATGCAAAGTTTGGTTTCAAAATCTATAAAATTGACTTTGAAATTGAATTTAATTGATATTTGACCTTTTGACCCCTCCCCAAGGCCCCTGGGGGCGGTGCCAAAAATAAATGTATCGTTGCACGCCCTCATCATGTAAGGAAGCTGTGTACCGAATTTGGTTACATTCCGACCAGTAGTTAAGGATAGCGTGACGGACAGACGGACGGACGGACAGACGGACGGACGGATGTTCTCACGGTTGTATACTTATGTGGCTATTTTTGGCAGGATTGATACTTAAGTGGCTACTTTTAGCCACAGAAAAGAAGTATTTTTGGTGTCTAACGGAATAAATCCCATAGACTTACATTGATTCTGTCCATTTACATAGCCACCTAACTATACATTTGTTGGTGCGGTCATACAGACGGACGGAAGCGTTCACAATATCCCCGAACGCTTTTTTTAAAAAGCGTGGAGATAATCAGTAGCTAGAGCGATCACAAAAGTTTTGTTTCCTACAAATAGCCAGTTACCTTGACATTGAGCCCCAATACCTGAAAGTTGAACTCGCTCAAGCTAATAAAATTCCCAACATTTATGTGAAGTGATATTAAAATACATGGATAAATGTAAAACTATTTAAACTAGAACGATGACAAAGTTTTTTTTTCTTCTGAAAACAGCCATAATGACCTCGGCCTTCATCCCAGCAACCTGAAAGTCGCATTTGCTTGATATATTATCATACCAAACATTTGCGCGAAAGTATATTAAGATCCATCCATAAATGTAGGCACAAGAGCCTTAACAAAGTTTGCGCGAAGGTATATTAAAATCCATCCATAAATGTAGGCACAAGAGCCTTAACAAAGTTTTTCCAAGAATAGCCATAATAACCTTGATCTTGTGTCCAGACCCTAAATGTTGATCTTGGTTCCGATATTATCATACCTAACATTTCTGTGAAGTTACATCAAATTCCATTGATAAATGCAGGCGCTAGAGCCATGAAAAAAAAATCTAAAAATAGCCACCGTGACCTTCATTTAAGCTCAGGACACTGAAAGTCAAACTGCTCAATATATTATTATACCTAGCATTTGTGAAAAGTTACATTAAAATATATCAATTAATGTAGGCACTTGAGCGATGACATTTTTTTTCTAAAATAGACCTTTACCTTGAGCCCAGTAACCTGATGGTCCAGCTTGCTCGAGATATTATCATACACAACATTTGTGTGAAGTTACATAAAAAATCTTTTGATAAATGTAGGTGCTAGAGTGAAGTCAAAGGTTTTTTTTCTTCTAAAAATAGCCACATTGACTATGACCTTGCACCCAGGACCCTGAAACTCTAACTTGCTGGAGAAATTATCATACCAGCATTTGTGGGAAGCTACATTAAAATCCATCAATAAATCTGGAGACTAGAGTGAAGATTTTTTTTCAAAAAGTAGCCACAAGGACCTTGACCTTGATCCCAACATCCTGAAAGTATTGCTTGTTTGAGATACTATCATACTGAACATTTGTGTGAAGTTGTATTAAAATCCATCAATAATTGAAAGCAAACTATTTTCTAAAATAGATACCGCGACCTTGACGCTTAGCCTAGCATTGAGATATTGTCAACATGATCATTCTGAGCACGTCTGATGATGAATTGACCAAAACTGTGGCCTCTCGCGTTTTCAAACGGTTTTCCTTTGCTTTGACCTACTGACCTACTTTTTGACCCTACCTGACCCATATTTGAACTTGACGAGATATTGTCAAGATGATTATTCTGAACAAGTGTGACAATGATTGGACCAAAATTGTGGTATGAAATCTAGCATGTTCACAAGGTTTTTCTATGTTTTGATCTATTGACCTACTTTCTAATCAGACATGACCAATAATCATACTTGACCGAAATATTGTAAACATGAACATTCTGAGCATTTCTGTGTATTGCCCGTCTATGGTACACTATACCCACAAAATATGGTCACTCTGAAAACTCCCAGGCTATGGCTCCCGGAGACTCGAACCAGGGTACCCAACCCAAAATATAGCCAGATATTGCATATATTGTGAGGCGATCTGCTCGGAACTTCCCCGATGAATTTTTCGGAAAACATGTCTGTGTATTGTCCGTCTATGGTACATTATACCCACAAAATATGGTCACTCTGAAAACTCCCAGGCTATGGCCCCCGGAGCGTCGAACTTGGGTACCACCACCTGTAGACTCGCGCTTAGTCATATATGGCACATGCTGGGACGCGATTTTCTCAAAACTTTCCCAATGAATTTTTTTGAAAACATCTCTGTTTATTGCCCGTCTATGGTACACTATACCCACAAAATATGGTCACTCTGAAAACTCCCAGGCTATGGCTCCCGGAGACTCGAACCAGGGTACCCCACCCAAAATATAGCCAGATATTGCATATATTGTGAGGCGATTTGCTCGGAACTTCCCCAATGAATTTTTCGGAAAACATTTCTGTGTATTGCCCGTCTATGGTACATTATACCCACAAAATATGGTCACTCTGAAAACTCCCAGGCTATGGCCTCCGCAGCATCGAACTTGGGTACCCCCACCTGTAGACTCGCGCTTAGTCATATATGTCACATGCGGGGACGCGATTTTCTCAAAACTTCCCCAATGAATTTTTTTGAAAACATTTCTGTGTATTGCCCGTCTATGGTACACTATACCCACAAAATATGGTCACTCTGAAAACTCCCAGGCTATGGCTCCCGGAGACTCGAACCAGGGTACCCCACCCAAAATATAGCCAGATATTGCATATATTGTGAGGCGATTTGCTCGGAACTTCGCCAATTAATTTTTCGGAAAACATTTCTGTGTATTGCCCGTCTATGGTACATTATACCCACAAAATATGGTCACTCTGAAAACTATTAGGCTATGGCCCCCGGAGAGTCGAACTTGGGTACCCCCACCTGTAGACTCGCGCTTAGTATTATGGCACATGCGGGGACGCGATTTTCTCAAAACTTCCCCAATGAAATTTTTTGAAAACATTTCTGTGTATTGCCCGTCTATGGTACACTATACCCACAAAATATGGTCACCCTAAAAACTCCCAGGCTATGGCTCCCGGAGACTCGAACAAGCGTACCCCACGCAAAATATAACCAGATATTGCATATATTGTGAGGCGATTTGCTCGGAACTTCCCCAATGAATTTTTCGGAAAACATTTCTGTGTATTGCCCGTCTATGGTACATCATACCCGCAAAATATGGTCACTCTGAAAAATTCCCAGGCTATGGCCCCCGGAGCGTCGAACTTGGGTACCCTCACCTGTAGACTCGCGCTTAGTCATATATTGCACATACGGGGACGCGATTTTCTCAAAACTTCCCCAATGAAATTTTTTGAAAACATTTCTGTGTATTGACCGTCTATGGTACACTATACCCACAAAATATGGTCACTCTGAAAACTCCCAGGCTATGGCTCCCGGAGACTTGAACCAGGGTACCCCACCCAAAATATAGCCAGATATTGCATATATTGTGAGGCGATTTTGTCGGAACTTCCCCAATGATTTTTTTGGAAAACATTTCTGTGTATTGCCCGTTTATGGTACATTATACCCACAAAATTTGGTCACTCTGAAAACTCCCAGGCTATGGCCCCCGGAGCGTCGAACTTGGGTACCCCCACCTGTAGACTCGCGCTTAGTCATATATGGCACATGCGAGGACGCGATTTTCTCAAAACTTCCCCGATGAAATTTTTTGAAAACATTTCTGTGTATTGCCCGTCTATGGTACACTATACCCACAAAATATGGTCGCTCTGAAACTCCCAGGCTATGGCTCCCGGAGACTCGAACCAGGGTACCCCACCCAAAATATAGCCAGATATTGCATATATTGTGAGGCGATTTGCTCGGAACTTCCCCAATGATTTTTTCGGAAAACATTTCTGTGTGTTGCCCGTCTATTTTTACATTATACCCACAAAATATGGTCACTCTGAAAACTCCCGGGCTATGGCCCCCGGAGCGTCGAACTTGGGTACCCCCACCTGTAGACTCGCGCTTAGTCATATATGGCACATGCGGGGACGCGATTTTCTCAAAACTTCCCCAATGAAATTTTTTGAAAACATTTCTGTGTATTGCCCGTCTATGGTACACTATACCCACAAAATATGGTCACTCTGAAAACTCCCAGGCTATGGCTCCCGGAGACTCGAACCAGGGTACCCCACCCAAAATATAGCCAGATATTGCATATATTGTGTGGCGATTTGCTCGGAACTTCCCCAATGAATTTTTCGGAAATATTTCTGTGTATTGCCCGTCTATGGTACATTATACCCACAAAATATGGTCACTCTGAAAACTACCAGGCTATTGCCCCCGGAGCGTCGAACTTGGGTACCCCCACTTGTAGACTCGCGCTTAGTCATATATGGCACATGCGGGTACGCGATTTTCTCAAAACTTCCCCAATGAATTTTTTTGAAAACATTTCTGTGTATTGCCCGTTTATGGTACACTATACCCACAAAATATGGTCACTCTGAAAACTCCCAGGTTATGGCTCCCGGAGACTCGAACCAGGGTACCCCACCCAAAATATAGCCAGATATTGCATATATTGTAAGGCGATTTGCTCGGAACTTCCCCAATGAATTTTTCGGAAAACATTTCTGTGTATTGCCCGTCTATGGTATATTATACCCACAAAATATGGTCACTCTGAAAACTCCGAGGCTATAACCCCCGGAGCGTCGAACTTGGGTACCCCCACCTGTAGACTCGCGCTTAGTCATATATGGAACATGCGGGGACGCGATTTTCTCAAAACTTCCTCAATGACATTTTTTGAAAACATTTCTGTTTATTGCCCGTCTATGGTACACTATACCCACAAAATATGGTCACCCTGAAAACTCCCAGGTTATGGCTCCCGGAGACTCGAACCAGGGTACCCCACCCATAATAAAGCCAGATATTGCATTGTTGTGAGGCGATTTGCTCGGAACTTCCCCAATGAATTTTTCGGAAAACATTTCTGTGTATTGCCCGTCTTTGGTACATTATACCCACAAAATATGGTCACTTTGAAAACTCCCAGGCTATGGTCCCCGGAGCGTCGAAGTTGGGTACCCCCACCCGTAGACTCGCGCTTAGTCATATATGGCACATGTGGGGACGCGATTATCTGAAAACTTCCTCAATGAATTTTTTTGAAAACATTTCTGTGTATTGCCCGTCTATGGTACACAATACCCACAAAATATGGTCACTCTGAAAACCCCCCAGGCTATGGCTCACGGTGACTCGAACCAGGGTACCCAACCCAAAATATAGCCACTTGTTGCATATACTGTGAGGCGATTTGCTCGGAACTTCCCCAATGAATTTTTCGGAATACATTTCTGTGTATTGCCCGTCTATGGTACATGTTATAATCTTCACTCTAGTCTCTAGATTTATTGATGGATTTTAATGTAGCTTCACACAAATGCTGGTATGATAATTTCTCCAGCAAGTTAGAGTTTCAGGGTCCTGGGTGCAAGGTCATAGTCAATGTGGCTATTTTTAGAAGAAAAAAAACCTTTGACTTCACTCTAGCACCTACATTTATCAAAAGATTTTTTATGTAACTTCACACAAATGTTGTGTATGATAATATCTCGAGCAAGCTGGACCATCAGGTTACTGGGCTCAAGGTAAAGGTCTATTTTAGAAAAAAAAATGTCATCGCTCTAGTGCCTACATTAATTGATATATTTTAATGTAACTTTTCACAAATGCTAGGTATAATAATATATTGAGCAGTTTGACTTTCAGTGTCCTGAGCTTAAATGAAGGTCACGGTGGCTATTTTTAGATTTTTTTTTTCATGGCTCTAGCGCCTGCATTTATCAATGGAATTTGATGTAACTTCACAGAAATGTTAGGTATGATAATATCTGAACCAAGATCAACATTTAGGGTCTGGACACAAGATCAAGGTTATTATGGCTATTCTTGGAAAAACTTTGTTAATGCTCTTGTGCCTACATTTATGGATGGATTTTAATATACCTTCGCGCAAACTTTGTTAAGGCTCTTGTGCCTACATTTATGGATGGATTTTAATATACTTTCGCGCAAATGTTTGGTATGATAATATATCAAGCAAATGCGACTTTCAGGTTGCTGGGATGAAGGCCGAGGTCATTATGGCTGTTTTCAGAAAAAAAAAAACTTTGTCATCGTTCTAGTTTAAATAGTTTTACATTTATCAATGTATTTTAATATCACTTCACATAAATGTTGGGAATTTTATTAGCTTGAGCGAGTTCAACTTTCAGGTATTGGGGCTCAATGTCAAGGTAACTGGCTATTTGTAGGAAACAAAACTTTTTGTGATCGCTCTAGCTACTGATTATCTCCACGCTTTTTAAAAAAAAAGCGTTCGGGGATATTGTGAACGCTTCCGTCCGTCTGTATGACCGCACCAACAAATGTATAGTTAGGTGGCTATGTAAATGGACAGAATCAATGTAAGTCTATGGGATTTATTCCGTTAGACACCAAAAATACTTCTTTTCTGTGGCTAAAAGTAGCCACTTAAGTATCAATCCTGCCAAAAATAGCCACATAAGTATACAACCGTGAGAACATCCGTCCGTCCGTCTGTCCGTCCGTCTGTCCGTCACGCTATCCTTAACTACTGGTCGGAATGTAACCAAATTCGGTACACAGCTTCCTTACATGATGAGGGCGTGCAACGTTACATTTATTTTTGGCACCGCCCCCAGGGGCCTTGGGGAGGGGTCAAAAGGTCAAATATCAATTAAATTCAATTTCAAAGTCAATTTTATAGATTTTGAAACCAAACTTTGCATAAGTAATTATTAATGATATATGTAACACATATTGAACGGGATTTTGGCTTCGACCCCGAGGTCATGTCCAAGGGGTCGGACTTCGTGGGGGGGGGGGGGGGGTCAGGGTGTCAAAATTCAAATTTTACCGAGTATAGTCATATGGAATATCAAATTGAAGGGGGTGATTAATAGAATACAATACAAGTAAAATTTTGACCCTGGGATCAGATTGGGGCCCTGGGGGAGGGGTCAAAGGGTCAAAATTTAAGTTTTTTGGAACATAGTCATGTGGCATATCAAATTGAAGGACATGATTAGTAGAATATAATACAGGTAATATTTTGACCCTGGGGTCAAATTAGGGCCCAGGGTGAGGGGTTTTCGGTACTAGGCCCCTCTGTAAAAAGCGTGGGGATTTGCGATGGCGCGCAATCGACATTATTCTAGTTTATAAATGTTTTCACAGGAATAATTTTTGGGTACCATCTGTCAAATTTGCTCAAATTGCTCCACTCTGCTGAACAAGATGGTCGCAAGAACTTAAAATTGATAAACTCATATAAGATTTGTTCTCAAAAATGAAAAGGGGAAAAAAATCATAGGAATATTCGATGGGTTTGAAAAAATTTCACAGAAATGTTCCTTGGGTCACTGTCAACCAAAATTGCTCAAACCTTCCACTCCAACTTAACATATTACTTAAAATTTCATTTCTTCAATATGGATCAGGTGAGCGAACCAGGGCCATCATGGCCCTCTTGTTTGTTGTTAAAATCATAAATTGTGGGAACATGTACTCGTTAGACCGCCCCAGCTTTTCTTGACAGGGTTAGACCGTCTGAGCGGTTTACATTTACCAGTACTCAAGTGCGTTCCGTTTCAACTCTGCGTGGAAGCATCATTACGATAACTCGCCCGTATGGCATAGTGCATTTTTTCACATCTCCAAAATGGCTACTTTTCTGATGAAAATCTGTGATATTTTTCTTATAAATACTACAAACATAGGTTGTGGGTACTCGTTAGAACCGCCTCAATGAGGCGGTTCTAACGAGTACCCACAACCTATGTCTTGGAGTAAAAATAAGAAAAATAATGTTTACCCCCTTAAACCCCAGTTTTCTCTATATAAAGTGGGATTAAGGGGGGGGGGGGGGGTCTTCATTTCGCGGACTTGTTCATGTGATGTCATGCATTCCAAACTATTTCTCCAAGCCCCGATGGGTGGGGGGCGCAAATCAAACCTTCATGTTAACAAGTCCTGTATTGAACACTCCTTGAAACCCCACTGAATATAGAGTAGACTATGGTTAAAAGGGGTATACACCATTTCCTTATTTCTGCTCCAAGACATAGGTTGTGGGTAATCGTTAGAAGCACCCCATTTAGCACCCACAACCTATGTTTGATGTATTGGACTATTGATAAAAGTAAATCATAAATTCCTTATTTTTGCTCCAAGACAAAAGTTGTGTGTGCCTGTCAGAACCGCCTAACTGAGCACCCACAATCTATGTTTATAAGTTGTATTTACCCGTTAGAACCGCGCCATTGGACACCCACAGTCTACGTTTGGAGTATTAATAAGAAATATATCATAAATGTTTATCAAAAAATGTCCGTTTTTGAGATATAAAAAAAGATGCACTATGCCCCACGCATGTGTTTTCGTAATGAGGTAAATGTGTGAAAGACGCCATTGAGACAAACATCACCTGAACAAGTCCGTGAAATGAACACTCCCTATAAACCCCACTTTATATAGACAAAACTGGAGTTTACGGGGTATATTTTTTCTGCTCCGAGACATAGGATGTGGGTACTCGTTAGAACCGCCTCGATGAGTCTAACGAGCACCCACAGCCTTTGTTTGCAGTATATATTTTTTTTTTTTTTTTTGGTTTGGGTTTTACGGCCCTTTCAAGATTATTTCACTCATATCGAGCCGATCGTTAATCAGAGGTGGGCGAAAACCGGAGTACCCGGAGAAAAACCACCTGACCTTCCGTTGCAGAACTTGGCGTCTCACACGTGGCCCGAGCGAGGCTCGAACCTACGGCGGTGAGAGACCTAATGACTAAGAGTCAGCGCTCTTATCCACTAGGCCACGGAGGCCCGTTGCAGTATATATAAAAACGATATCACTGGTTTTCATCAGAAAAGTAGCCATTTTGGAAATGTGAAAACACGCGCTATGTCGAAAGTGTGTGTTATGATGATGCATATTGGTCTGTGTGGCGACAGTTCAAGGACAACTTCTATTTGTTCCCTGTAAACTGCAGCTTTGATAGCATGTTTTTTGGTGGATATACCATCTTGGTCAAGTTATACTATCCAAATATTTTGTGTGTGTTTTTATGCTCCCTGAAGGGAGAGCATATAGTCGCCACTTTGTCCGTCCGTCTGACTGTTCATCCGTCTATCCGTCCATCCATCACACTTTCTCTAAAAGGATTAAAGGTAATTAAGTGAAACTTGAAATACTGATAGAGGGCAATGAGGGGAATCGCAGACTGCAAGAACCATAACCATGTCACCAGTATCCTCGGCTAATTACCCACCTAATTGGACTCAAAATCTTTAAATATTTATGTCAAGATTTAGAAATACGGTACTTAAAACTATCATCTAAAAACAAAATGTACAGTTCACCGCCAACGCTTAATATATTAGGGGAATCGATCGGGAAGGGTGTTTTTTTTTTTTTTTTTTTTTTTTAAATCATCCAACCTAAATAGTCTAGATAAGTAGTCTCCCTTGCATTCAGGAAGTATCAGGGAGCGATCCTTATTTCAAATATTTATTTTCCATACAACTTCGACAAAGACCGACAGTTTCCGGAGGCAACACCATATATGGGCATTGCAAAATTCGATAAAGATGTACATGTCAAACCATAACTTTACAAGTATATACTTTCGCCTTGTTCATTGAGCGATGGAACCTATTTAACCGTACGTTTTGCATCTGGATGTATAGCACACGCAACACAGTAGATCTTACAGAATACAAGGCTTTGAATTACACGAGTCCTCTGAATCGTTGCATCGGTTAACGTGACGTAAGATGACGTTGTTGGTTTAGAAAGTCTTCAAAAGGTAGAAAGTCAATGATACAAACTTGTACTTGCAGTAATGCACAGATAGAAGTATAAGAAGATGTTAAAACAACATGTTACTAGTATAACTACTCTCCAGTACTACTACAAACTACACAGTACGACGTTCAGCATTGACAATTGTAATGTTTACAAGTCATAACTATACCCCATTCCACGTTTCAAACTACACATTACGATGTTTAGCGTTGACAAATGTAATATTTACATGTCTGTATTTTGACAAATGTAATGTTTACAATTCATAACTATACCCCATTCCATGTTTCAAACTACACATTACGATGTATAACGTTGACCAATGTAATGTTTACATGTCTGTATTTTTGGCAATGATTAACCTCCATACAGGGAGAGTCATGTCCTTTCTTTGTTTCTTTCTTTCTACTTATACTGCGATCGGTCACAGTTGAGCGTTACTCGAAGGTGTACATTACATACACTCCAGGTACATGGTAATCATGTAATTACGGTAGGGGTCTTTAACCTGCACAGGAGTTGACTATTCCTGCACAGGGGGACCTCCATGCAGTTAACGTCCTGATCCGAAGGACGGTGCGCTTTTTGCCATTCATCCCTGCAAATGATGCCAATGGAGCGTGACGAAATAATCACCGCCTCCGGGGATCGAACGGGGGCCTCTAGCATCAGAGGCAAGTGCACTAACCACTGAGCTATCACGCTCCTGTGCAGGTTAAAGACCCCTACCGTAATTACATTGATGTGAACACATTGAGCGACGGTAGGAAAGATTCACTTTCAACGAATGCCAAAACACGATAAAACACGCCGGTATCAGGAAAATATGAATTACCGGTGTCGGGGAAAATGTCCCACAAAATTGGAAGCAACGTCTCCAAAATGACTTAAATGGTGTTGACGGGGACATTTAATCTTAAATCAAACAAACGAACAAAACTTCATATAATGCATTTTTAGTTCTGCTGAGTCGAAGGCTCAAGGTGAACTGTTGTGATTAATCTGTGTCCGTCGTCTGTCTGTTGTCTGGTGTCTGTCGTCCGTCAACATTTGACATTGAGGATGCTGTATATGCAGACTGCATTTTTCATTGAATCTTCATGAAATTTGTTGAGGATATGTATGACATCTGGGTCAGGCTCGAATATGGGTCATTTGGGATCAAAAACTTGGTCACTGTGAAAATCATATGAAAACCTTGTGGATACTTTTTATTGGAACCTGGTCAGGATATGTGACTAGATAAATTCTAGGTCCTTTTTGAATATGGGTCATGTGGGGTAAAACACTAGATCACTAGGTTAAATCATATGAAAACCTTGCGGGTGCCGTATAGGCTGCATTTTTAGCTCGGCTGTTTTCGAAGAAAACGACGAGGTATTGTCATAGCTCTGGCGTCGTCTGCGTCGTCGTCGTCGTGCAAAAACTTGGGCATTTTGTAATATCTCTGTAATTACTGAACATATTTACTTGAAACTCGGACTAGTTGTTCATTATGAAAAGGGGAACTCATACCAATAGGTGAGGTAACCCTCAAAATATTTTTGGCACAGTTATGCCCCTTTTTCGACTTAGAATTTTTGTTTTCTAAACGAAACTGCAGCCGAGCGTTGGCACCCGCATGCGGTGCTCTTGTTTATTGTATCTTCATGATAGTTGGTCAGAAAGTGTGTCTAGATGACATCTAGTTCAGGTTCGGATATGGGCCATCTGGGTCCAAAAAACTAGGTCACTAGGTCAAATCATATGAAAACCTTTTGGATGCAATAGAAGCTACATTTTTCGTCGGAACTTCATGAAACTTGGTCAGGATGGTTATCTAGATGAATTCTAGGTTATGTTTGAACACGGGTCATCTTGGGTTAAAAACTAGGCCACTAGGTCAAATCATATTGAAACCTTGCAATAGAAGCTACAGTTTTCAAAGAATCATTGTGAAAGTTGGTCAGATTGTTAATCTAGATAAAATTTAGGTCCAGTTTGAATCTTCGTCATCTTGGATCAAAAACTATGTCACTGGATCAAATCATATGAAAACCCTGGGTGCAATAAAAGCTGCATTTTCAATGGATCTTCATGAAACTTAGTCAGGATGTGTGTCTAGATGAATTCCAAGTCAAGTTGGAATATGAGTATTCTGGGGGTCAAACACTAGGCTACTAGGTCAAACCATATGAAAACCTTGTGATTGCAATTGAGGCTGCATTTTGTCATTAGGACGTCATGAAACTTAGTCAGGATATATGTTTCTAGATAAATTTCTTCGCCAGGTTCGAACTTGGGTCATCTAGAGTAAACAAGAGGGCCCAATGGCCCTATATCGCTCACCTGTGTACCAGAAAATCATTAGTGTAGGAGACCACTTGACATTGCTACATACTAAATATCTAAGCTCGGGCAAAGCGGTGTCCATGCTTATAAACCCTACTGGTTTCATTGGGCCACAGAGCTTGAGATGTAATTTCATCTCAATGTCTGGTAAAATCCTACAACATTGGAAGAGACATCTCCAAAATGACCTATACAGTGTTGACGGGGATTTAAAACTACAAATCAAACAAAATCTGTGCCTTATGGTTTTGGAGAAAAATGATATTTTTATTTTTTTTTCCAGTATAAGTCTATAGGAGCTAATGAGCCCTGGGGCTTGACCAATTTTGACCCAAAGAGCATGGTTGGCAGGATTTATGTAGGCGACCATTTTGTGTTGCTATATATTAAATATCTAAGGTCTGTATTTCATGATTTCAAAGAAGATGTTTGAAGCTTTTTCCATTATAAGTTTGTTGGAGTTTAGGGGCCACAGGATTTGGACCCCAGGGGCATGATTGGCAGGATTCATGCAGGCGACCACACGACATTGCTACATGCTAAATACATAAGCTCTGGGACTTATGGTTTCAGAGAAGATTTTTGAAGATTTTTTTCCCCATTTGAAGTTTTTTTGTTTTTTGTTTTTTTTTTTCATTATAAGGGCCCTGTGGTTTCAGAGAAGAAGATTTTTGAAGTTTCTCCAATTGTAAGTCTATGGAAGCTAAAGAGCCCTGGGGTGGGGCCAATTTGGATCCCAGGGGCATAACTGGCAGGATTTATGTAGGTGGCCACTTGATGTTGCTACATACTAAAAATCTAAGCTCTGGGCCTTCATAAGAGAAGATTTTTTAAGTTTTTTTTCCATTAAAAGTCTATTGGAGGTGAAGAGCTGGGGCGAGGCCAATTTTGACCCCAGGGGCAGGGTTAGCAGGATTTATGTAGCTGGCTATTTTATGTTGCTAGATACTAAATATCTAAGTTCTCTGCTTCACAGTTTCTGAGAAGAACATTTTTGAAGCTTTTTTCCATTATGAGTCTATGGGAGCTAAGGGGCCCCGGGGCATGGCCCATTTGGACCCCAGGGGCATGATTTGCAGGAAATATGAAGGTGACCACTTGCCATTTGGACACCAGGGGCATGATTGGCAGGAATTATGTAGGTGACCACTTGCCGTTGCTACATGCTAAATATCTAAGCTCTGGGCCTTGTGGTTTCCGAGAAGAAGATTTTTGAAGCTTTTTGTTCGATTATGAGTCTATGGGAGCGAAGGGGCCCCGGGGCGTCCCCCATTTGGAACCCAGGGGCATGATTGGCAGGAATTATGTAGGTGACCACTTGCCATTGCTACATGCTAAATATCTAAGCTCTGGGCCCTGTGGTTTCCGAGAAGAAGATTTTTGAAGCTTTTTGTTCCATTATGAGTCTATGGGAGCGAAGGGGCCCCGGGGCGTGGCCAATTTGGATCCCAGGGGCATGATTGGCAGGAATTATGTAGGTGATCACTTGTCATTGCCACATGCTAAATATCTAAGATCTGGGCCCTGTGGTTTCCGAGAAGAAGATTTTTGAAGCTTTTTGTTCCATTATGAGTCTATGGGAGCGAAGGGGCCCCGGGGCGTGGCCAATTTGGACCCCAGGGGCATGATTGGCAGGAATTATGTAGGTGACCACTTGCCATTGCTACATGCTAAACATCTAAGCTCTGGACCCTGTGGTTTCAGAGAAGAAGATTTTTGAAGCTTTTTTTTCCATTATGAGTCTATGGGAGCTAAGGGGGTCCCAGGGTGTGGCCCATTTGGGCCCCAGGGGCATGATTGGCAGGAATTATGTAAGTGACCACTTGTCATTGCTACATGCTAAATATCTAAGCTCTGGGCCCTGTGGTTTCAGAGAAGAAGATTTTTGAAGCTTTTTTCCATTTTGAGTCTATGGGAGCTAAGGGGCCCTGGGGCTTGACCCATTTGGACCCCACGGGCATGATTGGCAGGATTTATGTAGGTGACCACTTGCCATTGCTACATGCTAAATATCTAAGCTCTGGGCCCTGTGGTTTCAGAGGAGATGGTTTTTTAAGCTTTTTTTCCATTATGAGTCTATGGGAGCTGAGGGGCCCCAGGGCGTGGCCCTTTTGGATCCCAGGGGCATGATTGGCAGGAATTATGTAGGTGACCACTTGCCGTTGCTATGTGCGTAATATCTAAGCTCTGGGCGCTGTGGTTTCAGAGAAGAAGATTTTTTAAAGCTTTTTTTCCAATATGAGTCTATGGGAGCAAAGGGGCCCCGCCGCGTGGCCCATTTGGAACCCAGGGCCATGATTGGCAGGAATTATGTAGGTGACCAATTGCCCTTACTACATGCTAAAAATGCTATATTAGCTCTGGGCCCTGTGGTTTCAGAGAAGAAGATTTTTGAAGCTTTAATTCATCATAAGTCTACAGGAGCCAAAGGGCCCCGGGGCATGGCCCATTTGGACCCCAGGGGCATGATTGGCAGGAATTATGTAGGTGACTACTTGCCGTTGCTACATGCTAAATATCTAAGCTCTGGGCCCTGTGTAGAAGTCTCCGTGGTGCAGTGGTTACGCTACTCGCCTTGTAAACCATGGATCGCAGGATCGATCCCGGGCTTCTCCAGACTTTCAGATGAGTCTTTAAACCGAGGTCCCGTCTCCGCATGACCTTAGCTGTTTGTGGGACGTAAAACTAATACTCACTCACTCACTCACTGGGCCCTGTGGTTTCCGAGAAGAAGATTTTTGAAGCTTTTTGTTCCTTAATGAGTCTGTGGGAGCGAAGGCGCCCCGGGGTTTCCCCCTTTTGGAACCCAGGGGCATGATTGGCAGGAATTATGTAGGTGACCACTGGCGGCTGCTACATGCTAAATATCTAAGCTCTGGGCCCAGTGGTTTCAGAGAAGAAGATTTTTGAAGCTTTTTTTCCCATTATGAGTCTATTGGAGCTAAGGGGCCCCGGGGTGTGGTCCTTTTGGACCCCAGGGGCATGATTGGCTGGAATTATGTAGGTTACCACTTGCCGTTGCTACATGCCAAATATCTCAGCTCGGGGCCCTGTGGTTTCAGAGAAGAAGATTTTTGAAGCTTTTATCCATTATGAGTCTAAAGGAGCTAAAGGGCCCTGGGGCGTGGCCCATTTGGACACCAGGGGCATGATTGGCAGGAATTATGTAGGTGACCACTTGCCGTTGCTACATGCCAAATATCTTAGCTCGGGGCCCTGTGGTTTCAGAGAAGAAGATTTTTGAAGCTTTTATCCATTATGAGTCTAAAGGAGCTAAAGGGCCCTGGGGCGTGGCCCATTTGGACACCAGGGGCATGATTGGCAGGAATTATGTAGGTGACCACTTGCCGTTGCTACATGCTAAATATCTAAGCTCTGGGCCTTGTGGTTTCCGAGAAGAAGATTTTTGAAGCTTTTTGTTCGATTATGAGTCTATGGGAGCGAAGGGGCCCCGGGGCGTCCCCCATTTGGAACCCAGGGGCATGATTGGCAGGAATTATGTAGGTGACCACTGGCAATTGCTACATGCTAAATATCTAAGCTCTGGACCCCGTGGTTTCAGAGAAGAAGATTTTTGAAGCTTTTTTTCCATTATGAGTCTATGGGAGCTAAGGGGCCCCGGGTTGTGGCCAATTTGGGCCCCAGGAGCATGATTGGCAGGAATTATGTAGGTGACCACTTGCCGTTGCTACATGCCAAATATCTCAGCTCTGGGCCCTGTGGTTTCAGAGTAGAAGATTTTTGAAGCTTTTTTCCATTATGAGTCTATAGGAGCTAAAGGGCCCCGGGGCGTGGCCCGTTTGCACCACATGGCATGATTGGCAGGAATTATGTAGGTGACCACTTGCCATTGCTACATGCTAAATATCTAAGCTCTGGGCCCTGTGGTTTCCAAGAAGAAGATTTTTGAAGCTTTTTGTTCCATTATGAGTCTATGGGAGCGAAGGGGCCCCGGGGCGTGGCCAATTTGGATCCCAGGGGCATGATTGGCAGGAATTATGTAGGTGATCACTTGTCATTGCCACATGCTAAATATCTAAGATCTGGGCCCTGTGGTTTCCGAGAAGAAGAGTTTTGAAGCTTTTTGTTCCATTATGAGTCTATGGGAGCGAAGGGGCCGGGCGTGGCCAATTTGGACCCCAGGGGCATGATTGGCAGGAATTATGTAGGTGACCACTTGCCATTGCTACATGCTAAATATCTAAGCTCTGGACCCTGTGGTTTCAGAGAAGAAGATTTTTGAAGCTTTTTTTTCCATTATGAGTCTATGGGAGCTAAGGGGCCCCGGGGCGTGGCCAATTTGGGCCCCAGGGGCATGATTGGCAGGAAATATGTAGGTGACCGCTTGCCATTGCTACATGCTAAATATCTAAGCTCTGGGCCTTGTGGTTTCCGAGAAGAAGATTTTTGAAGCTTTTTGTTCCATTATGAGTCTATGGGAGCGAAGGGGCCCCAGGGCGTGGCCAATTTGGACCACAGGAGCATGATTGGCAGGAATTATGTTGGTGACCACTGGCCGTTAATACATGCTAAATATCTAAGCTCTGGGCCCTGTGGTTTCAGAGAAGAAGATATTTTAATTTTTTCCCATTGTAAGTCTATGGGAGCTATATGTTGCCATGGCAACCACAATTCCAATCGGATCAGCCCAAAAACCTTATGCAGCCTTTCCCCCTACCTGATGATGCTTCTCATGAAATTTGATCAAGATTGACCATGGGGTATTAGAGATATACTTATTTGAAATTGTTTACGGACGCACGGACGCACGCACGGTCGAACGGACGTACGGACGGACGACGGACAAAAAGTGATCACAAAAGCTCACCTTGTCACTTCGTGACAGGTGAGCTAAAAACTAGGCCACTAGGTAAAATCTTGTGGATGTCATACAGGCCGTATTTTTCATTGAATCTTCATGAAACTTGCTCAAGGTGTGTATCCAGATGAAATCTAGGTCACGTTTGAATATGGGTTATTTGGGGTTAAAAGTTAAAACTAGGTCACTAGGTCAATTTATATGAAAGTTATGCCCCCGCATCGGACGATGCCGTGGGCACATAGTTTTTCGGTTTTCCATACGTGCGCCCGTGGGTACGTGTGTACGAATGTACGTCCGTCTGTTCGAATTTCTGTACATGTGTACGTACGTAGTCCCGTTGGACTCGTGTTAAGACATTTATACCAGGTAGAACCTGAACTCATATTTTCCAAACCATGTGCTGGATTTGGTACATATTTGGTATGATGACAGATATATGTCCAATGTTTTATTCAGCAGTACCCCAGCCATGCCCACGACCTCAAGGTCAAGGTCAGGGACTCTAAAACGTTTAATGTTAAAGACTCCGGTTTAGGTATTGGTACCAGGTAGAACCATATTCGTATTTAAGAGCTCATATCTTCTAAACCATTTAATGTCTTTGTTCATATTTGGTATAATGATAGATATAGGGCCAAAGTTTCTTTAAGCTATACTCCACCCATACCCATGACCTCAAGGCCAAAGCCACGGACTATGAAATTTTTAATGTTAAAGACGCAGGTTAAGATATTTGTACCAGGACCTGACCGTTTACGATTGATTTGGTTCATGTTTGGAGGGATGATAGATACATGTCCAAAGTTTTATTCAGCTATACCCCACCTCTCTAACCCCACCATACCCATGACCTCAAGGTCGAGGTAATAGACTTAGAAAAAATAATTTTAACAGTTTTAAAGAGCTGTTATTTTTCAAACCATATCATGAATTAAGTTTAAATTTGCTATGGTGATAGCTACAGGTCCAAAGGTTTATCGGACAACAAGGCCTAAGACTTCAAGGTCACAGACTTCAAAAAAATTAATGTTATTTAAATAGTTCAAATGTGCCAAACCATATGATGGACTGTGTTTATGTTTGGTACGATGGTAGATACAGGTTCCAAGTGATATTCAACACTTCCCCACCCATGCTTATGACATCACGGTCAAAGCCACGTGCTCTGATTTTATACGCCCGTTTGAAAAACGGTCGTTTTATGTTATGCCCCTCCCCCGGCATCCGTCCGTCCGTCCGTCCATCTGTCTGCGCGTCCGTCCGTCTGTAAACTTTTCATTTCCGGAAAACTCCTACAGTTTTCATCCGATCAAGCTGAAACTTCAAACATAGTTAGACCATGATGTGTGACAGCGCATATTGTTTCGAGGTGAGGATCCACCAAATATTAATAGGGTTACGCCCCTTTGATTTTTTTTTTTGCAAACTTTTCGTTTCCGAATAACTCCTCCTACAGTTTGCATCCGATCAAGCTGAAACTTCATACATAGTTAGATCATGATGTGGGCAGCGCATATTGTTTCGAGGTTACGGTCTACCAAATAATAATAGAGTTATGCCCCTTTGATTTTTTTTTGTTTACTTTTCGTTTCCGGATAACTCCTCCTACAAGTTGCATCCGATCAAGCTGAATTTCTATACATAATTAGACCATGGTAAACTTTTCGTTTCCGGATAACTCCTCCTATAGTTTGCATCCGATCAAGCTGAAACTTCATACATAGTTAGATCATGATGTGGGGCAGCGCATATTATTTCGAGGTTAGGATCCAACAAATATTAATAGAGTTACGCCCCTTTGAATTTTTTTTGCAAACTTTTCGTTTCCGGATAACCCCTACAGTTTGCATCCGATCAAGCTGAAACTTCATACATAGTTAGATCATGATGTGGGGCAGCGCATATTGTTTCGAGGTTAAGGTCCACCAAATATTAATAGAGTTATGCCCCTTTGATTTTTTTGTAAACTTTGCGTTTCCGGATGACTCCCCCTACATTTTACATCCGATTTAGCTGAAACTTCATATATAATTAGATCATGATGTTGGACATTGCATATTGTTTCGAGGTTACGGTCCACCAAATAATAATAGAGTTATGCCCCTTTGAAAAGTTCTGTAAACATTTTGTTTCCGGATAACTCCTACATTTTAGATCCGATGATGTTGAAACTTTACATACAGTAAGACCATGATATTGAACAGTGCATATTATTTTGAGGTTGCGGTCTGCCAAATATTACCAGAGTTATACCCTTTTTACAGATTTTTCTAAACATTCCGTTTCCGGGTAACTCCTCTTACATTTATCATCTGATGAAGCTGAAATTTTACATATAGTAAGACCATGATGTGGAACAGTGCATATTATATTATTTTGAGATTACAGTCCGCCAAATATTACCAGAGTTTTATCCCCTTTCACATATTTTGTTTCCGGATAATGCTTCCCACATTTTACATCTGATGAAGCTGAAACTTTACGTATGTAGTTAGACTATGATGTAGAGCAGCGCATATTATTTCAAGGTTATAATATATCACTTATTGCCAGAGTTATGCCCATATTATTTTGAGATTACGGTCCACCAAATATTACCGACCATGAAAATTTGTTGGAGACAGGTAGTTTGAGCCATTAATAGTGCCAGGTAAGAATATATGGAACTCATATAGTTCCTTGATTACATTCCACAAACCCAAACTTGTAAAACAGTCAGCATATGTATGCTCCATCTTACTAATTGCCACTGGCGTATAATGCCCCGCTCGCGGAGCTCTTGTTAATGGTAAAGATTCGGGTTAAAGTATTTGTACCAGGTAGAACCTGACCTTTTACATTTGATTTGTTCCTGTTTGGCATGATGATAGATATAGGTCCAAAGTGTTATTCAGCTATACCCCCACCCCAATGCACATGACCTCAAGGTCAATGTCACAGACTTGGAACGTTTTAATTTTAGTAGTTTTAAAGAGCTTTTATTTCCCCAACCATATGATAGATTAAGTTTAAATTTGCTATGGTGATACAGGTCCAAAGGTGTTTTGGGCAATACCCCCACCCAAGCCTAAAACTTCAAGTTCAAGGTCACAGACATAGAAACTTTAATTGTTAATTAAATAGTTCATATTTGCCAAACCATGTGATGGATTGTGTTGATAGGTACAGGTCCAAAGGGATCTTCAACAATACCACATCCATCACATGACGTCAAGGTGAAGGGCACAGACAAAAAGTTTTAGTATGTTAAGATCTGGTATTTTCCAAACCATACAATAGATTTGCTTCATCTTCAGTATGATGATAGTTACATGTCCAAAGTTTAATTCAACCAATTTCAATTACATATAATTTTTTATGTTAAATGCATTTAGAGCTCATATTTTCCTAACCATATGATGGATATGCTTCATATTTGAAATCGTGATAGACACAGGTCAAAAGTTTCATTCAGGCATACCATGACCTCAGGATCAAGGCCGTAGACTTAGAAATTTTTAATGTTAACGTTTTTAAGAACTCATATTTTCTAAACAATTTGATGGATGGAGTTCATATTTGGTATGATTATAGTTATTTTTTTCCAACAGTTTAATCGGCAACACCCCAGCCATGCCAGTGACCTTAAGGCCACTTTTTCATGTGAGTTATGCTGTCTGATAACAGCTGTTGTTGCAGCATAATTTTTCGGGGTGTGGTGGCCCCTGTGCGGGGGCGTCCGTGTCGAATTGACACATTTCTTAATCATCGGATCTTCATGAAAATTTGTCAGAATGTTTGTCTAGATGAATTCTAGGTCAAGTTTTAATATGGATCATCTTGAATAAAAAACTAGACCACTAGGTCAAATCGTATCAAAACCAGGTGTATGCAATAGAAGCTGCAGTGTTAAGGGAATCATTTTGAAGGCTTGTCAAATTGTTAGTCTAGATAAAATTTAGGTCAAGTTTGAATCGGGGTCATCTGGGTTCAGAAACTATGTCACTAGATGAAATCTAGGTCAAGTTCGAATATGAATAATCTGGGGCCGAAAACTAGGTCACTAGGTGAAATCATGCGGATACAGGCTGTATTTCTCATTGGCTCTTCACTAAAGTAGGTCAGGATGTGTGTCTACATGAAGTCTGGTTAAAGTTTGAAAATGGAATTAAAAACTAGGCCACTAGGTGAGAGGCTGCATTTTTTGTTGGATCTTCATGAAACTTAGTTAAAATGTTTATCTAGATGAATTCTTGGTCAGATTTGAATATGGTTCATTATGGGTCAAAACTGGGTCGCTAGGTCAAATCATATGAAAACCTTGTGAATAAAAAAGAGGCTGCATTTTTCATTGGATTTCATGAAACTTGGTCAGAATGTGTGACTAGATGGATTCTAGGTCAAGTTTGAATATGAATCATTTGGGTCAAAACTAGGTCACTAGGTCAAGTCTTAGGAAAAGCTTGTGGATGACATACAATATGTATTTGTCATTGAATCTTCATGAAAGTTGGTCAGGGTGTGTGTCTAGATGAAATCTAGCTCAGGTCCGAATATCGATCATCTCGGGTCAAAAACTACGCCACTGGGTCAAATCATATGAAAACCCTGTGCATGCAATAGAGGCAGCACTTGTTTGGTTTATTCTTCATGAAACTTGATCAGGATGTTTGTCTCGATGTATTCTAGGTCAGATGCGAATATGGGTCATTTTGGGAGGACCTAGGTCACTAGGTCAAATCATATTAAAACCTTGTGGATACAATAGAAGCTGCAGTTTTCACGGGATTGTGAAAGCTAGTCAAAGTGCTAATCTATATGAAATTAAGGTCAAGTTTGAATCTGGGTCATCTGGGATAAAAAACTAGGTCACAAGGTCAAATCATATAAAAACCTTGTGGATGCAATAGAAGCTGCAGTTTCCAAGGGATCATCGTGAAACTTGGTCAGGATGTGTTCTTAGATAGTTCTTGGTGAAGTTTGAATATGGGTTATCTATGAGCAAATACTGGGTCACAGGCCAAACCATATGAAATCCTTGTGGGTTCAGTAGAGGCTGTATTTTTTCTGTGGCTCTCCATGGAACTTGGTCTGGATGTATGTCCGAATGAATAAGATCCAGGTCGTTTGAATCTGGGTTTAAAAACTGGGTCACTAAGTCAAACTAGGTCACTAAGTCAAATCTCTTTAAAACTAGGTCACTAAGTCAAACCTTGTGGATGCAGCAGAGGCCGCAATCTTTAATGGATCTTTGTGAAAGTTGGTCAGATCGCTTGTCTGTACTTTGTTTGTTTGTTTGATTTCAGGTTAAACGTCCCCGTCAACACTGTAAAGGTCATTTTGGCTTTCAGCTTTCATTTTCAGCATGATTTTTAGCTTCAAATTTTACCTGACCTTGAGATGAAATGACATCTCAAGCCCTGTCGCCCTATGAAACCCATAGGGTTTATAAGTATGGACGGTCCGACCATGCGCACCGCTTTGCCTGGGCAGGCTTAGATCCTCTAAGCGGTTTACCAGTACCCGTGTGCGGTCGGATTCAGCTCTGCGTGGAAGCATCATGCAGTCCATTTATTTTCTTCAAGCCCCAATGGCCGGGGGCCGTGTGAAGTTTGAATATGGGTTATTTATGAGCAAACACAGGGTCAAAGGCCAAACCATATGTAATCCTTGTGGGTTCAATAGAGGTTGCATTTTTCTGTGGCTCTTCATGAAACTTGGTCTGGGTGTATGTCTGAATAAATTCTTGGTCAAGTTTGAATCTGGGTTTAAAAACTAGGTCACTAAGTCAAATCATATGAAAACCTTGTGGCTGCAACAGAGGCCGCAATTTTCAATGGATCTTTGTGAAAGTTGGTCAGATCGTTTGTCTGTATTTTGTTTGTTTGATTTCCGGTTTAACGTCCCCGTCAACACTGCATAGGTCATTTTGGAGACGTTATTTCCAATTTGGTGGAACTTTTACCCGATATTGTGATGAAATGACAACCCAAGCCTGTCGCCCAATGAAACCAATAGGGTTTATATTAGCATGGACCGTCCGACCCGCACAATTTTGCCTGGGCAGGCATAGGTCCTCTGGGCGGTTTACCTGTAATCGTGTGCTCTGTGTGGAAGTATCATGCAGCCCATCTATTTATTCAAGCCTCGATAGGCAGGGGCCGCGTTTGTCTGTACGCAATCTAGCTCAAGTTAAGTTTGAATCCGCGTTATCTGGGTTCAAAAACAATATCAGTAGGTCAAAGCATACGAAAACCTTGTGGGCGCAGTAGAAGCTGCATTTTTCAATGGATCTTCATGAAACTTGACCAGGACGTGTGTCTAGATAAATTCTAGGCCACGTTTGAATATGGATCAAAAAGGTGGTCACTGGGTCAAAACATATGAAATCATTGCGGATCTAATAGACGCTGCAATGTTCAATGGATCTTTGTGAAATATGGTCAGATTGTGACGGGCCTCCGTGGCCTAGTGGATAAGAGCGCTGACTCTTAGTCATTAGGTCTCTCACCGCCGTGGGTTCGAGCCTCGCTCGGGTCACGTGTGAGACGCCAAGTTCTGCAACGGAAGGTCAGGTGGTTTTTCTCCGGGTACTCCGGTTTTCGCCCACCTATGATTAACGATCGGCTCGATATGAGTGAAATAATCTTGAAAGGATTAAAACCCAAACCAAAAAAAAAAAAAAAAAAAAGTCAGATTGTTTGTCTAGATGAAGTCTATGTAAAGTGTGCATCCGGGTCATCAAGGATCGAAAACTAGGTCACCTCGTCAAATCATAAGAAAACGTTGCCGATGCAATATATGTTGAATTGTTCAGTGGACCTTTGTGAAAGTTGGCCAGAGTGTTCGTCTTTATGAAATCTAGGTCAGGTTTGAATCTGGGTCATCTGGAGTCAAAAACTTGGCCTCTGGGTCAAAGCATATGGAAACCTTGTTTATGAAATTGAGGCTGCAGTTGTATGCCCCCCGCATCGGATGATGCCGGGGGCATATAGTTTTTCGGTTTTCCATACGTGCGTCCGTGGGTACGTGCGTACGTGAGTGCGTGCGTCCGAATGTACGTCCTTCTGTACGAAAGTGTGTACGTAGGTACGTTATCCTGTTTGTTTGTTTGTTTGATTTGAGGTTTAACGTCCCCGTCAACACTGTAAAAGTCATTTTGGAGACGTTGCTTCCGATTGTGTGGGACTTTTACCCGGAATTGAGATGAAATGACATCTTAAGCCCTGTCGCCCAATGAAACCAATATGGTTTATAAGCATGGACGGTCCGCCTCGCACCGCAGTTCCTGGACAGGCTTAGATCCTCTATGCGGTTTACCAGTACTAGTGTGCGGGCCGGATTCAGCTCTGCGTGGAAGCATCATGCAGCCCATATATTTCTTCAAGCCCCTATGGGCGGGAGCTAACGTAATCCTGTTAAGACTCGGGTTAAGGTTTTTGGTCAGGGTAGAACTTGAGCTCATATTTTTCAAACCATGCAATGGATGTGGTTTAAATATAGTATGATGATAGATATGGGTCCAAAGTTTTATCCAGCAATACCCCCACACCTACCCATGGTCTCAAGGTCAAGGTCACGGACTTTTTAATGAAATTTTTAATGTTTAAGACTCCGGTTAAGGTTTTTGATCCAGGTAGAACTTCAGCTCATATTTTCTAAACCATGTAAAGAATTTGGTATGATGATAGATATAGGTTCAAAATTTTATTCAGCAACACCCCCACCCATACCCATGACCTTAAGGTCAAGGTCACATACTTAGAAATTTCTATTGTTTAAGAACCAGGTTGACGTATTTGTACCAGGTGGAATTTGAGCTTATATTTTCCAAACCATGTAATGAATTTGGTTCATGTTTGGTATTATGATAGATATAGGTTCAAAGTTTTATTCAGCAATGCCCCCGCCCATACCCATGACCTCAAGGTCAAGGTCACATACTTAGAAATTTTTAATGTTTATGACTCGGGTTAAGGTATTTGTACCATGCAGGTACAACCTGAACTTTTATGATTCGTTTGGTTCACATTTGGTTTGATGATAGATACAGGTCCAAAGTTTCATTTAGTCATACATACGTAATCCTGTTAGACTCATGTTAAGGTTTTTGTACAAGGTAGAACTTGAGCTCATATTTTCCAAACCATACAATGGATTTGGTTTATATTTGGTATGATAATAGATATAGGTCCAAAGTCTTATTCAGCAATACCCCCATCCATACCCATGACCTCAAGGTCATGGACTTTGAATTTTTTAATGTTTAAGACCCAGGTTAAGGTTTTTGTACCAGGTAGAACTTGAGCTCATATTTTCCAAACCGTGTAATGAATTTGGTTAAAATCACTCAGGTTAAGGTATTTGTACCACGTTGAACTTGAACTTTTATGATTCATTTGGTTCATATTTGGTTTAATGATAGATGCAGGTCCAAAGATTTATTCAGTAATACGCCCCCCCCCCCCCACCCATGCCTATGAATTCAAGGGCAAGGTCGCAGACATAGAAATTTTCAAAATTAAGTATGTTAATAGCTTATATTTTCCAAATTTGCTTCATATTTGGTATGACAATAGTTGCAGGTCCAAAGTTTCATTGAGCCATACCCCCCAACCCTTAACTGAAGCTCAAGGTCACAGACATAGAATTTTTTTATATTATATTTTTGAGAGCTCATATTTCTTGAACCATGTGATGGATTTGCCACATATTTGGAGTGATGATAGATACAGATCAAAAGTTTCATTCAGCCATAACCCCGCCCCTGCCGCTTGACCTTAAGGTGATGGGGGGCGGGGGGCGAGGTAGGACCCTGGGCGGGGCATTTGTGTTGTTTTGACACATTTCTAGTTCAATGGATCTTAGAGAAAGTTGGTCATATTGTTTGCCTAGATATAACTCTAGGTCAAGTTTGAATCTGAATAATCTGCAGTCTAAAACTAGGTCACCAGGTCAATTCATAAGAAAATCTTGCGTATGTATTAAGATGCTGTATATTTAATTGCATTTCCTTCAAACTATGTTTGAATGTTTGTTTTGATGAAGTCTAGGTTGGGCGAGAATATGGGTCATCTGGGATAAGAAAAACAAAACTAGGTCAAATCATGCGAAAAACTATTTGTTATCAATAGAGGCTGCAATTTGTATTGTATCTTCCTTGTAAATTGTTCAGATAGTTTGTTTTAATGTATTCTAGTTCGAGTTTGAATATGGGCTATCTGGGATCAAAAGGTAGGTCACTAGGTCAAATAAGAGATGAACATTGTATATGCCACAGAAGCTGCACTTAACTCTTATCATGCTGTTCACGACAACCCATATCTTTGGAAACAGTGTAGATCCAGATCAGATGACTTCTGATCAGGATCTACACTGTTTGGCATTCAGTTTATGAATTTGTAGCAATAAATTACATCAAGTAATTTGATTGGTTCAAAATCAGAAATGGGTGTGGCTAAACTAAATATTCAGCAAGAGAAGGATTAAATCATGATTTGGACCAGTTAACTCGGGTGAAAGATACAGGGCCATCATGATCCTCTTGTTTCAATTCACAAACTGCGTGACAAATAGTGTACATACTGATCAAAATCAACACTGTTTACAAAGGTAGGGGTTATCATGTTCAGCAGGATAAGGTTTACTTTACCCACCCTACTCCACTACTCCTCTTAACCCTTCTCTTGCTGAATATTCATTTAAGCCACACCCATTTCTGTCTATTAGCCAATCAAATTACTTGATGCAATTTATTCCTACAAATTCATAAATTGAATGTCAAACAGTGTAGATCCTGATCAGATGGCTTCATCTGATCTGGATCTACGCTGTTTCCAAAGAAAGAGGTTGCCGTGAACAGCAAGATAAGGGTTAATGATAACGCTTCGTTCATGTTTTTTATATATATATTTTCAGACCTGGACATCCAACGAAACAATTAAAGACGTTCTTTCCTCTACGCATACAATTACAGAAGGACATGACCTGACTGAAATGTCTGTGATCACATACCCAGTAACAACACCCACTAAGGCATTTAGCACTAGAACGTATCCGGCTTTGACGTCAACTCTTAGCAACGACGTAGACGGCCGAAGCGATGGACCGAGCTGGGGACTCATTTTACCGATTTTGATGATCGTGCTGTTCTTAGTTTGTGTAGCGTTTTGTCTGTATTGGCACAAATGGCGCGACAAGAGGCCCCAAAGAGATCAGCGTGACTCCACGCCAGGATCGGCGTTTCAACGTAGCTATCGCGGAAGCAAGTCTAATCGTGGTGTTGACACTATTCGCGATTCTACAAGGTCTACCACACCCCTGAGAAGCAGCATCAACGAAAAGATCAAAATAAATAAACAGAGCAGTTTTAGAACTAATAATGTTAACGTTATTCCTATTCAGCGGCCTGCGGTCGGGAAATACGCGTTTTACTGGGATCAGAATCACTGGAAAGTGTGTCCATATCCTACTAACATGACTGCTTCTAGGCACAGCGGATCACACCCATTATCACCAATCACAGAAGTGGATTCACCGAGTAAATTATCTGAATTGTCCAAAAATTACGATTTGAACGCACAACCGTCTGAATTTTCTCCTTATCATTTAACGTGGATTACTCCGAATCCACCACCGTCCTACGAACAGTCAGAGTCTAAACTAGCTCAAGACCAGACTCGACTCCCGCTCCAGGTCGTATCCTCAGCTACAGAGCATGGCGGCGATCCTTTTAGTGGCTATGAGCCATGCAAAAGCTCTCCGTTCTTTCCCAACAACAATACGCCGACGACGGAGTGCGACGCTGATTCCGTCAATGAAGGGTCTCAGATCAGGTTTATCGACGACGTCACAAGTTCGCAGTACACAAGCTATCCTTCAAGCCCGACAATGTCTAGGTCAAATTATGGATATTCTGTCAGCCCGAATACTGATGCTAGAAGCACGTCGATCGCTTCCTCTTACCCCGAAACGTCATACCAGCCGTCATCACGCCACAGCGAGCGTCTGTCTGGATACCAGAACTCGGGGATGACTTCATTAAGCGACCCTTACGGCGGCAATATGAGTCTGCCAAGTAGCATTTCTCAGATCCAACAACAGGCAACTGTCATTGAAGATCCAAACAACAACAGCATTGTCGTGCCGAACGCCTACCTGTCGTACCCAGCAGCCAAGGGCCTGAACTACACACTAGCCAGTAGTCTGGCGTCTTCGGATAACACTCAGTATTCTGATAATACGTCTATGCTACCGAACGTCGGAAGTAGTAACAACACGACCGGGGTACAGTCCAGTCAAGGTCCTCGTTCGCTGATAGTTAGTCATGAAGCGAGCGACAACGTCGGTCCCGAAGACTTATCTAAACTAGTCGATGAGATGTCCTCTATTCGACCTAACTCCTCAGCGGAACCAACCGCACGAGTTATCAGTATTTCAGGACAGAGCTTTTCGATGGATTTGCACCAAAGTTGTAGCAATGTCGCTGCGGAGGGGCCGACGTCTGCGGCGAGTTCATCCGCTACAAACGAGGTGTCATTTGCTTGGGACAGCTATCCCTTGAACGAGATTCCAATACGGGTTCGCTCAAATCCAGATTTGCCGCTGTACTTTAAAGACGATCAGATTTACAGAAAGCACAGCCTGGAACGATCTGCCAGAATGTCCTTTCAGGCCCCTGTTCTCAGTGAAAAACAGTATTGGGTATGACTTCTGTAAATAATAATCGGAGAATTGACAACACTGATGGGTCGATGGCTGTGAAAAACTTCCATAGCTCAGGATAAGGTGCATTTATCACCAGAAAATTACTGATATTTCTCTTATTTCTTCACAAAAAATACGTTGTTGGTATCCATTAGAAGCGAATACCCACAACATATGTTTCCGTGCAGAAATAAGAAAAATAATATTTCGATACCCCCTCTTATCTGGGGCTACAAAAATGGTATTGATACCGGACTTAGACTGTTTCGTTTGTCCTAAAATTCATGTACTTCAAGCAAACATTGTAGACTTTGATCAGACGCCGCGTTCTCTGACGTCTGATCAGGGTATATGTTGTTTGCCAATATCCTATTTTTGCATTAGAGGGTTAACCAGTTCATTATTGAAAAACTTACAGATACTTGCGGGCCCATAATTTTCATGGTGCTCTGTCTATTAAACAGTACACTAAACCTTTTTTTTAATATATAAAGGATCTTACACGAGTGTCATGTATAAATATTTACATTTTCAGTGTAAAGCCTAGTGTAAACCTATAGAAAAGAATGTAGTTTATACTTCCATGAGTCACATGATTTTCAATGACGTCAAGTGAGGTCAATCTTAACCATGCTTCTCTACGATGGTGACGTCAACGTTGTTCCACTCTTTGTGGAAAAAACAGAGTGTAAATGTTTTCAGCTTAAAAAGTTTGACCTTTAAGCATTTTTTTGCCCGGTGATGAGGAGCAAAAAGTGTAAATATAAGAAATAAATTTAATGTTCTGCTGTTCATGAAGTATGAACGGCAGCTGGTCGCCAGAAAAGTTTACATGAACCCCTTCGGAGTGTATTTACTTTTCAGGCGACCCACTGCGTTCATACTTTCATGAACAGCAGAAAGTAAAAGTTCATTTCTTATTAAAATTTATTAAACGAGTTGAGGAAAAGGGATAAAATGCAAGGCTGTGCCTTTTCCTCAACTCGTTTAATAAATGCAATAATACATGTACATGAACACGAATGCAAGGTTCTATTTATCATAAGAAATTAAAACTTATTTTATTCACAATTGTTTGACAAAAATCTATAGAGTCTGGACTGGAATCATGCTTTGGTTTGGTAAACAATGTAGACCCAGGTCAGACGCCGAAGAACACATCGTCTGAAAAGGGTGCACTGTTTGCTACAGGACAGGAATTTAAGGGTTAAACGAAACAGTCTTAGGCCCCATTCAGACCCATTTTCTAGCATACACTCGAGACAATCGACCAACCAGTACTCTCAGTGCTTTGATTTTCAAAGCAGGACACTGCATACATGAGCCGCGCCAAGCGACGCACAGCGAAGACACCGGTCTGTGCATCCGCGCAGTCTGACAGTCTTCGCTTTTTGCAATATGGATGTTTGTTAATCCGAAGCTTAGAGGGCTGTATTTTGATTGGTTGTGGGGGGGGCGGGGGGGGGGGGGGGGGGCTGTCATTTGTCTTCAGTGTACGAACATGTCCGAAGACACGATTTCTCTTCACGTGACTGATATAGCCACGTCGTGAGAAAACTGTTCCTGTCATTTTGCGAACAACAAAGATGCAGACCAGCCTGCGCATTGGTGTAGTAAGATCTGCATCCTTATGTTCTCTGCTGGAGAAATGCGAACCTTTCAGCTTCAATACTTTTAAAAAAAACTACAGTCGAACGGACGACTCGAATCCCTTTCGGACCATGAAATTTATTCGAGACAACGGTAGTTCGAGCCACGGAGGGTTACTATTAGTACCATGCCAGGAGGCGTAATGGAGATAATTGCGGGACATCTTTCGGTGTTCTATATAATTAAATGAATGGTGTGTGTACTCATTAGAATCGCCTCATCGAAGCGATTCTAATGAGTACACATCGCATGCATCTGCAAGATAAAAGTTGGAAATCTCTCTAACCCTCTAGTGCCCAAACCCCCATTCTAGTGTGGAAAAAATTCTCAACTGAAATATGTGATTCCTGTCAAGTAGTTAATCACAAAATCAAAGACATTTCAGGTATATATGTCCCGGATGTGATTTTATTGCATGTATCATATATGATACATCGGGAATTAAGTTTTCATGTATCATATATGATACATTTACTGTATGCTGTTTTCCTTAACTAAATTGAGGTATAGGATAAATACGGTTGGTACAATTAAATTCAAACATTAATTTAAACAATTTTAACACAGTAATATGTAACAGGGGAACAACAAAAATATTAAAATGCTGAAACTGAGCATGGAATTTCATAAATTGTGCTGGTCCAAATTATTTCCTACAAAAGTCCATAGGCATCCAGCAGAGACTCAAATCAGCCAAGGCATTCTCAACCTTGTGTACAATTGTACCAGGTACAATCAATATATCTCAAAGGGTATTTGAGTTATGGCCATAGCAAGATTAAATTGTCAGGGGAGATAACTCAAAAACCAGGACAACAAGAGTTGTGGCTCTTGTGCATGTTACGCCTGCTTAACTTCATGTGTACAATTGTACTGAATACCATCAATATGCCTCAAAGGGTATTTAGTTATATGGTGATCACAACGTAGTCATACTTTTATATTGTATGGGGAGATAACTCAGATACCATGGCATCGAGAGTTCTGGTTCTTGCGCATGACACAACTTCTCAACCTTGTGTACAATAAATACTGGAGATATGGCAATCACAATGTCGTCATACAATGCTAATGGAAGGGGATATAATTCAAATACCATGGCACCCAGAATTGTGGTTCTTACGCGTCACACACCTTCTCAACTTTGTGCACAATTGTGCCAATAAAATCATATCTCAAAGGGTATTGAAGTAAAGGCCACCACAAGATTTTGTCTACGGATGGACAGACGGACATACGGACGGACATACGGATGGATGGGTGCCAGGCTGATTGCTATATCCGAACCCAGTTGGTCGGGGGATAAAAATGAAGTATTCGCCGGTAAAACCCAGTTTTACTACATGAAAGTGGGGTTTAAGGGGGTCAAGATTATTTAGGTGTGTTTTCATGATGAATGGCCAATGTATCATATATGATACACAAAAAAAACGGCAGCAAGTGCATGTTTAACTGCAAGTATTGAATATAATGTATGAGGTGTCTTAATTTCATATCAATAATAATAGTTAAAATAAAAGATGTTGATAGATGTAGTATAAACAAGACACAGTTACCTTGTAAAATTTAATTCTCATGTATCATATATGATACATATATATTGAATGCCCGATGTATCATATATGATACATGGATATTTACAAGCACAGAGTACACTAGACAATTTATTTGCAGTGTGTAAAAACATCTATTTATATTTTTCAAGCTTTAATTCTTATTACTAGATGTAATTTGCATATTATACACACAAGCTCATACAGATTCCACCCGGATGTTATGACCTCTATAACAGGAACCTACTGACATATGGAAGCCGCCATATTGGAAAGAAAATTAATGTCACATGACGTAAAGCTAGACTAAGAATATGAACCTTTTATAAATGGCCATATTCGACTGGGAAGTTTCGTGAAATTTCTGTGAAATTCCACGCAGGAGTGTGGTGTCTCTTGTAATAGCCGATCACATGGTCCAATCAAATATGAGTTATTTTTCAAATACATAAGCGATCGTGGAGCACGATTCTATTCGAAGGAAAAGTCGAACCTTTCGTGCACCACGGTCGCTTATGAGCTATACACAAATAAAATATTTGATTGGACCATGTGACTAGCTATTACAACTAGACACCACACTCCTACGTGGAATTTCACGGAAATTTCACGAAACCTTCCAGTCGAATACCGTCAATATTACTAAACTAAATTAATAAAAACAAAGGAAAGTAAGTCAAAATGCATACATAATGTCAAGTAATAGCTTTTGAAAAAACATGTATCATATATGATACACCGGGCATTAGAGGGCTAAATTGTGTCTGTTTCGTATTTGGAGGCTCTTTGCGGACTCAAGAACGGCTTCGACTCAGCCATGGTAAACGAGCTATCGGAGTTCGAGCCATTGACGTTCTTCTGTACAAGGCTCTAGCTGATCAGACCGGTTAAGACGGTTTTCTCGGGCTGGTATGTCAGAAAACGTATAATCAAACTGCGCATCTGTGCATGTAAACTCTTACCTATCTGCTCTGTTCGCTCTTTGTATGATTCGGTATCTATTGTAAACGCATGCAGCCCGCGATGACTAAGATCAGAGTGCGAAAACTTGTGGGCAATTGGCTGAGCCGTCGCTGGTCGCTGTCATGCCTTTTCCAGTGCGACGGCTGAGTCGAGATTTGCAATTGCCGTGCATATATGCAGTGGAACGTCAATGCCGTGGCTGATTTGATTTTTTGTTTAATTAGAGGTTTAACGATCCCGTCAACACTATATAGGACATTTTGGAGACGTTGCTTCCAATTTTGTAGGACTTTTATCCGACACTGAGATGAAATGACACCTCAAGTCCTGCCGCCCAATGAAACGAATAGGGTTTATAAGCAAGACCTGCACCACTTTGCCCGGGCAGGTTTAGATCCTCAAAGCTGTTTACCAGTACTCATGTGCGGTTGGTTTCAGCTCTGCGTGGAAGGAACGTGCAGCCCCGTCTATTTCTCCAAGCCCCAATGGGCTGATTCGAGCTCTATCTTGTGTCTGTGTAAAAGATTTCGCATAACACCAAGTATCAACATTTACTGCCCGATAGTTGGATAGCCATAGCTCCAGATAAGGACGGGTAAAAAAGGTTATTTTAGGGTAAACTTTCTTATTTCTCAAATCATGTCATGTGTTCTTGTTAGAATCACCTCGACGAGGTGATTAACAAGTAACTACAACGCAGGCTTTTGACAAGGATTAACGAAAATTAGTCCTGAATTATTCTTGTTTCTGCTCCTTTCTGAAGCTATGATACCAAGCAGTGTCATTTACTACTCTTTTGTATGTGCGGTGGCACTTCTGTCAGAACTCGTATTCCGTTTGATACTGAAGGGGAATGGGTACATCTTCAGGGGAGGCAATTCTTGCAAAAGTATTTTATCTCCCATGTTAATTGGATTCAACTTTTAAAGGAAAGAATTTGCTCATGATGAGCAAATTCTTTCGTTTAAGCGTAGAGCCCTTTTCTCGTGGGACAGTGTGTATAGAAAAGCGAACAGGAAGCTCCGAAAGTTGTCTCCTTTTGAAAAATGGCTGAAAAATCTACCAGGTATACCTATTCCCCTTAACATCTCATTTGAAATACATTGTATGTGTTTACAGTGGAATATATAATAAAAATGCTTGTTGAAATGTCACTATGTTCAATGTAAAAAAAAAAAAGAATAGAAAATTAACAACATGGTTCTTTACTTTATTACTTGTATGAAAAATAATTATGAGCTCTATAAGCCCCCGTTGGGTAGTGGTTATGCTACTCGCCTCACAAACCAGGGTCCCGGGCTTCTCCAGACTTCAACCGAGGTCTGTTGGTTGGGCGTAATACTCTTAACACATACATATGAGCTCCGTGACGAGAGAACCTGTCCCCCCCCCCCAGGTTATAAAACCTGTTCATGCTCAACTCACGTGAGCATAAAATTTGTCATGCTCATAAATTTGAAAATGCCAACAAATGTTGACATTTTCAAATTGATGAGCAGGACAGATAACTTTTTAGCTCACCAGAGCCAAAGGCTCCGGGGGAGCTTATAGGATAGGCAGTTGTCCGTCGTCGTCGTCGTATGTCTGGCGTCAACACTTTTAAACATCTTCTCCTCTGAAGCCACTGGGCCGATTGAGCCAGAATTTTATCTGTAGCATCCTTGGGCTGGGGGGTTGAAAGTTTGTGTTTTTTATGAAAATTGGCTGTTTAGTTTGGTTGCTATGGCAACTTAGAGTTTCCATAGACTTATAATGGGGAAAATTGAAAAATGACATTTACTGCCAAGTCATTGCAGATATTTTGACAAACTTTTATAGAAATGTTTCTTGATTAAACTTCTCTCAGCCATATGCTTTTATGGCAACCTGAGGGTCCCCTAGGTTGTTCCGGGGCCATGCCCCACCCCCACCACTTCATAAAAGGCCATATATCTCAGAAGCCATTCAGATCCCGACACCTAAACTATATATATCCTTGTTCCTATTGATAAGGCGCATTCAGTGGCACCAACCTGGTGTCCTCCGGGATGCGCCGAGACCATGCCCCAACCCCCTCCACTTCATAAAAGGCCCAATATATCGGAAATCATTCAGATCCCCACCCCTGAACCATATATACTCTTGTTCCTTATGATAAGACCCATTCAGTGACATCAACCCTGGGGGTCCCCAGGGATGCGCAGGGGCCATGTCCCACACCCTCCATTTCATATAGGCCCAATATCTCGGAAACCTTACAGATACCCACCCATAAACCATATATATTCTTGCTCCTTATGATAAGACACATTCATTGACACCAAATTGGGGGTCTTCTGGGCTGCGCCGGGGCCATGCCCCAACCCTCCACTTCACAAAAGGCCATATATCTCAGAAACTGTTCAGATCCCAACCCCTTAACCATATATATTCTTGTTCATTATGATAAGATGCATTCAGTGACACCAATCTGGGGGTCCCCAGGGATGTGCTGGGGCCATGCCCCACCCCCCCCCCATTTCATAATATCATAATATCTCGGAAACCTTACAGATCCCCACCCATAAACCATATATATTCTTGTTCCTTATGATAAGACGCATTCATTGACACCAACCTGGGGGTCTCCCGGGGCCTTGCCCCACCCCTCCACTTCACAAAAGGCCATATATCTCAGAAACTGTTCAGATCCCCACCCCTTAACCATACATATTCTTGTTCATCATGATAAGATGCATTCAGTGACACCAACCCGGGGGTCCCCAGGGATGTGCTGGGGCCATGCCCCAGCCCCTCCATTCCATAATATCACAATATCTCGGAAACCTTACAGATCCCCACCCCTAAACCATATATGTTCTTGTTCATTATGATAAGATGCATTCAGTGACACCAACCTGGGGGTCCCCGGGGATGTGCTGGGGCCATGCCCCACCCCTCCATTTCATAATATCACAATATCTCGGAAACCTTACAGATCCCCACCCCTAAACCATATATATATTCTTGTTCCTTATGATAAGACACATTCATTGACACCAACCTGGGGGTTTCCCGGGGCCTTGCCCCACCCCTCCACTTCACAAAAGGCCTTATATCTCAGAAACTGTTCAGAGTCCCACCCCTAAACCATATATATTCATCTTCCTAATGATAAGACGCATTCGTTGACACCAGCTTGGAGGTCCCCAGGGCATGCCCCGGCCATGCCCCACCGCTTGACTTCATTAAAAGCCATGTATCCCAGAAATCGTTCAGATCCCCACCCCTAAATCATATAGATTCTTGTTCCTTATGATAAGACTCGCTTAGGGGTCTATTTGTGCTGAGACAATGTGCCCCGCCCTTCCACTTCATAAAAGGCCATATATTTCAGAAACCATTCAAATCCCCACCTCATAATCATATATGTTCTTGTGCCTTATTATTAGCACACCTACTGTAGGGGTGTCCGCAGGGGCCATTCCTCTCCTTTCCACTTCATAAAAGGGCCTCATATCCCAGAAACCGTTCAGATTCCCACTCCTAAACCATATAATATATACTTGGTCCTTACGATAAGACACATTTACGGACAACAATCTTGGGCTTTCCTGGGATCGACAGGGCATGCTCCAACCCCTCCACTGTTTAAGATGCCTTATATCTCCGGCCATACAGATCCCGACTGCTAAACCATATATATTCTTGTTCCTTGTGATAAGACACATTTAGTGATACCCACCAGGGCTCCATTGGGTCCATGCCCCACACCCTCTACTTCATAAAAGGCCTAATGTTTCATATACTGAGTCCACATGGGTGCTTATTTGGATATGGGGTTCATTTGGCAGATTAAAATGATATGTTAAAATACATGGCTGCCATTGGGCAGTGCCCACCTGAGCTCTGGTGAGCATAGTGGTCCATGGGCCTCTTGTTTAATGCTCAACTCACGGGAGCATGAAATTTGTCCTCAGGCTCATAAATTTGAAAATGCCAACAAATGTTGGCATTGTTAAATTGATGAGTAGGACAAATTACATTCTCTGCTAACTGAGAAAGGAAAATCACCCAACTAACAAATTTCAATTTTTACGATCACTACAAATTTCATACTCAATTGAGTTGAGGATGGAAAAAGTTTTATAGCCTTGGGGCCTGTTTGCGGGATTTGTGACCCAAAGTGTTTGCCACCAGGTAAGACACAAACCAGCCTGCTCAGCTGCGCTTTTGGATATTAGAAACTAGAGCAAACAATCGAAAACTGAGATGCTGATCAGTCTGCGCATTTGTAGGCTGATCGACACCTTTGTCGTTCGCTGAAGGCAACTGCAGGAAATAATTGACACCCCGGGAAGCAGTGTTGTTCGTATTGACCCATGCGATACCATGTGATCACTAAATGACGTCAAAATGAATCCTGGCTGGCCTCGTAGCTCAGTTGGTTGCGCGTCTGACTGATGATTAAGAGGTCGCGAATTCAGTACTGGCTGGGTTGGCGACATTCATTCGCTGAGATTATGAAATCTTCTCTTCGTTGATTCAAGACAGGCAGGTCTCAGTTTCTGGCGAAAGAATGTTCACTATAGTCGTTCGGTTTTACATCTGAACGACAAACTGATTTATTACGCAACAAATCACTCGCCCCCCGCCCGTCGGGGCTTGAAGAAATAGATGCGCTGCATGACGCTTCTATGCAGAGCTGAAACCGACCGCTAAATTTACTGGTAAACTGCTTAAAGGATCTAAGCCTGCCCAGGCAAAGGGGTGCGAGTCCGACCGTCCATGCTTATTAACCCTGTTAGTTTCATTGGGCGATAGGGCTTGAGATGTCATTTCATCTCAATGTCGGGTAAAAGTCCCACAAAATTGGAAGCAACGTCTCCAAAATGACCTATACAGTGTTGACGGGGACGTTAAACCTCAAATGAAACAAACAAACACAAGAAGTCACACACTGGAGTTGATCTATTTCGATTCTAACACCCTAAAATCGACATTAATTGTGGTGTGTTCAAAATCACTGAACCTTTCGCCATTGTAACAAACAAGCCGTTGCATCGTCAAACGTCAAAAGTCAGCTAGTGTCGTAAAACGGCGGGTTTTTGCGTCTATAACCGAGTGATTTGCTCTTTATCCAAGTGATTTGTGGCAAAAAGATCAGTGTTGGTTTCCGTTGCCTACACAGGCGCACTGTGTTAGAATTAGCAACTTTTCCAAAATCACTAAGCGCAGTAGCTTTACCTTACTGATGTCCGCGTGACTATCACTGATTTGTACGAAATCCAGGTAAAGGTTACATGTAGCCTATATAGCCGCGTTATCTCATTGACGCTGTTTTGCGTTAAATCTACACTTTGCACCCGACTGTGTTAACTTAGGCAAACCGTGTGGACCCTGATTAGGGTTTACACTGTTTGCATAAACTATACAGTATTTTAATGTCTTCCTTTGGGACTACTTTTTGAGAGGAAAAAAAAAAAAAAAAAAACACTCCTGGACAGTCCACCAACCGGTGCTGTCAGTGCTTTGATTTCTTCCTGTTATGTCAGATTGCATAAATGAGACCATAACATGAAAAGGTATCATTAGGATAACACATTCCTATTTGTTTGTTTGATTTGAGGTTTAACGTCCCCGTCAGCACTGTAAAGGTCATTTTGGGGACGTTGCTTCCAATTTTGTGGGACTTTTATCCGACATTGAGATGAAATGACATCTCAAGCTCTGCCGCCCAATGAAACCAATAGGGTTTATATAACACATCCGCGTGGCATACAGTCGTACACATCTGGGGCCATGACACTTTGTTCGAGACCGGGGTAATTCGCGCTATTGACACCAGGTCATGAGGAATAATATGAATGGCACAGATTTGTCTTTTCTATGTTCTTTATATACACCGTAGAATTCCTATATTAAGACCACCTTTGGGACTGTTCAAAAGTGGTCTTAAGGACCACTATATGCAGAAAACGCAAAGAAAGAATAATTTCAATCACTAAATAAGCTTTTTAAAGCAGAATTAGTCTTAATTTTAGGTGGTCTTAATAGCGGAGTTTTACTGTATACAGTCAAACATCAATGGCTCGAACACTGTGGTTAATTCGAACTCGTCTTTGAGTCCCTAGAGAACTGATCCAACAGCTCAAACATCCATATTTTTCGATAGTTTAGGGAGGATTACCTGATTATTACCCTTAAAAAGTATGTTGTGTGTAATCATTAGAATCGCCTCAACGAGGCGATTCTAATGAGTACACATGACATACCTTTATTTATAGAAGATCGAAAAAATATCCTTCAGGCATTCCCATAGTGCCTCATAGCCTGGCGTTACAATTTGACCTCAATAATTCGAACTAGACATATCTCGAACAAATTTTACGGTCTGAAAGGTATTCGAGTCATTGAAGTTTGACTGTATATATTTGTTGTTTTCTCGAGACTTTCAAGATTATTTCACCTATATCAAGCTTATTGCTAATCAGAGGTGGGCGAAACGGATTTTGGAACCAATTTGTTATCTTGAACTATTCATCACAAAACACGCCTATACGAGGACTGTTCAAATATGAATGCAACTAAGCACATAAAAATGATTCCGTGATAGATTTCGATGAAAAAAATATTTTGTCCCCTCAAAGTATTCCCCTTTAACAGATATACAAACTTTCAGTCTTCTGATCCAATCATTGAATGCATTTTGGTAGTCTTTTCGAGGTATACTATGAAGGCACTAAAATATTGCAGAACCGAGTTGTTTGCGCTGTACAAATTTTCGACCACAAAGGTATTTTTTCAGCCGCGAGAACAAAAAAAAAAGTCACACGGGGCAAGGTCAGGGGAATACGGGGAGTGAGGGAGTTCAACAACCTTTTCCTGCTTCAGATAGTCTTGCACAACGAACGCCTTGTGCGATGACGCATTGTCATGTAGCAATCTGACATTGGCCAAACCAGTTGCGGGTCTTCTTTCTTTGAAATATTTCTTCAATTTTCGAAGAACTTTATTCTTGTAAAACTTCGCATTTACAGATTTGCCTTTAGGCAAAGCAACCTGAATAGCAGGACCCTGATTTGAAAAGAATATGGCATACATTACCTTCTTGACGCTCATGGTCCGCTTTGCAATGCATGGTCTTTTGCAATACTTTGTTGCCCATATTTTGTTCTGAATCTTTCGTTTTGGCTCAAAAAAGTGAACCCATGTCTTGTCACCCGTGACAACATTAGCTAAAGACCGTTCATTGTAATTTGGAAACTTTTTAAGCAACTTCTTGGCCCACTGAACGCGTGTCTTTTTCGGCTCATCTGTCAACAGATGGGGAATCCATCTAGCACAGATCTTTCTCATTTTCAAACCCCGTTTCAGAATTGTATGAGCTGCTCCTAATGAGATGCCAACCATACTAGCTATTTGCCTAGTGGTGTATCGTGCATCGGTAGCAACTATTTCTTTCACTCTAGCAACCATCTTGGCAGATGTTGCTATTTTCGGCCGACGATCATGTGGTGCATCTTCTGTTGAGCCAAGCCCACAGCTGAATTTCTTACACCAATGAAAAACTGTTGGAAAAGACATTTCATTATGCCCATAAACCGAACATATTTCATCAAAAATGTCTTTGCACCGTATACCAAGAATACAACGATTCTTAATATAGGACCGTATTTCAACGGCGTACTCTGACCTTCTTCCAACCATGTTTTGTATTAGTATACAAGAGTAGACAGTGTTTATCGAACTATATACATGGCTAAAGTGTACGGATTTTAACAGGTTTGGTATCAATGTATAGGTAAAATGTTTTTCTACGCTGTGATATTTATTTCTAGGTGATTTTTGCATTAGTGCATGAGAAAACGTTCTATACTTGGATTCATATTTGAACAGTCCTCGTATAATTCTAGCTTCCTTTAACCCCACTTTTATATCGCAAAACTGGAGCTTACAGGGGTAAACCTTATTTTTCTTATTTTGCTCTAAGGTTCTCAGAACTGCCTCGTCTCGATGGGGCGGTTCTAATGTATACCCAGAACCTATATTTAGTATATACTAATTTATTTAAGTTCGATTGCGATGAAAGCTCCAAGCGTATTTGAATCGCTCATTCCGGATGTTATCACGCGCGCGAGAGAGGCAATGACCTTTACGCCACTGATATCCATTTACACCTGGGGGAGTGGGGCAGTGGCATTACGCGTCTTGCCCAAGCACACACCTCTATATTTTGAGCAAAAATTAGTAATATATCACAATTTTTCATCTTAATTTTTTCGGTTTTCGGCGGTAAAATTTACAATGTATTTTTATAGGGTGTTTTCGTAAGGTGAGAACAATTCACAAGAATGTGTTCGAATCAGCCATGTTAAAGGACATACCGATGTGCGAACCATTGAAGTTTTACTTTATAATGCATTCTTTTATATCTACAAAACTGACATTATTTTTTTTGACATTACGAATACACACATATACAAATACCGCCGAAACAACGAAAATTTTAAGACGAAAAAATGCGATACTTTTCTTATTTCTACTCAAAACATAGATTGTTGGTACACATTAGAACCTCAAAATATAGATTTTGGGTACACGTTAGAACAGTTCGATGTTAGAACCGTTTCATCGAGTCGGTTATAACGACTATACCCACAATCTATGTTTTAGAGAAGAAATAAGAAAAATAAGGTTTACCCCTGTAAACACAAGTTTTACTGTATAAAAGTGGCATTCAAGTGGGTAAAAATTTTATATGCGTGTTTTCGTGATGAATTTTAGCTCACCTGGGCCGAAGGCTCCGTGGGAGCTTATAGAATGGTGGGTCGCCCGCCATCCGTCGGCCGTCGTGTGTCCACCAGCACCTTTAGTCAGTTATATCTCTGCAGCCGGCATGCTGATCTCAATCATTTCTCATCTGTAGCATGCCTCTGGTGGGCTATTGATGACATAAGTTTTTTTATTGAAATTGATTGAAAACTTTGGTTGCTATGGCAACCATAAGGTCCCATAGACTTACAGTGGGGAAAATGCTTGTCATCACCTTGGCGCCTTCAGTTCTGAAACGTATATGTAAGGTGGCTGGGGATAAAAACTCGGATGAGTTCGAAAACCAGCTAAATCGGCCTTTCGTCCCCTTGATTGCTGAAAATGCCTATTTTTGACCTTGTCATCACCGTAGCCCCTCCAGTTTTGATCAAATCTTCCTAAAACTTACATATACGTCAGGGTTAAAAGCTCGAATGAGTTCGAAATCTAGCGATGTCAGTCTATTGCTTACGGAGTTATGTCCCCTAGTTTGCTGAATGCTTCTCCCCCCGATTTTTTTTCCGAGAGACATGTTGTTTTTCCCCCGGGCGTCTGTCTGTCTTCTGTCCGTCTGTCACAAAATCGTGTCCGCTCTATAACTTGAAAACCATTCAAGCTATCTTCACGAAACTTCATATAAATATCAATCAATATAAGACTACGTGCAGTGCGCAAGAACTATAACTCTCGCATTTATACTTTTTGAGTTATCTCCCTTGGAAGTTTGTCGGTAGGTATGTATGTATGGGCAAATCGTGTCCGGCCAATAACTTTCTTATTTTCAGATGAATTTTGAAATTACTTGGCAGAAATATTAACAACTATAAGACAATGTGTGGCGCGCAAAAGGCAGGTCGGTACCTCAAAGGTCAAGGTCATACTTAGAGGTCAAAGGTAAAAAGGGGACTTTTTTAGCGTTTGGTCAATCACTTTCTTATTTTCAGATGGATTTTGAAATTACTTGGCAGAAATGTTAACCACCATGAGACGATGTGTTGCGTGCATGACCCAGGTTGGTACCTCAATGGTCAAGGTCATACTTACAGGTCAAAGTTAAAAAGGGGCCTTTTTTCGTATTTTGTCAATAACTTTCTTGTTTTTAGATAGAATTTGAAATTACTAGGCAGATATGTAAACTATCATGAGATGATGTGTTGCACGCATGATTCAGTTTGGTACCTCAAAGGTCAAGGTCATACATAGAGGTCAAAGGTCAAAAAGGGGCCTTTTTCGTGTTTGGTCAATAACTTTCTTATTTTAGATGGATTTAAAAAAAAATGCTTGGCAGAAATGTTAACCACCATGAGACGATATGTTGCGCATATGAACCGGTTTGGTACCACAAAGGTCAAGGTCATACATAGAGGTTAATGGTAAAAAAGGTGCCTTTTTGTGTTCGGTCAATAATTTTCTTATTTTTAGATGGATTTTGAAATTACTTGGCAGAAATGTTAACCACAATGACACGATGTGTTGCGTGCATGACCCAGGTTGGTACCTCAAAGGTCAAGGTCATACTTAGAGGTCAAACGTAAAAAGGGGATTTTTTCGTGTTTGGTCAATAACTTTCTTATTTATTGATGGATTTTAAAATTACTTGGCTGAAACGTTAACCACCATGAGACGATGTGTTGCGTGCATGAGCCCTTTTGGTAACTCAAAGGTCAAGGTCATACTAAGTAAGAGGTTAAACGTAAAAAGGGGCCTTTTTGGTGTTCATTCAATAACTTTCTTATTCCTAGATAGATTGTGAAATTACTTGGCAGAAATGTTAACCATCATGAGGCGATGTGCTGCACACTAGATCCAGGTACGTACCTCCAAGGTCAAGGTCATACTAAGAGGTCAAAAGTAAAAAAAAGTCTTTTTTTTTTGGTATCCAGTCATAACATTTTTTATTTCAAAGTAACCATGCAGAAATGTTCACCTTCACTAGACAATGAGTCGTGGGTAAGACCAAGGTGCATACCTCCACTGTCAAGGTCATACCTAGAGGTCAAATGTCAAAAAAGGGACAGTCAATAACTTTCTTATTCTTTGATGGATTATGAAATTACTTGGCAGAAATGTAAACCATCATGAGACGATGTGTTATACCTCAAAGGTCAAGGCCATACTCAGAGGTCAAAGGTAAAAAAGGGCTTTTTGTGTACGGTCAATAACTTTTCTTATTTCTCTATGAACTTTTTAAAGTTACTTTGCAGAAATGTTCATATTCATTAGATGATGGGTTGCGCACAATACCTCCAATGTCAAGGTCATACTTAGAGGTTAAAAAGAGGGGAGACATCTGTGTTTTTGTAGAAAAACAAATCCTAGTTTTTCACCTTGTCATCACCGTAGCCCCTTCAGGTTTGATAGGATCTTCTTGAAACTTATATACAAGTAAGACTGTGATGAAAGCTCGGATGAGTTTGAAAACTGGTGAGGTCGGACTGTTTATCATAGATCTACGTCCCTGGTTGCAGAAAATGCTTGCTTTTGACCTTGTCATCACCGAATCCCCTTCAGTTTTATCGGAACTTCTTGAAACTTACATGTAAGTCAGGGATAAAAACTCGAATGAGTTTGAAAACTGGCTAGGTCGGCCTACCTATCATAGAATTACGCCCCTTTGATTGCAGAAAATTTGTATTTTTGACCTTGTCATCACCGTAGCCCCCTTCAGTTTTATCGGATCTTCTTGAAACAGTCATGGATAAATGCTCAGATTAGTTCGAAAACTGATGAGGTCAGCCTGTTTATCATAGTTAAGTCCCTTTGATTGCAGAAAATGCCTATTTTTGACCTTGTATTCAGCGTAGCTCCTTCAGTTTTTACCGGATTTTCTTCAAACTTTCATGTAAGTAACTCATTGATAAAAACTCGGACGAGTTCGAAAACTGGTGAGGTCGGCCTATTTATCACAAGAGTTACGTCACTTTGATTGCACATCGCTGTGTATGAAGAGACTCAATAAAACTAAGTCTCAGATTTTCATTATCCCCTCGCAGCAACGTTGCGAATGGGGATATAGCATCGGTGCCGTGCGTCCGTGTGTTAGTGTGTGTGTGTGTGTGTCTGTGTGTCTGTCCGGAAGCTTGTGAGCAGGATAGAAGACACAGTATTCATCGTAGAAGCATCAAACCTTCCACAAATGTTCACCATGTACAGAGGATGAACCCTATTGAATTTCAAGGTCAGGGTTCAAAGGTCAAGGTCACAATGGACTTGACCTTGAAAACCTTGTGAGCAGGATAGAAGACACAGTATTCATCGTAGAAGCATCAAACCTTCCACAAATGTTCACCATGTACAGAGGATGAACCCTATTGAATTTCAGGGTCAGGGATCAAAGGTCAAGGTCACAATGGACTTGACCTTGAAAACCTTGTGAGCAGGATAGAAGACACAGTATTCATCATAGAAGCATCAAACCTTCCACAAATGTTCACCATGTACAGAGGATGAACCCTATTGAATTTCAAGGTCAGGGGTCAAAGGTCAAGGTCACAATTGACTTGACCTTGAAAACCTTGTGAGCAGGATAGACGACACAGTATTCATCGTAGAAGCATCAAACCTTCCACAAATGTTCACCATGTACAGAGGATGAACCCTATTGAATTTCAAGGTCAGGGGTCAAAGGTCAAGGTCACAATGGACTTGACCTTGAAAACCTTGTGAGCAGGATAGAAGACACAGTATTCATCGTAGAAGCATCAAACCTTCCACAAATGTTCACCATGTACAGAGCATGAACCCTATTGAATTTCAAGGTCAGGGGTCAAAGGTCAAGGTCACAATGGATTTTCATGTTAATGAATGGTATGCAGTTGCGAGGGGATGCTACGCTTGCGTTGCCTTGTTTTTTATGTGTTCTTTGTTTCCAAAGGCAACCTTTTAGCTTCTTATTTTACCTCACTGCAACTGGTGTTTAGTGCCGTGTGGCGGCCGTAAAAAGAATCCCTGTGCTTCATCATAGTGCAGTTTATATGTTCTTTTCCTTTGCGATCATTGAGCCCATTCTGGTTACTTTGAAAATCGAATATCGCTGAAGCCGGTGCTAGGAGGCGTATGCAGCCTTGCAAACTATATAGCTGTGTATGAAGAAACTCAATAAACCGAGTCTCCGATTTTCGTTCTTTTATATGTTTTCAACCTTTTTATTATAATTGGAAAATGTTTGTCGTCACTGTAGCGCCTCCAGTTTTGATCGGATCTTCCTGAAACTTACATTTAAGTTGGCTGAGGATAAAAGCTCGGATGAGTTCGAAAACTGGTAAGGTCGGCTTATCTTTTGTAGAGTTACGTCCCCTTGATTGCTGAAAATGCCTATTTTTGATCTTGTCATCACCGTAGCCCCTTCAGTTTTTATTGGATATTCTTGAAACTTACACGTAATTAAATCAGGGATAAAAACTCAGATAAGTTCAAAAACCTGGTGATGTCTATTTATTTTTCATAGAATTACGTCCCCTTGGTTACTGAAAATGACTAATTTTGACCTTATCATCAGTGTAGCCCATTCAGTTTGTATTAGATCTTCTTGAAACTTACAGATAAGTAAGTCAGGAATAAAATCTCAGATGAGTTCGAAAATTGGTGAGGTCAGCCTGTATATCAAAGTGTTACATCCCTTAGATTACAGAAAACGCCTATTTTTGACCTTGTCATCACCGTAGCCTATTCAGTTTTTATCAGATCTTCGTGAAACGTACATTTAAGTAAGTCATGGATAAAAGCTCGAATGAGTTCGAAAACTGGTAATGTCGGCATACATGTATCTATCATAGAGTTACGTCCCCTTGATTGCTAAAAATGCCTATTTTTGACCGTGGCATTACCGTGGCCGTCAGGGGAAAAACGTTAGATAAGTTCAAAAATTGGTGAGGTTGGCCGATATATCATAGAGTTACATGTACGTCCCCCAAGCTTGCAGAAAATGCCTAATTTTGACCTTGCCTTCACCGTAGCTCCTTTTGTTTTTCTTTTATCAGATCTTCTTGAAACTTACATATTAGTAAGTCAGTGATCAAATCTTAAATGATTTTGGAAAACTGGCGATGTTGGCCTATTGAGAGGATGCAGATGACGTCACACACACCTGCGGTTGTCTTTCTTGCTGGAGACACCCAGGCTCATTTCCAACAGAATTTTAAGATACTTTCCTTGTAAATACCTTTCTTGTCCCTTGATTATTTTATTCGTATGATCTTTAAGAATAATCACAGACATATATTAACCCCTTCAGTGTTTTTATCACTATAGGATAATTGGTCAAAAATGAATAAATTTGTACATAAAAGCCTGCCTGTTGTCTCCAATATGGTGGATCAAGGGAGAATAATCTTATGAAAATGTTGTGCCTGCAACCTTAAATTATTCGTAGAGATATGCACCATTCTTTGCTGAAACGCCCATTTAGGACCCCGTCATCTTCCTAACCCAGCAGGCAAACGTCGCTAGGGCAACGTCAAATCAACGTCGGTGCAACGTCATGACGTTGCACCGACGTCGATGTGACGTTGCATAAATGTCATGACGTTGTACCGACGTTGATGTGACGTCACAATTACGTCATGTGCCTGCTGGGAAGTCCTTCCGCTTTAATCAGATCTTCCTGAAACTAACCCAAAAGTAGCTTGGATGACTGCAAGATTGGCCAGTCTGTCGTAGAGTTATGGCCCTTTGGTTGCTAAAAATGCCCATTTTGGGTTACTAAAGACGAAATGTCTACGTGACCATCACTGATTTGCGGGAAATCCTGGGCATTGTTATTTATAGAAATTAGTCGCTTTATTTTAACGATGTAACGTCATAGAATCTGGAATAGAATCACGTGTTTGGTTTGACAATGTAGGCCCAGAGCACACATGCTGCAGGACGCGGGGTCTGATCAAGATCTGCACTGACGCTGCGTCTAATCACGGTCTACACTGTTTATACGTGGTGTTTAGGATTAAACAGTTACGTAAGTCTCAGTTCCAATCAGTGCTGTCAATTTAAATGCTTTTTCTCTTAAAAGAACGGTAGCTTACATGTTCTCTAAAATGACGCTAGCTTGCAGACGAAATAAACCAGATCTTACCGGGCGACTAACGAAAATCATCGAACACAGAAAAACAGTGGGCAAAATGTTGAAACATAAAAAAGATTCCATTCAGCAAAAACAGGGCCCAGGATGTAGCTGAAGCGGGAGAAAATACACATCAGACAAAAAATTGCACCGAAGCAGACGGTTTAACGAGTGCCCACAGTCTACGTTACATAGCAGAGTTACTAACCGCCTGCTATTGTCCAGGTGACTATCTCTGACCATGTCAAAAACCAAATACCGATTATTTATTGCAGCGCAAGTCTTCTCCATTTGACATCAGACTTCTGCTTAAAAATCTGGGCTCGTGAACTCGGGCATTGCCTTATCAATCGACCGAAAGCTATTGTTCGGGTGACTTTCGCTGACCATGTACAAAATCCATTTACATGTAACGGTTATTTATAGCAGTGCTAGTCTTCTCCCTGTACGACCAGAATGCTGTATAAAAGGTGTTGTAGACTTGGCTCGTGTACTTGGGCACTGGCAAACAGTATAGACACATATCTGACGCTGCATAACGCGGCATCTAATAGGTCTACTGCTGGAATTTAAAGATTAAATGAAGTCTCAGTTCATGACTATTTTCCTAGGTCAGACAATCGACCCATCAGTACTCTCGGTACTTTGATTGACAGTGTCATGGTCATAAGTCCCTAAGTTTTGAACGGATCTTCCTGATACTTACAATTAAGCGAGTTACGGATAAAAGCAAGAATGAGTTTGAAAACTAGCAGTGTTGGCATATTACTCATATATTTTTGTCCACTTCTTTGCTGAAAATGCCTATTTTGGGCCTTGTCATCATAATAAGTGGTTTTTATTTGATATTCCTAAAACTAATAAGGATGAAAGTTCGGATGAGTTCGAAAACTGGTGATGTCGGCCTATCTCTCACAGAGTTAAGTCCCCATGATTGCTGAAAATGCCTGTTTTGACCTTGTCAGCATAAGTCTTTCAAAAACGATTGGAATTTCCTGAAACTTTGAATCATTTAGCTCAGGTGAACGATATAGGACCATCATGGTCCTCTTGTTTCTTATTTATTCTCCAAATTTCCGACTCCATTCCATTGTCAGTCTGAACTTTTTAAACACAACATTTCCTGGTATAACAGCTTCTGTGATCATTTCAAAAGTCACCCTGAAATATATAACACATAAAACATGTATTTCTAAATGATTCAGAGGAAGGTACCTACAGCCCATGTCTTGGGGCAGAAAAGAGGAAAATAAAGTACAGTAAAATTCCTATATTAAGACCACCTTTGGGATTGTTTTCAAAGTGGTCTTAAAGACCACTTTTGAACAGTCCCAAAGGTGGTCTCTGACCAGAGGACACTGTACGCAGAAAACACAAAGAAAGAATAACTGAAACTTTCTAAATAAGCTTTTTAAAGCAGAATTAGTCTCAATTTTTGATGGTCTTAATAGCGGGAATTTTACTGTATATTATTGTAGACACCACTTTTCTCATTATAAAATGGGGTTTACAATGAAGTTATTTGCACAAACTTTTTGATATGGTGATATCATAACTAAAAGAATTCTTTTGGTCCGATATAGGGATCCTTTTGTTCATAACGAAAACACGCCTATATATTTCCTACTCCCTTGAAACTCACTTTTATATAGTAAAACTGGGGTTTACAGGTGTCAACTTCATCTTTCTTAATTCTGCACTAAAATATGGTGTGGGTACTCGTTAGAATCGCCTCATCGGAGCGGTTCTAACGTGTACTCACAATCTATATTTTGAGTAGAAATAAGAAAAATATCACAATTTTTATGCCCCCGCATCATATGATGCCGGGGGCATATAGTTTTTCGGTTTTCCGTACGTGCGTACATGTGTACGTCCGTCTGTACGTGTGTGTGTACGTACGTACGTACGTACGTGATCCTGTAACCTCAGGTTAAAGTTTTTGTAACAGGTAGAGCCTGAACTTTTAGAACTCATATTTTCCTAACCATTTGATGGAACTGGTTCATCTTTGGTTTGTTGATAGATATAGGTCCAAAGTTTTATTAAGCAATACCCCCACCCATGCCTGTGACCTCAAGGTCAAGGTCACAGACTTAGAAATTTTCAATGTTAAAGACTCAGGTTAAGGTTTTTGTAACAGCTAGACTTGAACATTTTAGAACTCGTATTTTCCAAACTGTTTGATGGAATTGGTTCATATTTGGTATGATTATAGATATAGGTCCAAAGTTTTATTCAGTGATACCCCCACCCAATCCCATGGCCTCAAGGTCAAGGTCATGGACTTAGAAATTTTCCATGTTAAAGACTCCAGTTAAGGTATTTGTACCTGGTAGAACCTGAACTTTTATGATGGCTTTGGTTCATATGATGATAGATATAGGTACAATGTTTTATTCAGCAATACCCCCACCCATGCCTATGACCTCAAGGTCAAGGTCACAGACTTAGACAATTTTAATGTGAAAGATTTTAAAGAGCTCAAATTTTCCAAACTATATTATGGATTTGGCTTATGTATGCTATGATGATAGGTACAGGTCCAAATGTTTATTTGGCAATACCCCCACTCATGCCTATGGCTTCAAGGTCACAGACTTAGAAATTTTTAATTATCCCCTCGCACAACATAGCTTTAGCATCTATATTTCTTCACTGATTTCAATATAACTTCACACAAATGTTCCTTATGACAATATCTCGAGCGAGTTTGACTTTCAAGGTCATGACCTCAAGGTCAAGGTCACTGTGGCTATTTTTAGAAAAACTTTGTCATCGCTCTAGCGCCTACTATTCTTCACCAATTTCAATACAACTTCACACAAATGTTCCTTATGACAATACCTCGAACAAGTTTGACTTTCAAGGTCAAGGTCACTGTGGCTATTTTTAGAAAAATTTTGTCATTGCTCTAGCGCTTACATTTTTTCACCAATTTCAATATTACTTCACACAAATGTTCCTTATGACAATATCTCCAGCAGGTTCCACTTTCAAGGTCAAGGTCACTGTGGCTATTTTTAGAAAAACTTTGTCATCGCTCTAGCGCTTACAATTCTTCACCGATTTCAATATAACTTCACACAAATGTTCCTGATGACAATATCTCAAGCGATTTCGACTTTCAAGGTCAAGATCACTGTGGCTATTTTTAGAAAAACTTTGTCATCGCTCAGCGACTACATTTCTTCACTGATTTCAATATAACTTCTCACAAATGTTCCTTATGTCAATACCTCGAGCGAGTTTGACTTTCAAGGTCAAGGTCACAGTGGCTATTTTTAGAAAAACTTTGTCATTGCTCTAGCGCTTACATTTTTTTCACCAATTTCAATAAAACTTCTCACAAATGTTCCTGATGACAAGGTCACACACTTAGAAAATTTTGTTGCAACATGGATTTTCGGGGTGAGGCGGGGCCCTTGGCGGGGGCATCTGTGTCGTCTGGACACATTTCTAGTTTTCATCTTAAAGTTTTAAAGTTAAAAACTTGCAATGCATTTTCGTAATGTGTTTGAATTAAGGTTTAACGTCCCCTTCAACACTGTATAGGTCATTTTGGAGACGTTGCTTCCAGATAAATTTTGAAGAAAACACAACTTGACACCCCTAAATTTTGAAATCGACTCCTGCTATATATAAGGAGGAAGATTCCATTTGGTACAGAAAGGGTTACTGGGGGATTAATCATAACCGCTTGGAAGGTCCAAGCCTGTCCAGACAAAGTGGTGCGTCGGACCATCTATGAATATAAACCCTAGATTGATTTCATTGAGCGGCAGGGCTTGAGAAGTCATTTCATCTCAATGTCGGGTAACAGCCACACATAACTATCAGTAGAAAATTGATATTTTTTTCGATGATCTCATAAATTTTGAGGTTTATTGATATACAGGTGGTGTGTTTAAGGTTTGAGACCGGTCCCCGCCCATCGGGTCTTGAAGAAATAGATGGGCTGCATAATGCTTCCACGCAGAGCTGAACGTCCATGCTTATAAACCCCATTGGCTTGAGATGTAATTTCATCTCAATGTCGAGTAAAAGTCCCACAAAATTGGAAGCAACGTCTCCAAACTGACCTATACAGTGTTGACGGGGACGTTGAACCTCAAATCAAACAAAAAATCAAAGTTTGAGGCCCATGCGCCAGTGAAACCAACAAACATTTTATGGTCACTTTCAATTTAATTATTTTTTATTTATTTATTTTGTTTTGTTCTAATGAATACTATTGTTATTTTTATTATTATTATTACCGCTTTGTGTCAGCCTAATTTTTGGTTTCGACGCAGGCTTACATGTTATTATTATTATTTTTATTTATTTTATTATTATCATCATCATAAACCTATTTTATTACGGCAGGCCTCGGTAGCTCAGTCGGAGGTGAAAAGGAGGACGCCATTGCGAAAACACGCCTACACAGAAACATTGTAAATTTTACGGCCGAAAAAACCTAATTTTCAGCTGAAAAAAGTGTGATATTTTTCTTATTTCTGCTCACAATATAGATTATTGGTACTCGTTAGCGAGTACCCACAATCTATATTTTAGAGCAGAAATAAGAAAAATAAGATTTACTCTTGTAAACCCCAGTTTTACTATGTAAAAATGGGGTTCAAGAGGGTCAGAATTAGGCGTGTTTTCGTGATGGAATTCGATTGTACTTTTCTGTCGAAAGAATGCGCACTGTACTGAGTAACCACTTACGTATAAGCCTTTCTTTTTATACCCCGCCACAAGATAGTGGCGGGGTATTATGTTATACCCTCCGGTGTCCGTCCGTCCGTTTGTCCGTCCGTCCGTCCGTCCGCACTTCGTTTCCGATCGATAACTTGAGTATTTTTTTACGGATTTTGTTCAAATTTTGCATACATATTGGTATCGGGGATGAGTGGTTTGGGATTGTTAATGGGCAAAATCCGTTAATTTTTAGCAGAGTTATCTGCCTTTGAAATATCTGAAAAATGGTTTTTGGCCTCTAATTCCCTTACTTTATGGAATATCCGGATGAAACTTCACAGATATATAGAGGACTAAACGGTTCATATTGTGGCCAAGGACTGCTACTCTGGCTGTTCCAGTTCTTGAGTTATCTGCCCTTGACGTATTTAAAAAATGCATTTTAGACTGGAGTTCGTTTATCATTTACAATATATTCCTGAAACTTCATAGATATGCAGTAGATGAATTGTTATATACTGTGGCAAAGGAACATGACTCTGGCTTTCCCAGCGATTGAGTTATCTGCCTTTGAAATATCTGAAAAATGGATTTTGGCCTCTAGTTCCCTTACTATATGGAATATCTTGATGAAACTTCACAGATATATAGAGGACTTAATGGTTCATATCGTGGCCAAGGACCGCTACTCTGGCTATACCAGTTCTTGAGTTATCTGCCCTTGAAGTATTTAAAATGCATTTTAGACTGTAGTTCCTTTATTATTTACAATATCTTGCTGAAACTTCATAGATATGTAGTAGATTAAATGTTACATACTGTGGCAAAGGAACATGACTCTGTCTTTCCCAGCAATTGAGTTATCTGCCCTTGAAATATATAAAAAAGGGATTTTGGCCTATAGTTCATTTATTATTTGAAATATATGGATAAAACCTACACCCTCTGCTGTCTGTCTGTCTGTTTGTCCATCCATTTGTATGTCTGTACATCTGTCTGTCTGTCCCTTTTCAGTATCTGAAAAATAGTTTTTGGCCTCTAGTTACCTTACTATATGAAATATTTTGATTAAACTTTACAGATATATAGAGGACTAAAGGGTAAATATTGTGACCAAGGACCATATAGAGGAGTAAAGGGTACATATTGTGGCCAAGGACCACTTCTCTGGCTGTTCCAGTTCTTTAGTTATTTGCCCTTGATGTATTAAAAACGATTTTAGACTGTAGTTCCTTCATTATTTGCAACATCTTGCTGAAATTTCATAGATGTACAGCAGACTAAATATTACATATTGTGGCAAAGGTACATGACTCTGGCTGTCCCTGCCCTTGATAAGTCTGAAAATGGAATTTGTGTCTGTTGGTCAGTGCATACAAAACGGAATTTGTGTTTGTTGGTCAGTGCATACTTAATGGAAATCCATCCAGCCATCTGTGTTTTATTTCCAGTCAATAATTTGAACATTCTTTGCTGAAGCTGCTGCTATCTAATAGTGAAAAAGGTGAGATAGTACATCTACCCATGCTAGAATTAATTTGTGGATTTTGTCCCTGTGAGAGTGCCAAAAGATCACCCACAAACATCTTAATTTATGATTGGTTGCCATTTATGCTTAATCCTTTTGATTGAAGCCTAATCAACCTCACCCTTGGAATGTGCAGTAAAAGCCTAACCAAATAGATGCCTAAAATAGAGGCCCTTCTAAGTGGTTAACCAGTACTTAGTGCACATACTTCATGCCTGCCCTTCTTGAATCAGCGGAAGGAGCACAATGACCGTAGAAATTACTTCATGATCAGTCTTCACGAAAGAATATAGTCAGACAGGCAGTACATCGAAAAACATGAAATTCTTACATGTACCACATAAAGATACATGTTCCACAGCCATTTAAGGAAAAAACTTGCCTCCATAATTTTCTAATAATGTCAACTTATTGAGTTGCCTTCCCATCAAATGTCTGAAAAATGGTTTTTTACATATGCTTCCTACATCTTCTAACAACTTCGTCCACTCACATTAAGACATTACACTTGCGGATCATATCTCTGCTATCCCCTTTCTAGTTATTTAGCCTTGATATATTTTCAAATAAGTTACATTGCTTAGCAGTGGCGGGGTATTATGCAGTGTCTGCGGTGCTTTTATTTTTTCTTTCTTTCTATATATACTGCCATACGCCCTCGCGGACATTCTAGGCAGGTGTATATTACATACACTCCAGTTTTTGCAGGGTGAAAGCCTACACAGTAATCATGTAATTATGGTAGGGTTATTTAATCTGCACATGGGATGGTTCTCCCTGCACAGGGGGCCTCCAGTTAACGTCCCGATCCGAAGGACGGTGCACTTAATGACATTCATCCCTGCAAATGATGCCAATGGAGCGTGTTCGGACACCGAAATTTTATCGCCGCTGCCGGGGATCGAATTCGGGACCTCTAGCATCAGAGGCAAGTGCACTAACCACTGAGCTATCACGCTCCACAAAACGCTGCCCAGGAAAAGTGTGGATAAGTAAACTGACGGGCTCAAAATTGACCCAAATAGTGTTGACTGGGCCATTAAACCCCAATGCGAACCTTAGAGGATCTAAGCCTGTCCAGGAACCGCGGTGCTAATAACTTGAACCCTATTGGTTTCATTGGGCGACAGGGCTTGAGATGTCATTTCATCTCACTGTCGGGTAAAAGTCCCACAAAATTGGAAGCAACGTCTCCAAAATGACCTTTACAGTGTTGACGGGGGCGTTAAACCTCAAATCAAACAAAACCAATACGAACCTGCCAATTTAAGACGGTTTAAAGAGGCTTCCATACTTTTGGCGGACGGTTTACGGAGTTTGCCGATAGCGAGGATTCCCCAGCAGAGGGCGCTCAGACTTTCTCAAACACAACAATGGCCTCTCAGCCGCACAGTAAAAAGCGAATTTGCTACTATTATGATGGTAAGATACATTTAATTTACGTTTCGAGCTGTAGAGTTTTACTTCATACCTAGTTCAGCGTTGCTATTTCGTATTTTCATTAGATTTTGAATTAAATATGGGCCTGAGAAGTTTGCTTTTGGCCTGTGCTGTGGTTCTACGGAAGACCCCCGTGCACATTTTTATTTCGATTGTGAATTGTGTCGGCTTAGCAAATTAAGTGTTGGAAAAAATAATGAGGGTAAATATATCTTGCCCTCAGTCATATTTATTCGATGTCAACGTTCACATTTTCACGAACAGCATGCAAAAATCAACGTGCCCTACATTCCATTCAAGCCTTGAAAACAGAAAGTATGGAAGCACAGAACTTCGATTTTTATGTGTCATTCTTTTTTGTTGCCTGCGGACGCTTCAATTAAATCATATTGCAATCAAAAATTAAATATCTGTGAAACTTTTAAACTACTGAAATACATAATCTTTTTATATGCTTTTATTCAGATTTTAAAAGAAATAAGAAGTTTATTTGCACAATAAGATTTTTTTTTCCTGATGTATGGAAGCTCATTATTTTCCTTTTTTCAAATGAGTTACTGTATACAGCGAAATGATCATCAATCTCTTATAACCCCCTCTTGGACTGACACTCAAGTATTGTTTTCAAAGGTCAAATTTGACAGACTCAGTATTAGAAAATGAATAAATAATAATAATTTTACATGCAGACATGTGTAAGTTTCCAATCAAATGATAATGAGCATGTGGTAACAAGCAAGATCTACCGAATGACGGTTAAAATCTACAAGTCCCAGGGATATTTCTGGGATGGGCCCCCTAGCCATTTTTAGAGAAAACTATTAGTTATAGACTGAATCTGATTTAATTTTTGTTTGTGCCCCATATATAAGCTAGAGGTACGGATCCGTATCTCTAGTCTCGGAGGCTAGGGATACAGATCCGTACCTATAGTCTCGGAGGCTAGGGATACAGATCCGTACCTATAGTCTCGGAGGCTAGGGATACGGATCTGTATCCCTAGCATTTTCCAATAGGCCGGGGTATGGCTATTACAACGTTGGACCGCAGCTTGGTTTAATTATCCAGGTTATTGCTTCAATTGTGAGATTGTGGCTATTATGCCGGCCGTCACGGTCAAATGAGAAGGAAAAATAAAAAAGCTGTAACTGCCATATCATTTACCGGCCGTTGCGGGCATGTTCAGTACTGTGTCAATGTGAAAACAGCTACATGTATATAATGGCCGTCGCCGGTATCATGGATATGGTGAAATGATAACATCATTTTTGTAGAAGTTTGTTTCCACAATGTATGATGTTAAAGGACTACGGAAACAATTTTACTTTTAATCAAATATTGTTCAGTCATAAGAATCCTGCACATCCCTGCAGAGCTTAGTCTGTTAACCTTACAGCTGCCTGTGTAAACCGCTAAGAGATAAAAATACTTCCAATATGCATGTATTCCGCCACTCTACGCTGCTTATCGGTGAGTGACGTCACTGTTCCCATTCCATTGAAGAACGTGTAAAGATTAATATTTATTTCTTTGCATTACGCTTTTATTTTCTGGAAACAAATACATTAATATGGTGTATTGTGTAGCATTTGGGTGCACAAGTAAACATTCAAAAGGATGTGGGATTCATTTCTATGCATTTCCAAGTGATCCTAAACTACGACAACAACGGGTGCTTTATTGTAAAAGAAGCACGACAAAAGACTACATTTGTCAAGTGATTTACTTTGATTTGAGGTTTAACTTCCCCGTCAACACTGTAAAGGTCATTTGGAGACGTTGCTTCCAATTTTGTGGGACTTTTACCCGACATTGAGATGAAATGACATCTCAAGCCCTGTCGCCCAATGAAACCAATGACTCGTGCGCACCGCTTTGCCTGGGCAGGCTTAGATCCTCTAAGCGGGTTACCAGTACTCGTGTGCGGGTCGGATTCAGCTCTGCGTGGAAGCATCATGCAGCCCATATATTTCTTCAAGTCCCGATGGGCGGGGGCCGTATTTTTCAAGTGAATGTTACGAAAGAGACCCACAGAAAATGGCTGAATTTGGATATCCACATGCAAGGCCGATGTTTTAAGTGGGTGTGTGTAGGTTTCTGACCGTAGAAGAGGCCCCACTTTGCCTCAGGCTACTCGCACGCCAAGTTAGTGATTTAGACCCGGATAGTCTCACCGAGTGTTTTTTCTGCACGTTTCTTTTTTTCGGATATGCTTAGAAGATTAGCCGACAACTGAATACTTTCAATGTAGCGCAGAATATTCACTTATTTTATTTGTTTGTATTGGAGTTTTACGGCCCAGTCAACACTATTTAGGTCTTTTTTGAGCCGGTCAGTTTACCTATCAACACTTTCCTGGGCAGGCTTATACGTAAGCGGTTAACCAGTTCAGTGAACATTCTTTCGCCAGAAACTGACAACTGCCCTTCTTGAATCAGCGGAAGGGAGAGAATGACCGTAGAAAAGATTTCATGATCAATCTCCACGAAAGAATGTTGCCGACCCCGGCGGGAGTCGAACACGCGACCGCCTGATCAGACTGAGCCACTGAGGCCGGCTCACTCATTTTATGGCATCTGATATGGGCCTACACTGTTTGCCCGTTACCCGTTTTTGGTTTTCTGGAACAAAATGGGTTAATATTAATCATGTGTCCGCTGAGGTGTTACGTGATACTTTAATCTGAATTCTAACATTCTCACTGAAGCTCCCGTGTTGTAGTAGCTATGCTTCTCGCCTCAGAAACCAGGGGTCGCGGGTTCGATCCCTGGATTCTGTAGAGTTCGGATTTTTAAAACCTAAGTCCTGTCCCCGTATGTCCTTAGCTGATGGTTGGACGTTAAACACGAACACACACACACACCCACCCACAAACATCATAACTCACTAATTTGTAGTTATTATTATTATTATTATTATAGCTCATGTGCGGCCCCCGCCCATAGGGGCTTGAAGAAATATATGGACTACATGATGCTTCCACGCAGAGCTGAATCCGGCCCGCACACTAATACTGGTAAACCGCTTAGAGGATCTAAACCTGTCCAGGAACCGCGGTGCGAGGCGGACCGTCCATGCTAATAAACCCTATTGGTTTTATTGGGCGACAGGGCTTGAGATGTCATTTCATTTCAATGTCGGGTAAAAGTCCCACAAAATTGGAAGCAACGTCTCCAAAATGACCTTTACAGTGTTGACGGGTACGTTAAACAAGGTTGCAAAAATGCCGGCAAATATCATATTTTCCATGCCACTGGCATTTACCGGCATTTATGGCATTTATGGCAAAAATGGCAAATTCAATTGATGGTCATCAAGTATGTTCCAAAAAATTACTTGTATAAGTAGTTTAAACAACACACCTTAATTATCTGATAATCAAAAGTATTAAGCTGATTTAGATTTAGCACTGATTTTAGTTATTTTAGTCAAGGACCTGATCAGACTGTTCTGATCTGAACAATCTTTAAGAGGCCTGTCTACTGTCTATCCAAAAACTTAGGATCAATATCGGTGTCAATGGCACAGCTAAATGCATACCTGTGATTTTATTTTTACCTGCTTAATATCTCAATTTCTGACTTGGTCGAGATTTCTAAAATATTTTAAGACCAAAATCATATTTGCCATATTTGCCACTTTGGGCATATTTTCCAGGCCGGTAAATACCGGTAAATGCCACTGGTAAATACCGGGGGTGGAATTTGCCACTCAACCTGGACGTTAAACCTCAAATCAAACAAACAAATTATAGCTCATGTGTTCGTATCTTCGGTTGTTGGTACACTGCTAGCTGAAGTACAGCCTGAAGTGGAAAGGCGGCATTATGACAGTCTTTGTTTGTTTGTTTTGGAGTTTAACGGCCCAGTCAATACTATTTTAGGTCATTTTTGAGCCGGTCAGTTTACCTAACACATTTCTTTGGCAGGCTTATACGTAAGCGGTTAACGAGTACAGTGCGCATTCTTTCGCCAGAAACTGACAACTGCCCTTCTCGAATCATCGGAAGGGAGAGAATGACCGTAGAAAAGATTTCATGATCAATCCCCACGAAAGAATGTTGCCGACCCCGGCAGGTATCGAACCCGCGCCTTCCTGATTAACGCGCATCCGACTGAGCTACCGCCCATAGGGGCTTGAAGAAATATATGGGCTGCATGATGCTTCCACGCAGAGCTGAATCCGGCCAGCACACTAGTACTGGTAAACCGCTTAGAGGATCTAAGCCTGTCCAGGAAGCGCGGTGCAAGGCGGACCGTCCATGCTAATAAACCCTATTGGTTTCATTGGGCGAAAGGGCTTGAGATGTCATTTCATCTCAATGTTGGGTAAAAGTCCCACAAAATTGGAAGCAACGTCTCCAAAATGAACTTTACAGTGTTGACGGGGACGTTAAACCTCAAATCAAACAAACAAACAAACTGAGCTACCGAGATCGGCACATAATGTCAGTCAGCGTCTTATAAATGGCACTGATAACACTGTATCTACGTCAGTTAATATTAGAGCTCGTGATGCTAGTTTTCAAGTGGAAACCAATAATGTTTATAATAAGACAAATGCCAAAAACAAAACAAAAAAAAAAAAAAAAAAAAAAAAAGGCGCCTACAATTAGCGCTTTGCAGAGGAAACTTCCAAGCCAAGGTTGGCAAAAAGCCGGTCAATATGAGTATTGACCGGGCCGGTGGTTAAAACCGGTTTTAACCGGTCATTACTGGTCAATACTGGTCGATTGGTGGTCGATTAAATCACTGGAGTATATGCCTCTGTCCAGTTGCTAAACTGGTCTTAAAAGCTTTCCCCCTACATCATGTACATGATGTTAGACTATGTTTTCATCACTGAACAAGACAAAATAGTTTTTATTAATAACAGTAATTATTTGAGGTATTTTTTATTTGGTCAAAAGACATTATTGTTGGTCAAATGAAGAGGCTGGATTGACTCACTGAACTTTAGACAGGCCTGTTTTTTTTTTCAATCAAACAATCTTTATAATTATTCTTTTTTCCTTTATAGGTTAGATTGATTGATCATATTTTGATTTACAGGAATATGAATAAGCTGAAGAAATTTTGGAGGATTTATGAAAGGTCATATTTTGTTTGACACAGAAAACAAAAATTGTTGTACCAGATTGACCCACTCTGTGACTCACCTTTCTCCCCCTACAAATCTTCTTCCCACTTCAAATTGAAAATATTAATTATTTAACATAATTTTTTATCATAAAATTTTTAAGCAGTTCACATATAATTTTGATGGTATTGCAAAAAATTGTCACATACATATTTTGACAAACGTGTGAAATGCACCTATCATTAATTTTAGGCCTGTGAAGTAGTTCATCTGTAAAAGGCTGTCATTTATTTTAAAACCAATTCACTGGTGTCTTTGAATATTTAAAAGTATCTGCAACACCTGTAAATTGCTGTCAAAACAGACTAACCCATACCACTGCAGTGAGTGTGGCAAAGATCTAATTGCTAAATTGACCAATTACATGTCTATAAACTGACACCAGGCTTTATTCCTAATGTGTGAAATTTTTATTTATATGCAATATAGACAGTATCTTATCATCAAGCTATTATTGAAGGTGTCATAAATGAATGAAACCTAAAAACCCAACAAAAAAAAAAAAAAACAGGGCAAGGTGCAAAGACTGCACTACTGAAGTTTGTGCTAGGTCTTAAGGCTAAAAAAGCCAGAAAGAATTGCTAAGAGGCTACTTGAAGAAATAACATATGAACCTGAAACTCTATCAAATTTCAGCCTCCAGCAAAGAGACAAAAACTTCAAAATAGTTTCAGTACCTTTGCCTTTTCAATACTAAAATTATTCAATTGACCACTCAATATTTCAATCGACCAGTATTGACCACTTTTGACCACTTTGGGAGTATTGACCGGGACGGTTTTAACCGGTTAAAACCACCGGTTAAAACCGCCCCTGGTTTTGACCGCCCAACCTTGTTCCAAGCGGGTATATATATATTTGAAATGACTTCGTGTCAACGTTGATGCGACGACGTGACAAAATATCTGTATAATATTATTTTGTTTTATATTTGCTTTTATTAAAATATATCGATGTTGGATGAATGTAAAAAATACTGAATAGAACATATGACCTAACATGCCGTTCGAAAATATTTTTTCAATACGCTGCATTAATCAAATCGACAATTCTGTACAAAGAAGGCAGTGCCATACTGACCATGCAATTTGTATCTTGCATCCTTTGTGTTCCACTAAGGCCGTCAAGAGGAGTCCTCGGCTTCGTCCTGCTTCAACTCAGCGGGCTCAAACCAGACCCGTGCGCTGGGAGGGGGTTGCGAGGGTACAAAAGCATCCCCCGTACTTATTTGGAAATTATCACACATTCTATAGATTTTTTTATCTAGGTGCGCGTAAGGGGCCTGCGATTATATATATGGCTGTATTTCTGGTTTCAGCTTCAAGCTCGCTTGCATTTTGTTATTTATTTATCTATTTATTTTTTAAATCTTTGTTTTCTGGCCGAATTTATGTACATCTTCGTTGGTTTACTATAGCAAAGTGGGAATATTGACGTCACTACACCACGTGATTCGGCAGCTGATTAATTATCGGAATTTTCTCACGCACACTACACTAGCAGACAAATGCACATGTTTACCTGGCTACTATTTATTTATTACGCTGTGTATAAATCTCGGAATTTCAGCATCATGGAGTGTTAACTGGCGATTTTAAGATGTTATTTATTGAGAATGATTTCCCGTGTCCTTTAAGCAACAGTAGACTACTAGTTTGTTTTTATATATTTCGGATATAAACTATCTTGGCAGCGATAAAAACTAAGGTGCTGTTCAGCCTGCGCTGATGTGTATCTGATCTGCACGTTTGCTTTTTCGCATACAAAGAAACAAGCCGCGTCACGACAAAACCTGTCTTCGGGGTTTCCGACCGACCTAGCCTGACAAAAATCAGGCTATACAGCCACGTAAGATGGCTAGAGCTTTGAAAGTTCGGATTTAGGAAGTAGCGAGATTGTACCATCCATGTAGCGAAAACAAAGGCACTGATCAGCTACCAAGCAACTGATTCAAATTTGATGTTAATTTTGCTGTAGCATGTGCTTTAAGGATTCTTGGGCCCATAATTTTTTCAAAAAGGCCCATGAAAATTAAAAAAAGGCCTATCAAAATCTTGATTTTTTTTATGTAAATGAATGGGAGATGGCCCCATCATTATTTTGGGCCAAAAATATCCCTGATGTCCACAAAACCTCAGCACAAACATATAACAAACACAGTTTTAGCCTACTTTGGGTTTGATTCACTATAAATAAGCAAAGCATCGCGACAATTGTCGTCTGCCAGTTACTTTAAAAGTCATTTTTGCAAACAGTGTGGATCCAGATCAGACTGCAACTCTAGGAGCAGTCTGATCAGGGGCCACACTGTTTGCCTGTATGAAAATATTTCTAAAAAGTTTGCAAGAAGATTCAACAGATGACATAAGCAACGGCATTTTTAGATGTAGTTTTTCTCAGTATCTTAAGGGTTAGGCAAATGTAAACTAATATACAAAATAAACTATATTGCAGATATAGTGGTGATTAAAATGGCTTTGACTGATTGTCATGGGGTATCTATATATAGCACACTTGTACTGTCTTGTTGTACATGCTGGCTTTTATGCGACATCAGTGACTCAGGTTAGATTCCGACCAGAGTTTCGTTTTTTTTTCTGCACTTGGTACATTTGGCACCACCCCAGATGCCAAATGTATCACTATCGCAGATAGTGACAGTTATGTGTACAACAGCAAAAAGTTGGCATAAAATATGCAGAATCCTGCGTTTCCAAGAGCTCTCCAAGGGTGGAGAAAATGACTGATCAGAATGAAGCTGGGGTTGCTGGATTGATAAACAAACACTCTTCCATGTCAATATAAAAGCCGGTTCTTATTACTGCTCCAAGACATAGGTTGTGGGTATTCGTTAGAACCACCTCAATGAGGCGGTTCTAATGAGCATCCACAACCTATCTTTGAAGTATAAGTAAGAAAAAAAAACGAAAGATTTTAAACAGAAAAGTAGACATTTTGGAGATGTAAAAAAGCACTATATCGCAAGGGTATGTTATCATAATGACAAGGCAGTACAAGTATGCTATACATATACCATATGACAGGATGATGACATGTAATGATGTATGCATGCAGTTTCATATGTATGTGAATTTCTTTTCAGGGGACATTGGGAACTACTACTATGGTCAAGGTCACCCAATGAAACCACATAGAATAAGAATGACTCACAATCTCATTCTCAACTATGGACTCTACAGAAAAATGGAAATTTATGTATGTACATGACATTGTGTCACACCAGAAATAGTATACTGTGCTTGTAGTTGTACAGAAGTAGTATACTTCCTGACATAGACTCCAAGAGGGCAGTTAGTTTCATTACCACACAAAACCTCCATTTTATAGGACACCTCAAACAGAACACTAGCTGGCAAACAGTGCATGCGCAGTTCAGCTGCCACAAAATGCCCTAAAAGTTTGGACACTTTTGAGGACTTGCTGTAATTCTCCTAAAATTTTAACAAATTTGTTTCAGGATCCAGTAAGGTAAGGATTCCAAAAGGTGTAAACTGAATGGCAAACATTATAGACCCTGATCTGGGTCTGCACTGTTTGCTCGGGCTATCTGTCCCAATACTTAGGATCATTACGGTACATGTGATGGAAGGTTTACAAAGGTGAACATTGTTTTGCTGAGCTTGAGAGAAAGTCATTTGCAAAGGACAAAGACCTCCATGCATGATCCATTCAGATACAATAGCCTGTAAAGCAGAAATGATATGAAACAGTCACTCTTCAGAGTCTTCAAACGGTAAATTGAACTTGGCCCATCAGCGATGGAAAAACTGTTTATGTGTTGTTTTTCACAAAATTTAATGCTCTTATTATTAACCCGTTCTGCACCAGAACCTCAAAACAGGTACCCTGGCAAACAGTGCAGGCCCAGATCAGACGCCGCAGAACCCGGCATCTGATCAGTGCTTCCACTGTTTGCTACAACTCTAGTCATTTTCCAAATAAATTTTGATGAAAACACAACTTGACAACCCTAAATTTTGAAATGGGCTCCTGCTACATATACATGTAAGGAGGAAGATTCCATTTGGTACAAAAAGGGTTAAGGAGCACATATCAATGCATTTCCATGGAGTGTATTTATCACCAATTAGGAGCAGAAGGTTATGTTGTCTATTGCTAATAGATCACACTATCATATCAATGTCAGTCGAACTTCAATGGCTCAGACACCTTTGGGGCCATGAAATTTTGTTTGAGATGAGGGTAGATTTGTTTTTTTTTTTAACCCTTATCCTATTGAATAAGTTAATTTTGCCAAGCCCATTTCTGATATCAGCCAATCAAATCACTTAATATAATGTATTCATACATTTGACAAACAGAATGACTATTAGTGAAGAACCTGATCAGATGGTTTCTTCAGAAGCCATCCCATCTACATGTAGCTCAAACTATTTGCAAAGGTAGGGATCGTCATGTTCAACAGGACAGGATAAGGGTTAACCCTTATCTTGCTGAATATTCATTTAAGCCACACCCATTTATGTCTATCAACCAATCAAATTAATTGATGTAATTTATTGCTACACATTCATAAACTGAATTCCAAACAGTGTAGATCCTGATCAGATGGCTTCTTCAGAAGCCATCTGATCTGGATCTACACTGTTTGCAAAGATAGGGGTTGTCATGAACAGCAAGATAAGGATTAAAATAAAGGTATGTTTTGTATACTCATTTAACACATTGTTTGCGGGAAACCCCTAATGGGGTACCTTGGCAAACAGTGTAGGCCCAGATCAGACACCGCATTCTGTGGGGTACGATCAGGGCCTGCACTATTTGCTTACAAAATTTTCCTTAAAAAATAGAATAAATACGAAAAATAGGCCTGACACCCCTTATATGACAAATGGACTTTTCCAACATATAGCAATGGAAGAGTCCACAAGCAAAATGGGTTGTTTGGAAATAGCAAAATCAGGGTTTTCTCATGATTAAGCTGGTGTTGTTTGTTTCAGAGACCACACAAGGCAACTCAGGAAGAAATGACAAAGTTTCACAGTGATGACTACATCAAGTTTCTACGCAGCATCAGACCTGATAATATGTCAGAATATAACAAACAGATGCAAAGATGTATGTACCTTTGGACTTTTCCAAATATAAAATACTGACTGACATTCAATTTAATGAACAGGCCACCATAGCCTAATGGGTAAGAGCGCTGACTCTCAATCATTATTAGGTCTCTCACCACTGTTGTTCATGCTTCACTCAGGCCACATGTGAGATGCAAATTTCTCTGCTATGGAAGGTTAGGTGGTTTTTCTCCCACCTCTGCTTAAAGATAAAGATCAGTTCGAAATAAGTGAAATATTCTTGAAAAGGTGTTAATGCCGACCCCCCCTCCCCGCCCCCGCCCTAAAAAAAAAGAAAAACAAAACAAAAGAATATAATCTATGGAACATCTTTGTTTGGATATATCACAATTGTTTTAACTATTGAACTCCGACAAAAGAATTTTTATGAAGAAAGAGGTAATGTATATGAGTTCCACAAACCAGTGAAAATTATGCTCCACAACAGCTTTGAATCTTTGACAAACAACATTGATTCACCATGCATATGTTGCGACAAAAAAGTTTTGGTTAGCTTCTTTGACATAAAATAACTATTCATTGATAGAAAATGTATTTACAGTAAAATTCCTATATTAAGACCACCTTTGGGACTGTTCAAAAGTGGTCTTTAAGACCACTTTTGAACAGTCCCAAAGGTGGTCCCTGACCAGAGGACATTGTGTGCCGAAAACACGAAGAAAGAATAACTGAATCCTTCTGAAAAAGCTTTTTAAAGCAGAATTTGTCTCAATTTTAGGTGGTCTTAATAGCGGAATTTCACTGTATATTGTAGTAGTATAATCACAGCTCTGACTACACTGGAGAGTAGCATGTGTCTGAGCTGGGGAAATGACCATGGATGGAGAATTAGGTTCTGTTTTCCCCGTAAATTCTTATATTTTATATGGACAGTGAAGACCCTGATCAGATGGTGTATTATGCGACCTAGGTCGATGGTTTTTGCCAGTTTCCCAGCAGATGAACAGAGTCAGTGTTTTACTGATAGCTTTCTTTACACTGCACTCTGGCGTCACAAAACCAAGAATAGCGCTCCTGTCACTTATCATTACCTGGATATCACATAAACTTGTGGTCAACAATGTAAGGCTACTGCACTAAAGTGCACTTAGTAACTTTGGGTCGATTGACAAACAGCCAATCTTAAAATGGGAACAAGATTAAAAAATTAAGGATTTCAGCAATGATATCAAGCAAGTTAAATAAATACCTTTATGATCCTAAGATCATAGGCCTAGGCCTAAGCAAACAGTGCAGACCCAGATCAGACTGCTCCTGATCAGGGTCTGCACTGTTTTCCATTTGGACTTTTTGCTGGATTATGAAACAAATTAGTTAAAATTTTAGAAGAATCACAGCAAGTCCTCAAGGTGTCCGAATATTTAAGATTTTTATAGTATGATGTATGGTTCTCATTTTCAGGTGAGGAGGTGGAACAAGGATAAATAAAGAATAATTTTTCTTATCATATACACCTGTGTTGCAGGTAGTTGTAAGAAACATACCCAATCTCATAACATGGGTTTCTGAAGAGGAGCAAGGAAAATTATTCCCTAGCAACAGATGAGTATTTTGTGATGGTTGAAGGATAGCTTTCCTTATTTCTCCATATAAGCTTCTGTTGTGGGTATTCATTAGAACCACCTTGCCCATAAAATTGATCTCATTATGTGTTCTGTGTTTTAGTTAATGTAGGAGAAGATTGTCCGGTGTTTGATGGGATGTATGAATTTTGTCAGTTGTCTACTGGAGGGTCTGTTGGTAAGTAAATTTTCTTCATTATTAACCCATTGAGTACCAGAAACCCCAAAACGTGTAATTGGCAAACTTTGCAGGCCCAGATCAGATGCTTCAGAATACGCAGTCTGATCAGGGCCTACATTGTTTGCAAAAAGTTAAGCCATTTTCCAAGTAAATTTTGAAAAAAAAAAAACAACCACAACCTGACACCCCTAAAATTTGGAATGGACTCCTGATATATAAGATGAAAGATTCCATTTGGTACAAAAAGGGTTAAGGGGGTAGGACACAGCTGAAATCTTTCTTATTTTGCTTTATAAGAAATATTTTTATGACTTCCAGTTTGCTCCCATGTAAAATAGTTGCTGCTTTGACAAAAAATAGGGACCTAGAGTTGTAGGAAAGTTCCTATACTCTAATAGTAGACTCCCTCTTGATAAGGGAGGAAAATACTATTGGAAGATTTTTGTTTGTTTGTTTGGAGTTTAATGGCTTAGTCAACACTATTGAGGTCATATCAAGCTTGTCAGTTTACCAATCTACACCTTTCCTGGGCAGGCTTATACATAAAGAGATTTACTAGTACAATCCACATTCTTTTGCCCGAAACTGACAAACTGCTCTTCTTGAATCAGTGGAAGCGAGAGAATGATTCATTGATGAATCTCAAGGAAAGAATATTGCCAACCCTGGCAGGTATCAAATTTGTGATCTCCTGATCATCAGTTAGACGTGCATCTGACTAACCTAACGAGACCGACTGCTGTTGGAAGAGTTGCGATCTGCCTGGCTAGGAAATGTGGTTGAATTGAAGGATTGGCTTGACACTACAGATGTTGATTAGACATTGTAAAAATTCAAAACAAGAAAAAAAAAACAGATCTGGGGGTATCTACATGTATGTCATTCAACTTAAATGTAATAATTATCCTGTAATAATTCTTGTCATTAGTAGGCAACAGAAGGCTAAATTACCTGCTACACTTTAACATAGCCCAAGATAAGAGGGAGGTATCCACATATTATTTTTCTTACTCTGCACGAAAACATATGTTGTGGGTACTCATTAGAAGCACCTTGCCGAGGCAAGGTGCTTCTAATTAATACCCAAAACATGTTTTCATGCAGAAATAAGAAAAATATCAGTACTTTTTGGATGAAAAAGCCCCTTATGTGGAGCATTGTCTTGTGGTTTTGGATCTTTTTGTATTCAGCTTAGGTAATCTGAAGAGGATAAGGTTCACAATTTTTGAAGGCAATTCTTTCAAAAAAAAATTTTGTCTCCCTTATCTAAAGGATCCCTCTTAAAGGAAAAAAAATGCTCCTGAAGAGGATGTTCTTTCCTTTAAGAGTAGGGTCCTTATTCAGAAGGGCTTGTTTTACAACAGTGCCAACAGGGTATAAAAATTGTCTCTCTTGTGAAAATAGCGGAAGATTTGACACTGTTTGCCCCCACTTTAAGCATGATACAATTTAGAATAGAAGTCGGTTTTCCATCCATTTGTTCATCAGTTTGTCAGTCTGTCATCCCTTGCATTAGCCCAAATGTTCAAGCCCATTTCTCAAGAAAGGCCCCTGCAAATTGGGGCTTTGAGAAACAGATTGGGCTGCATGATGCTTCCAAGCAGAACTGAAGCCGCACAGGTACTGGTAAGCCGCTACGAAGACCTAAGCCTGCCCAGGCAAAGTGGTGTGAGTCAGACCGTCTATGCATATAAACCCGATTGATTTCATTGGGTGACAGGGCTTGAGATGTCATTTCATCTCGATACTGGCTAAAAGTCCCCCAAAATAGGACGTTAAACCTCCATTCAGACAAACAAAACAGAGGCATGACATAGTCTTTGGTAGAGCGCTTGTTCTGTGTAATCTATACATTTTAGGATCCTTAAGACCATGTTATATCCAAATCCATGTTACAATGAACAATGTTATAAAGAGGTTGATATGTATTTGTTTTACAGCTGGAGCAGTGAAGCTGAACAAACAAGCTGCAGATATTGCTGTTAACTGGGCTGGTGGCCTTCATCACGCCAAGAAGTCGGAGGCCTCAGGGTTTTGTTATGTGAATGATATTGTCCTAGCTATACTGGAACTACTCAAGTAAGATGATAGTGAATATAGTAAATGAACTATAATGGCTTGAACACTGTTGGTTTATTTACCTTGGTTGTTTCAAACTTGTTTTTTTTTTGTCCCTAAGAAATTCTCTATGACCCGGTTGTTCAAATAATAATCAGCTTAACAAGCTCGTAAGTGACCAAATGGTTAACTGTTCTAGCAAGTACAGTGTCTAAAACTCTGGGCCCAGTTGTTCAAAGCATCGGTAGCTTAACAAGCTCGTTAGTGGTCATATTGTTAACTGTTCTAGCAAGTTTAATATTTAAAATTTCGGTATTTTTGCTGAAAAAATGTGAGCAGCTTTTGCGAGTGCAAAAGCTGCTCACATTTTTTCTGCAAAAATATTAGCATATTTGCCACAATAAATGATCAAAGTTTTAACGATATTTTAACTAACTACATCGTTAGTTTTGAACAACTGGCCCCTGCTGGTGTTTTGCAGACAAAATGTGAGCAGCTTTTGTTGCTCATATTTTTCAGCAAAAATGTTAGCATATTTGCCATATTAAATGACCATAACCTGGATTGCATTCAAATCAGTGATAGTCACATAGACATAAGCAATGTAAAACTGCTGTGCTTAGTAAATTTTAGTTGATTGACAAACAACTGATCCAAAAATCTCAACGCATATGTGCTTAGCGGTTCTTTTTTTGGACTTTGGCAAACGATGCTGACCCAGATCAAACTCTGCAAAATGTGGCATCTGATCTGAGTCTACACTGTTTCCTGAAAGTACATACATTTTTGCAAAACTCACTGCTAATAGGACAAACCTGGCACCCATATAATAAGAAATGGGACACTCCAAACCTAATTGGTGGGAGATTCCATTGTCATATATGGGTTAAGCTGTCATTTGAGCCAGCATTTGACAAAACGCATGGTAAGACTTGTGGATCCTGCAAAGACACAGAGCAGCCTATACATCCACCTTGAATGGCAAGGGTTCTTGTTTATCTCTCCCTGGACAGCCAGGAGCTGTAGAAGGCATGTGCAATCAGCGAAGACTGATCAAACTGCATAGATACATAAGCTGATCTGAGTCTTCCCTGGTTGCAGGTTTTGTTGTGCGCTGTTCCCATTTTCAGGCAATAATTAACCCTTTCAGCTCTGTAGACCGGTACAGATATGTATGCAAACAGTGCAGATCCGGATTAGACTGCTCATATTGAGCAGTCTCATCTGGTCCGGATCTACACTGTTTGCGAAACTGTTAATGAGTTTGACTTAATCCCCTGTTTGCAAGAATGGGCATGTCTGAATTCAAAGGTGTGAGTGCCCAGTTAACCTTTAAGATGCAGAGAAAACTACATATGAAAATGACGTCTGCTGAATTTTTTTTGCAAACTTTTTAAAAACAGGCAAACAGTGTGGGCCCAGATCAGACTGCTTCTGCAGAAGCAGTCTGATCTCGGTCCACACTGTTTGCAAAAAATTACTTTTAAGGTAACCGGCAGACGGCAAAGCAGACGACAGTTGTCGTGATTGGCATTTTATGGGTTAGGAAATCTAGGAGGTGAAAGCATTAGATTCTTTATTACTACCTTGAAGTTATCTTTCCAACAGGTACCACCAGCGTGTGTTGTATATTGACATAGATATTCACCATGGTGACGGTGTTGAGGAAGCTTTCTACACAACAGATCGTGTTATGACTGTCTCATTTCATAAATATGGCGAATATTTTCCTGGTACAGGAGATCTCAGGGTAGGTCTTGTTCTAACCAGCAAACCCCGATCAGAAGCCATCATGCTGCCTCTGATCAAGGCTTACAGTTTGCCTACAGGATTTTCCATAAAAGTCAAGCAAAACAAACAGCAACAAAAAAGGTTAACTTACTAATGGACTTGTCCAGCCTTTAACAATAAAAAGTCCCCAGTATGCAATTGGCCATTCAGCCTTTTCATTAAATTTTGAAACGGGCCTCCATGGCCTAGTGGTTAAGAACGCTGACTCTTGATCATTAGGTCTCTCACCGCTGTGGTTCGAGCCTTGCTCGGGTCACATGTGAGACGCCAAGTTCTGCAAAGGTAGGTCAGGTGGTTTTTCTCCGGGTACTCCGGTTTTTGCCCACCTCTGATTAACGATCGGCTCGATATGAGTGAAATAAACTTGAAAGGGCCGTAAAACCAAAACCAAAAAAAATAAATAAATAAATTTTGAAGTAGACAGCTTAACTTATGAAGTAGAATGTACCTTGCATGAAGATTAAAGAAGATAAATTCAAAAGGTCTAAAAGGAAGAAAGTTGTCTTGGAAGAGTAGAAGACAATTCAGCCTCCTGCCTCCTACTGATGAGAAGGTTTAATGGGTTAAGGAGCAGAGGGAAAATTAAGATAATACTTCAGCTTTACTGTACCATAGATTGAGATAAGGACCATCCTTGGTGACTCAGTCGGATGCACATCTGACTGGTGATCAGGAGTTGGCAGGTTTAAGCTCTGCCTGTTTGGCAACTTCCTATCATGGAGATTGATCATGAAGTCTTTTCTGTGGTCATTCTCTCTCCCATATGCTGATTCAAGTTTCAATACAGAAAAAAAAAAAATCTCCCAGTTATCCTCAGTACTGCACCTGATCTGGAGCTATTCCATATGGAAGTACAGACAAAAAGCTACAGTAAAATTCCTATATAAACCCTTGTCCTGCTGAATATTTATATATGCCACACCCACTACCGATTATCAACCAATCAGATTACTTGATGCAAATTATTGCAACAAATTCACAATCTGAATGGTAAACAATGTAGATCCTGATCAGATGGCTTCGTCAGAAGCCATCTGATCTGGATCTACATTGTTTCAAAGATAAGGCATATCCAGGATTAGCAGGACAAGGGTTAAGACCACCTTTGTATATGTTTTTAAAAGAAGACTAAGCCTTAATTTTAACTGTCTTGATAGCGAAAAATTCTGTACATGTATTCATCTTCACCCTGTGTCAGAAATGGTGACAATGGTGCCAGCATTCACAAAACTATAAAATGTGCCCCATCATGAGAAAATCTATCTTCAGGAAGCCAAAACTGGCCGATACAGCTACACATGCTACCAGCAGTAATGAAAATTTAGACATAGGAGCTAGAGGTATTGTTCTATCCAGCAGCAAACACTAACATGCTTATCAGTCTGCACAAATATGGAGGTAAAACTGCACCTTTTGTGCAAATGCCATAAAACAGGTTTTCTGAAGACATGGTTTACATTGTCTATGGGTCAGATGACCAAATTTTAAAGCACTCCAGAAAGTCTGAATTTTCTTTTGAGATCTTCAGACAGATGACAAAGTGAGGGAGGAATGTAAGGACAGAGTATGTTCCTGAAGCTAATAAATGTCCATTGTTTCTGGTAGACAAAAATGTATAGATAATACAGAAAAATGACCATTTTTCTGTATAATCTATACATTTTTGGGATCCATCTTGATTCTGTGTTTTATCCAAAACCGTGTTATAATGAAACGTGTTATAACGAGGTTGTGGTGTATTAACTATAATAATCTTGAACATCTCAATTACTGCATCTTCTCTTGAGCTCTTGTTGACATTGTCTTTAGAACAATTTCTTTTCATATATTGAATGTCAAAAGCAGTTTGAATGTAACCTCGTTGACAGGTCTTTTAACCCATATCTTGCTGTTCACGACAACCCCTATCTTTGCAAACAGTGTAGATCCAGATCAGATGGCTTCTGAAGAAGCCATCTGATCAGGATCTACACTGTTTGGCATAAAGTCTATTAATTTGTAGCAATAAATTACATCAAGAAAATTGATTGGTTGATAGACAGAAATGGGTGTGACTCAAATGAATATTCAGCAAGATAAGGGTTAAGTTCTCAGAGCTGTTTATTGTATGTTTGTAGGATATAGGAGCAGGGAAAGGCAAATACTATGCTGTTAACTTTCCTCTAAGAGATGGAATAGATGATGAGGCATATGAAACTATATTTAAACCGGTAACATTTTATTTTATTCAACAGTTTCCTTGTGTCAAAATATATTTATATTTGCATATTAATAATAAGTATGCCAACATAATATTACATTTATATTGTAATTTTTTGTCATGCCTCTCATGGCGCGATGCAGGAGTCCTTTTTTCCCTCTGTCCATTTGTCAAACTGTCAAGATTTGCGACCATCCAAGTTTTCACCCTAATGTTAAAATTCATTTTTCAAGAACTATAAGAGCTTCATTAATTATATGATCATTAACCAATTGGCGCTTATGACCCACAAAGAGGATTCACGCATTGTTCAACATGAAATCATCATCATCATCATTCATTAATGACACTTGGTACAAACTTGTATCTAGGGATGGCAAGCATCCATATTTGACCTTGACCTACATTTTATGGTTCAATGACTTAGTGAACTGTTGTGTCAACCCTAGCATCCTACCTAATGTTTAGGTTCATTCATGTCCATTTCTCAAGAACTACAATCACATGTTGAATAGCCTAATTGATGGGACTATAACAAGTACCCACAATATACAATTTACAGTAAAAATTCTGAAAATTTGGACACCTTGAGGACTTACTGTAATTCTCCTAAAATTTAAACAACTTTTTTCCAGGATCCAGCAAGGAGTCAAAAAGGTGTAGATGGAATGGCAAACAGTGTAGACCCTGATCAGACTGCTCCTTCAGGAGCAGTCTGATCTGGGTCTTCACTGGTTGCATAGGCCTATCTGTCCAAACACTTAAAATCATTACAGTAATTGACAAATAAGAAAAATTATGCTAAATTTAGCCTCATTGCTCCTCTGTATGTTTTTACCCTGTTTCATATGTATGTCCAGATTTTAGGTGTGAATGATTTTTTACTGCTTTTGAACCTTGCTGTATGCCATTTCTTTTTGTAATAATTGAAGTTCTGTGTATATGTTTGTGTTGTAGGTGATGACAAAAGTAATGGAAATGTACCAACCCAGTGCTATAGTTCTACAGTGTGGAGCAGACTCTCTGTCTGGGGACAGATTAGGCTGCTTTAATCTCACACTTAAAGGTAACCAGTAGAACTGGGTATTGGTCAACAATGTCCCGGAGATTTGAACCTCGGTGTGATGAAATCTTGTAAACACAGCCAGTAGTAATATAGGTTATTCAGAGACAGGATACCTTAACACTCTGCATGCTGGGTATTTTTTCTCAGCAGATGACATTTTGAATTATATTTTCTTATTTTTCCCAGAAAACAGGATTTGACCTGTCATGCATACTTCCTAAAACAAAAAATTGTAAGCATTTAAGGGCTGTGGAAATACCATGCCTGTCTAGTCTGGCTGGTCTTGATTCACTCAGGACAAGTGAAAGTTTTAGTTGACTTCTCCTGAGACAAAGTATAGGCTATGTTTATGGTCATATTTGCAGGAACTTTTTTCATAAGATGATTGGATGCTTGTAACAGGAAGGCAACTCTTGCATAAAAAATATTGTTCCCATCTCACTGGATGGCTACTCTTGAAGGAAAACATTGCTCCCTTTAAGAGCCTGTTTTGTAAAAGTATGGTTAGGTAAACCGACTGGCTCAGTATGACCTAGTTTTTGTTGACTGGGATGTTAAACTAGCAGACAAACATACAAAGTTCGAAACATAAGTTTCCTTAGATAACCCTCTTATCTGTGTTTACAATGATCTCATCATGCTCTGGCTCATGTGTAATGTATGTTCAAATATTAGCTTCCCTCAGGGCAGATATAGTCAATCCTCTTTACACTGGCATTCAATGTAATGACAAAACTCTTCTATGAGACTGACTAGAAAATTGGTTACTCCACAAAACAAATACTGTTGACACATGTATTTGTTATGATTGTCTCAAGCCAAGTGGTGTATATTTGTTAGAATCGCCTGGGTGAGGTGATTCTAACAAATGTCCACAACATTTGTTTGTTGGATTTATAAATGGAAAAAAAGTCTTTATTACCTCTTATACTACTCCTGATTGGGATTCTTTATAGTGACAAACTCTCTATGAGCCCTGCCAAGTGAATTTGGATCTTCGAGCATTCTGTCATGACAAATTTTAATTGCGCATGCCCAGCCATTCAGAGGGGCCAGGGATATGGCTTTCTGTCTGAAGGTTCCTCTTGATTCACTGCTTGTATGAGCGAGCAGCGAAGGTTCTGGCGAGACTGCGCGGATGCGCAGGCTCGCCTGAACCTTCGCTGCTCGCATGGGCGATAAGTACCAAAATCGCTTGACGGGGCCCCTATAACAACAACATGTTAGGGATCAAAATACTTCCATTATAACAATGGTGCTTTGCAATAAGTTCCCATATTTACCCTATGTGGACTGAGAGGCCTGGGCAAACATTGTTGACCCAGATGAGATGCAACAGAATGTGGCTTCTTATCAGTGTCTACACTGTTTGCATCTCAGCCAGCTACTTTTAAGACACAACCTTGGGTAGTAAATTTTACTTGTTTAAGTTTTAGAACAAGTATGGTAAGGAGTTGAGGTGTTGGAAACTTAGAGTAAATAAGTTAAGGGACAAGCAAAAATAGAACTTATGGACAAGAAGCTGATCGATGCTGTGAAAATTTGCTGTACATAAAGTTGAAATTGAATGTCTTGAACACCATTGGGACCATGGGTCTATGATGAAAATTTGTTCAAGACAAGAGTAGTTTGAGCCACTGACGGTTAACCAGAGCATTGGGCCAGGAAGCACAATAGGGACATCTTTTCAGTTTTCATGAAAATAAAGGGATGTCTATAGACATCACTTTATTTAATAGGGACATCTTTTCAGTTTTCATGAAAATAAAGGGATGTCTATATACATCACTTTATTTAATAGGGACATCTTTTCAGTTTTCATGAAAATAAAGGGATTTCTATAGACATCACTTTATTTAATAGGGACATCTTTTCAGTTTTCATGAAAATAAAGGGTTGTCTATAGACATCACTTTATTTAATAGGGACATCTTTTCAGTTTTTTGATGAAAAAAAATAAGAGAGCTTTTGCAAATGCATTTTTTGAAAGCAAAATGAATATTCAAACTTTAAACACTACATTAACAAACAGCCTTATTGGTTTCAAACAACTGCACCAGGTCTTTTACCATTTTGATAGTTCCATTATATTTCTGCCTTAGGGGAAACTTCCAAGTTTGAAATGCATTACACACTTCTGTTTATGAACTAACTAGAACTTATGTTTTTTAGAGTAAAGGTCAAGGACTTGGCAGTACGTTCATTGCAGCTGAGGCTTGTATCTTTCTTAGATTAAGAAATACAATAAGATTCCTATATTAAGACCACCTTTGGGACTGTTCAAAAGTGGTCTTTAAGACCACTTTTGAACAGTCCCAAAGGTGGTCTCTGACTAGAGGACTCTGTATGCAGAAAACACAAAGAAAGAATAACTGCAACCTGCTAAATAAGCTTTTTACAGCAGAATTAGTCTAAATTTTAAGTGGTCTTAACAACAGCAGAATTACACTGTACATGTAGATCAGCTTTAACAGTGAATTGCTGGTTAATAAATCACAGTTTGGAGGTCAGTTCTGAAGGAGATCAAATCACGAAGGCATAGCGTGAGTGATTTGTCTTGTCACAGCAGATCAACAAACTGCAATTTATAACTCAACAATTCCCACACTAGAGCTGATCTGTTTCAATTCTAACACACTAAAATTCTGGCAAAAGAATGTACTGTACTGGTTAACTGCTCATGAGTATGCCTGCCTAGGAAAATGTGGATAGGTTAACTGGCCAGCTTGATATGTCCTAAATAATGGCCCCCGCCCATCGGGGCTTGAAGAAATATATGGGCTGCATGATGCTTCCACCCAGAGCTGAATCCGACCCGCACACAAGTACTGGTTAACCACTTAGAGGATCTAAGCCTGCCCAGGAAAAGCGGTGTGCACGATTCGGGTAGGACCGTTCATGCTTATAAACCCTATTGGTTTGATTGGGCGACAGGGCTTGAGATGTCATTTCATCTCGATGTCGGGTTAAAGTCCCACAAAATTGGAAGCAACGTCTCCAAAATGACCTTTACAGTGTTGACGGAGACGTTCAACCTCAAATCAAACAAATGTCCTAAATAGTGTTGACTAGGCATTTAAACACTAAAACAAACAAAAATCAATAATATGTTTTTTTTCCTTCTCCCAAACCTTTCACTATTATAAAAAGAAATCTCACCAACACTATTGATCGTAAAACAAGCGTTTGTGTCATTCTGTGATGTTTAAGATGTGAGAAATTGAAGTTTCACCATCTTATGTCAAAGAATGCAACTATGATGTCATAAACTAGCTGTATTTTGTGTCATGCTCTCCAGGGCAGTGCTATGTTGTGGAATAAAGTACAGTTCCTAGTCATAGCCTATATAGGCATACTGTGTTATCAAGGCTCGGCTGTTCAAAGCTTTGTTAGCTCAACCCATTGTTGAGTCTAATTCCCTTGCTTAGACCGCTGACACACGTTAATAGCATTTTCATCTTTTATTTGCATGTACTGTTAATTAAGCACAGTTTCTGTTCAAGTCCTGAAGCATTGGTAAGTATGTTGACACCTGCCGACCACGCTTTTGCTTACATAATATTTTGCTTCATAGGTCACGGTAAAGCTGTTGAATTCATGAAAAAGTGGAATCTACCATTGATGTTGGTGGGTGGAGGAGGCTATACCATCAGAAATGTTGCCAGATGTTGGACCAACGAGACCTCAATAGCCCTGGGAGTAGAGGTGGCAAATGGTATGTACTTTCTTTGCAAGTTTTTATGCCCTGCCACAAAACGTGGCGGGGGTATTATGTAATAACCTCAGAAATCTTGGGTATTAATCAGTCTCTCCATAGGTCTTGACAAAATTAATGTATTCTTGTGTGCCAAAAGTATGCCCTAATGCAAAGGGTGGAAGAGCCCACTTTATGTTGAAAGGATAAATTGATAGATATTGAGTCCATCACAAAAAACCTGTCACACATTTAAGAATTCCTGGAAACCATGTGAATAGCTCCCAATACATGTATTTCTGACTAAGACTACATATCGATTGGAAACAAAAGTGAAAATATAAAGTACATAAGAATTTTTTGCAACCTTTTTAGTTGGTTGAGACGAAGGTATTGTGTATCTTGAATCACTGGTATTGGCTTACTGTTCGGTAAAGCCTCCTGTCCTTGCATCAGGTTAGGCTATACGGGGAATGTTTCATTATGTTTCTACACTTCCAATTTTCTTTTCACATACTCCACAGTCTGTCACTTCCATCTCCTCTGCTATCTCTTCTGACCCTGCGAGACGACACAAAATGACGCTGAAGGGTTGACTTGTCAAACCATAACACACAGTCAGAACTCTTTCTGTTCTTAAATGGCAGTTGCAAAGGAAAGCCAGCAAAGAGTCAGTGCATGTTTTATCCTGGAATTTCCAAAACTACTCGGGAGTATTTACAGTTTTGTTTAACCCTTATCCTGCTGAATAATTTTGTTAGCCACACCCATTGCTGATTATCAGCCAGTCAGATAACATGGTTGAATATTTTCATTCAGATTCACAAACTGAATGACAGTGTAGATCCTGATCAGAAGCCATCTGATCTGGATATACACTGTTTGCAAAGGTAGGGTTTGTCTTGAACAGCAGGATAAGGGTTAAAAATATTTGAACTGAGGCATGAATAACGCATTACTGATTTCAAATTTTTTTATCAACAGAGCTACCGTACAATGACTATTTTGAGTATTATGGTCCAGACTTCAAACTAAACATCAGTCCATCAAATATGGCCAACCAGAACACTTCAGAATATATGGATAAGATCAAGTAAGTTCATGGTTTGTATTCTAATAGTCTGTTGCAACTTAATCCATATTGTATGGAAACAGTGAAGGCCCAGATCAGACACCACATTTTGCAACCTCTGGTCTGGGCCTGCACTGTTTGCAAATGACCTGTTTTAGGGTTTCCTGTTTGCAATGGGTTAATATATAGAGGCTCTTACACTCATGGTCATGCCATATGATTTATGAAACAAGCCTTTGGTGTATTTAATGAATTTCATATGAAACAAATGACCAAGAGTGTAGGGTTCTGTTAATCATTTTTGTACCGGAAACTCTAATACGGGCAATTGGCAAACAGTGCAATCCCAGATCAGACGCCGCAGAAAGCAGCGTCTGATCACGGCCGCCATTGTTGCTAAATATTAATTTTGAAGAAAACACAAGCTGAAGCCCCTAAATTTTAAAATGGACTCCTAAGAAGGATGATTCCATTTGGTACAAAAAGGGTTAATCACATAACAATCTCAAATCAGCTTTACTGGCAAAGAGGTTCAAAAGAATTTCAACAGAAAAAATAGGGTTGTCATCAAAGGTGTCATTACTTTACCTGCCATGATGTGTGGATTGTTTATATAACATGACAGTTATCCACCAAGTAACAGAAATTTTATATGATAAAGGAATTTATCATACATTTAGTATAAAATACTTAGTTTTTGAATATGCGATACGAACGTGACACCAATGCACGTATCACGCTTGCACGTGCTGCCATATCGCATGGGCTTTATCATACCTCAAAAAGCCATATCACAACCCTTTATCGCACCCCTAAGCCTTTATCATACCTCTGACGTCACCCTATTCGGAACACGCTGCGTTCTTCCTTTTGTGGCATTTCGCATTTGTTGTTCAGGACGCCATTTGCAATATGCAATATTTTCGTCTGTTTGAACTGTTTGGCAAAAAAAAAAAAAAAATGGTATGGCATGGCGCAGCGAATATGAGAGGAAAATTGGGCGAAAGAACGGTGCAGTGGATTGCTGACAATTTTTTTTAAAAAATGAAATGTATGATAAATAGATTATTATATGGCATTTTTCATATCATACCCCATACCAGCCCTCGGGCCTTCGGCCCTCAGGCTGATATTGAAGTCTCGGGCTGATATGGGGTATGATATGAAAAATGCCATATGATAATCTCTATATATCATAGTTTAAAGTGTTCTTAGTATGCTCAAGAACTGGTGGTTAGGCTAACCCTTTTTGTTCCGGATACCCCTAAAGGGGTATTTGCAAAAGGGCAGGTGCAGATTTCAGCACTGTGTCTGATCAGGGCCTACACTGTTTGTAAAAAGTTCAGCCAATTTCCAAATAAATTTTGAAGAAAACACAACCAGACACCCTACATTTTGAAATGGACTCCTGCTATATATAAAGGAAGATTCAATTTGGTACAAAATTGTCTAATTGTCCTGGGGCCAGTTGTTCAAAACTAACGACGTCGTTAGTTAACGTATCGTTAAAACTTTGATCATTAAATATGGCAAAAATGCTGAAATTTGTGCTGAAAAAATGTGAGCAGCTTTTGCGGATGCAAAAGCTGCTCACATTTTTTCAGCAAAAATACTAAAATTTTCAATATTGTACTTGCTAGAAGAGTTAACAATATGACCACTAACGAGCTCGTTAAGCTTACGATGCTTTGAACAACTGGCCCCAGACTGTCAGGCAAAGTTACGAGGATACCGTAAAAATCCTAAAAGCTTGGACATCTTGAGGACTAAATGTTAATTTTAACCAATTTGTATCACGATTCAGCTAGAAGACCTAAAGGTGCAGATGGAATGGGAAACAGTGTAAACCCTGATTAGACTGCTCCAGTCTGATCTGGGTCTGCACTGTTTGCTTAGGATTATCTATGCCAATACTTAGTATCAGTATGGTAATAAAGGGGTCGTTTTAACGCTTTACACCTGCTGGGCAGTAGATTCACATAATGTCAAGCCAAAGTTCCCAGAAAATTTCTTTAAAAAAATAAAATTGCCATCAGCTCTGAAAATTTATATGGCACTTTAACCCTTGTCCTGCTGAATATTCATATATGCCACACCCACTGCCGATTATCAACCAATCAGATTATTTGATGCAAATTATTGCAACAAATTCACAATCTGATTGGCAAACAATGTAGATCATGATCAGATGGCTTCATCAGAAGCCATCTGATCTGGATCTTCATTGTTTGGAAAATAATGCAAATCCGGGCTCAGCAGGACATGTGTTAATGGTTAAATTACCACATGTCCTGTACCTGAATACAGAACTTTTTCTGTGATTTATTAACCCTCACAGTGCTGAATATTTCAACACGCTTCACTCCTGCCAGATTTTCACAGATTGTTTTGCACAATTTCAAGTTTCACCATTAATTTAGAAGCAGAATGCAGAATGTAAAACAGTATAGATTCTAATTAACTGGCTTTACTGAAGCCAGCTGATATGAATCTGTCTGTTTCCAAAAAGGACATAGCTGTGTTCAGCATGGTGAGGGCTAATGTTTAACATGTGTATGGTATTGATTTTTCAGGACGAGATTATTTGAGAACTTAAGAATGTTACCACATGCTCCTGGTGTACAGATGTCAGGTACGTGTTATAATAGGAATGAATTTCATTTTTGTGGATTTTATGGATGAGTTAATACCGGCAAATCACTCACAAACTAAGTTGGTGAGTGATTCAAATATTCATGCTACTTCAACAGATTTTCATCATACCTTGAATGCTTACATTGGTAAATATTTGAATATATTAGAGATGTCATAAATGTATAAGGGACAGCGGGCCAATGCTCCAGGAACGGCTTTTGAGTGTGTGTGTGTGTGTGTGGGGGGGGGGGGGGGGGAGCTCTTGGTTTGTTTGTTTGATTTGAGGTTTAACGTCCCCGTCAACACTGTAAAGGTGATTTTGGAGATGTTGCTTCCAATTTTGTGAGACTTTTACCCGGCATTGAGATAAAATGACTTCTCAAGCCCTGTCGCCCAATGAAACCAATAGGGTTTATTAGCATGGACGGTCCGCCTCGCACTGCGGTTCCTGGACAGGCTTAGATCCTCTAAGCGGTTAACAGTACTAGTGTGCGGGCCGGATTCAGCTCTGCGTGGAAGCATCATGCAGCCCATATATTTCTTCAAGCCCCTATGGGCGGGGGCCTGGGGGGGTGTGTGGGGGGGTGGTGGTGTGGGGGGGGGGGGCTCTTGGACACCGTCCGTTTGTCACATTGTAATTAAAGTTCCACAGGAATATGACCAGGCAGATATGTCAACATGACTTTTGCTGACACTTATGAATTCCAGTAAATGGTTATGTATAGCTGCACTTTTCACATCGCTGGAACATCAGAGTGCTGTGTGAAGATTCTTCGTAAAACATGGACTGGGCTCATGTGCTGTCTGTAGACCTATAGCGGTGTCTTTATCAGAATCAGATTCACCATTGTTTGCTTAAATCATAGGAATTTAACCCTTCTCTTGCTGAATATTCATTTTAGCCACACCCATTTCTGACTTGGAACCAATCAGAGTGCTTGATGTAATTTATTCCTACAAATTCATAAACTGAAAGTCAAACAGTGTAGATCCTGATCAGATGGCTTCTTCAGAAGCCATCTGATCTGGATCTACACTGTTTGCAAAGATAGGGGTTGGTGTGAACAGCAAGATAAGGGTTAAGTGTTTAACAAAATACATCCCTGTTCAGGACCATTTTCCCAGCCTACACTCAGAGGCTATTGACCCACCATGCTGTCAGTGCTTTGATTGAGGAAACTTGCTGTCAGGAGTCCTTCTTATAGAGATGAAGCTTTAACCTTTGTCCTGCTGAATAAATTAATTTAACCAGACCCATTTCTGACTTTCAGCCAATCAGATTACCTTAATTTACTTGATGTAATTAATTCCTACAAATTTACAAACTGAATGATCAAGGGCCAGTTGTTCAAAACTAACAACGTCGTTAGTTAACATATTTTTAAAACTTTGATCATTTATTATAGCAATATGCTAATATTTTTGCTAAAAAAAAATGTGAGCAGCAAATGCAAATGCTGCTCACATTTTTCAGCAAAAACACAGGAGTATTAGATATTGTATTTTCTAGAACAGTTAACAATTTGACCACTGCTAACAAAGCTTTGAAAAACTGGCCCCAGTTGCCCAGCTGATCTGAATCTACAGTCTTTGCAAATGTAGGGGTTATCAAGGTTCAGTTGGACAAGTGTTTGAATTACAATTATTTTTACAGCTATACCGGAAGATGCCCTGAATGATGAGAGTGATACGGAAGACAAAGAAAATCCTGACAGCAGAATCTCAAGTAAGTTCTATCACTAGTAGCTTTGTTTGTTTGTTTGTATTGAAGTTTTAATGGCCCAGTCAACACTATTTAGGTCATTTTGAGCTGGTCAATTTACCTATTCACACTTTTCCTGGGCATGCTTATACGTAAGCCGTTAACCAGTACAGTGCACATTCCTTCGCCAGAAACTGACAACTGCCCTTCGTGAATCAGTGGAAGGGAGAGAATGACTGTAGAATAGATTTCATGATCAATCTCCACAAAATGTTGCTGACCCCGGCAGGTATCAAACCCGCATCCTCCTGTTCACCACTCAGTAGCGCATATGACTGAGCTACCGAGGCCGGCCTCTAGAGACACAGGGGATCCAGGAGAGCTGTCATTGCTGTGTTAACAAAGACCTATACTCAGCTTTCTTCTTATAATGTTTCCAGTGGAAATACATATGCTTAGAGAAGGCACTTCGTGACACAGGTATGGAACCCGCGTCCTTCTGATCACCAGTCAGATGTGCATCTGACTGAGCTACCGAGGCCAGCAAAACACTAGTAGCTATGACCCTCAGTGAAAAGAACACTGATGGCACATTTACCATGCTTCGAGGTTAGAAAACCTTTTTCATGCTTAACTCACTTGAGCATGAAATTTATCCTGCTCATAAATTTTAAAATGCCAACAAATGTTGGCATTTTAAAATTTATGAGCAGGATGCATTTTAAAATTTATGAGCAGGATGCATTTTAAAATTTATGAGCAGGATGAATGACATTCTGTGCTGATCTGAGCAGGAAAATTGCCTGATTTGTTTGTATTTTAATAGTTATGAGCATTACAAATTTCATGCTCAGCTGGGTTGAGCATGAAAAATGTTTTATAACCTCTTATTTGATCTTGAAAGTGTGGCGATTCTAATGAGTGCACACAGCACTCCTGTCTTATAGAGAGTATATGAGCCCCGCCAAGCGAATTTGTGTCTTCGAGCATTCCGTCATGACATATTTTAACTGAGCATGCCCAGCCATTCAGAGGGGCCAGGGATATGGCTTTCTGTCCGAAGGTTCCTCTTGATTCACTGCTTGTATGAGCGAGCAGCGAAGGTTCTGGCGAGACTGCGCAGATGCGCAGGCTCGCCTGAACCTTCGCTGCTCGCATATGCGATAAGTACCAAAATCGCTTGACAGGGCCCATATATAATTCCTCGTTCAGGACCATTTTCCCAGCCTAAACATAATGGGCCTCTGTGTCTTACCTGGTCACAAACCCTGGAGACAGTGGTTTTTTTGACAGGGCTCATATTAACCCTTGTCCTGCTGAGCCCGGGTATGCCTTACCTTTCAAACAATGTAGATCAAGATCAGATGGCTTCTGAAGAAGCCATCTGATCAGGATCTACATTGTTTGCCATTCAGATTGTGAATTTGTTGCAATCATTTGCATCAAGTAATCTGATTGGTTGATAATCAGTAGTGGGTGTGGCATATTTGAATATTCAGCAGAACAAGGGTTAAAGAGTCAGGGCCCTTAGCCGCTAGACCGTGGTATACATTGGATCAGAAAAACTTTGATGGCTTGTTTCCATGGCCGTTTCTAACTCATTTTTGAGTCAGCAGGAAAATGTTGCCATAACTGTTAGTTATTTTTTAAATTTTTGATAATTTAGTGATAATTTTTTTGTTTTATCTAGCAAATGTATGTTGTGTGTACTCGTTAGAATTCAATTAGGCGATTCAGTTGAGTACACACTATGTGCCTTTCTTTTGACAAAAATTGAAAGATATTCATATAATGTGTCTTGATCTGCCAAAATAATCAGTCGTCAGTGTGTGGAATAACCCCTATCTCGAACAAATTTTCATCGTCTCTAAGGTGTTCAAGCGAAGATATTTTTGACATTAAAGTTGAACTGTACATTGAGGGAACCAAGAAGTTTTCTTCAGAATGACAGAGCATGTTGGTCTAGGTTTGTTAGGGTTATGACTGATAGCTGTTACACTAGGGACCTTTCGCATGGCTAACATAAATACACCAAAACCTCTTTAAAACACTATTAATCGGGTCCAAAACAGAAACCGTGTTAGTTAAACAACTGGTTATAACCAAACAAAAATGTATAGATTATATAGAAAAATGACCATAAAGGTCATTTTTCTATATAATCTATACATTTTTGGGATCCATGTTGAAACTGTGTTATACCCAAAACCGTGTAATAATGACCCGTGTTATACCCAAAACCGTGTATTAATGACCCCAGTTATAACGAGTTTGTGGTGTAATGTTTAATTCCAGTTCGAGCCAGTGACAAGAGAATTCACTGTGATGAGGAATTTTCTGACAGTGAAGATGAATATGGTCCAAACGACGGCGGAGGGCGTAAGGACAGAGTCTCATTTAGACAGAAACCAAAACGTATTCGCACGACAGAAGGTGAAAAGAAAGGTGATGATGCAGGTATGAAACAACTCCAGTAATCCATTGTGTTAGACATTATTGATTTCCACTGACTGCATCGACAGGTTGCTTGAGAGTGAAATTCCATTATTAAGGCTAGCTAAAATTATCACTAATTCTTCTTTAAAAATGTATTTAAAGTTCTGGTTCCTTTGTGTTTTCTACACATGGTCTCCTCTTATACTAAAGAGACCACCTTTGGGACTGTTCAAAAGCGGTCTTCTGAATTTTACTTTATGTCCCCCACATCAGCAAGTAAATGAAGTTTTTTTCAGTACCGTGTTTATATTGGCATGACGTTTCTTTTGTGTATTCAGTATCACTTGAATCAGTTGGCAGAATTTGAACAAACTTGCCTGGTACGGGGCATGCTTTTGAGTTAATAATTTTTTAGGTCAATATGGGACAAAATAGGTCTCATTTTAGCCAAATAAGGCTTGCCACTAAGGTAAAAGATAGACAAATATTCTTTGAAGATTTATAACAGCTTTAGGTATATTAGTTTGCCTTAAAATCAAGTGATGAGTGGCTTGGCTTGAAGAAATAGATTGGGCTGCATGGTGCTTCCACGCAGAGCTGAAACATTCTGCGAAAGAGTACTGGCAAACCGCTTATGAGGTCTAAGCCTGCCCAGGTTCAGTGGAGCGAGTCAGACTGTCTATGCATATAAACCTATTGGTTTCATTGGACAGTCGGCTTGAGATGGCACTTCATCTTAATGTCAGGTAGAAGTCCCACAAAACTAGAAGCAATGTCTCCAAAATGACCTAAATAGTGTTGGTTGGGATGTTAAACCTCCATCAAAGAAACAAAGCAACGAGTGTCACATACGATACAGGTAACTTGTGATAAAACTTAGAATAATTTTGTTGCTTTATTTTGCTACAGAAAACAAAGAGGAGAAGAAGGAACCAAAGAAAGATGCTGATGCAAATGAAAATGCAAAGGAAGAGAAAAGGTAAATATCATATGAGCCCCGCCAAGCGAATTTGTGTCTTCGAGTATTCCGTCATGACAAATTTCAACTGCGCATGCATAGCCATTCAGAGGGGCCAGGGATATGGCTTTCTGTCTGAAGGTTCCTCTTGATTCAATGCTTGTACGAGCGAGAAGCGAAGGTTCTGGCGAGTCTGCGCGGATGCGCAGGCTCGCCTGAACCTTCGCTACTCGCATAGGCGATAAGTACCAAAATCGCTTTACGGGGCCCATATGATGTGAAACTTGCTTTCATGGAGATTAGTCAGGAAATCTTTTTTAAGGTCATTGTCTCCCTTCCACTGATTCAAGAAGGCCATTTCGCAGTTTCTGGTGAAAGAATGTTTACTGGTTAATCACCTACAGTGAAACTTCAATGGCTCGAACCTCTTTGGGACCATGAATATTTGTTCAGGACAGTGGTAGTTCTAGCAACGGAGGGTTACTACTAGTGCCATACCAGGAGGCATAATTGAGTAAATGTATGTTGTGTGTACTGATTAGAACCGCCTCATGGAGAAAATTCTTAAGAGAACACACTGCATACATTTGCAAGATAAAAGAAAATCTTCCTAAATTACCCTATATCCTATTTTGAGGAATTTCCTGTGGACTCGAGAACTGGTTTGACTCATCCAAGGTATATGAGCCATGAGGGTTCAAGCCTTTGAAGTTCTACTGTATGTATAAGCCTGCCCAGGGACAGTTTAGTTAAGTAAACTGTCCAGTTTGATATGACCTAAATAATGTTGACTGGGCCATTAAACTCCAAACAAACAAACAAAACTATAAGACATGAAATGTTGAGGTGTTTTTTCTCCAGGATCCTTGGTTTTCGGCCACCTCTGATTAAAAACTGGCTTTAGTATACTTTTGGACGAGTTTTTCAAGGAAAAATTCCGTTTTTTAGAATAGGGATGTCCGTACGGTCGGTCGGCCGGCTGGCCGGGCGTCCGCCTCCCAGTTTACCTTTTGGTTAACCCTGAAAAACACGTCCATAATGCCATTTGGCATTTTTCTTGTAATTATCTTGAAAGGGATGTAAATCCCAAATGATAATAAACACCATTTGCACATGCAATTTGTATAAATTCAAACTAGACCCTGCTTGTCTATGTTTTATCATGTTAACAAGCCTGTGTAATAAAGGCCTCTTTAAAACCACTTTATATTGAGAAAACTGGAGTTAACAGGGGTAACATTTTCTTATTTCTGCTCTAAGTCATAAGTTGTAGGTTAGAACAACCTCACCCTATCTTCAGAACAAAATTCTTGAATTCTGGTCAAGCTGGGTACAATATATTGTAACCTACAAAAGACTTGGTTAGATTTAGTGACATTGGCTTTATTTTCAAGGTCACACAAGAGTGCAAAGACTGTGAAAAGTTTAGCTTTGCCCTATATCACCTGAACCAATTAACCCTTTTTGTACTAAATGGAATCTTCCTCCTTATGTATAGCAGCAATCCATTTCAAAATTTAGGGGTGTCAGGTTGTGTTTTCTTCAATGTTTATTTAGAAACTGGCTGAACTTTTTGCAAACAGTGTAGGCCCTGATCAGACGCCACATTCTGCGGCATCTGATCTGGGCCAGCACTGTTTGCCATTTAACTGTTTTGGGGTTTCCGGCATAAAAAGGGTTAATAAAAGCTGGTCAAATTTGGTTTAATATTTCAGTTCAAGAAACAAAATACTTGATTAGATTTGATGACCTTGACCTACTTTTAATGTCTTATGAGTACCGAGATTGTCCAAGTTTCGTTTGCCTGCACTGATTGAAGAATTCTATTTTATGGGATAAAGTGTCTTCTAAATTAACCCTTATCTTGCTGTTCACGACAACCCCTATCTTTGCAAACAGTGTAGATCCAGATCAGATGGCTTCTGAAGAAGCCATCTGATCAGGATCTACACTGTTTGGCATTCAATTTATGAATTTGTAGCAATAAATTACATCAAGTAATTTGATTGGTTAATAGGCAGAAATGGGTGTGGCTTAAATGAATATTCAGCAAGAGAAGGGTTAACATTACAGTTGGAAATTTCATTTAAAGACCAATATGACTGAGAGATATACATGTATTGTGAAATTTGCCTCCATGAAGCTGACTACCTCTCCAGTACTGTTATCCCATTCTATTACACTGAGTTGTTGTTTTGTTTTAAAATAGTTTCGAGTATATTTGCACAAAAAGACCAGTGCTGTCAGCAGTGTAAAACCCAATTTCTCCACTGGAAAATAATGATGTTACCTGAAGTCTGGTTTACAATGTTTTATGACAGAATTAAGATGCAAATTTTGGACATTGTTTAATTGTGTTATGAACACAAGGGCATTCAGAATTTAAACTGCATGTAGGTTTCACATATGAAAACAAAAAATCTGTTCATTTTGTTTTATATTAAAACTCATAATAATTCTTTTTCAGTGAAGAAAAATCATCCAGTGAGACCACAGAAAAGAAAGGTAATATTATTGATGAGTTGAGCTCTTAGTCCAAGTATATTTTTGAGTTTAACACATTCGTACCTTCCTTTTATAGGAATGTCCTACAATTTCATTTGTACAATGTGGATCAGGTGAGCAATCTCTTGTTTTATTTTCTGTAGAAAAAAGATATGTCATGTGTCCTCATTAGAATCTCCTTGTTGAGGAGGTTCTAATGAGTACACACAAATACATTTATAAGATGATATATAAGAAAATTCTCCCCAAGTTCTTCGTAATGCACTATATTCATATCTGCAGTTTATGGACTTTAAACAGAGATTGCAACAGCCATGGAAAAAAAAACGGGTGTTGGAGCCAAAGAAGTTTCTCTGTATGCACCTAGCAAAGACTCAGATCAGCCTATGTAGCCAGGCAGTCTGATCATAGTCCTGTGAGCTATGAGTCAGAAAATTATCCATATAGGGCCCAGAGAGACTGATCATACTGCACAGATGCACAAGCAGTTCTAAATTATCACTGTGCACATGTCTGAAGATGTATTTTCACTACACCTGTTTAAGGGTAATGGGAACACCATCAGGGGAGTCAACTCGTGCAAAAGTATTTTTTGTCTCCAAAGTCAATAGGGGTCAACTGAGGAGCAAATTCTTTCCTTTAAGAGTAGACCCCTTTTTCAGTGGGACAGGGCTTATTGAAAAGCAAACAGGAAGTCCCAAAAGTTGTCTCCCTTTGAAAAATGGTGGAAAAATCTACCAGGTGTTCCCATTACCCTTAAACTGTTGGCCTGCTGAATAAATTGATTTTGCCACACTCATTTCTGATTATCAACCACTCATTAATGGAGATAAATTATTCTTTTAATTGGTACACCATTTCTTTAGAATCAATCTGATCTGGATCCTCACTGTTTGCAAAGGTAGGGGTTATCATAATCGGCAGGATAAGGGCTAAATGTTGCATAGGATTCCAGTATTCCTTTAAAATATAGAGAAAAATATGCCATACTGGACTTTTGGGGAATATTCCTGTTTTAACTTGTGCATGTTTGATCATGTGGCATCAGCTATATTACTTAGGGTGGCAGAGGTGAGGGCTGGAATGTGAAGTGTGAGTAGAAGGTTCAGTGACCTCCCTTTAAAGTGTTCTGAGTGAAGTCGAGAAAAACTTGCACAACATCCTTTCCTGTCCTTTTGCAGATGAAATGGATGAGAGTTAGGAAGGTAAAGCTTTAGCTTGCTTGCTTCAGTGACCTCAGTGCTGCTGCTGCTTGCCTGGCTCTGGCTTTATCATAATAAATTCCTGATACATGTACACCACAACCTCTTTATAACACTATTTTTGGGGTCCAAAGCTGACACTGTGTCAGTTAAACAACCATGTTATATCCAAACAAGAATGTAATGATTATATAGAAAAATGACCATTTATGGTCATTTTTCTATATAATCTATACATTTTTATCCCCCGACTGAATAGGTTCGGGGGATATAGCGGTCAGTCTGTCTGTCCATCCGTAGACGCAACCTTGTGATGGCCATAACTCCCATATCCTTTGAGATTTATTGATGGTTCTTGGCACAATTGTTCACAAGGCTGAGACGGCGTGTCATGCGCAAGAACCAGAACTCTGGATGCCATACTTTTTGAGTTATCTCCCCTTTTAATAAAATAGAATGACTACTTTGTGATGGCCATAACTCCAATACCGCTAGAGATATATTGATGGTACCTGGCACAGTTGTTCACAATGCTGAGACGGCGTGTCATGCACAAGAACCACAACTCTGGTTGCCATGGTTTTTTAGTTATCTCCCGTTTAAATAAAATAGAGTGACAGCCTTGTGATGGCCATAACTCCAATACCCTTTAAGATATGTTGATGATACCTGGCACAGTTGTTCACAAGGCCAAGACGGTGTGTCATGCACAAGAACCACAACTCTGGGTGCCATGGTTTTTGAGTTATCTCCCCTTCCAATAAAATAGAATCACTACATTGTGATGGCCACATCTCCAATACTCTTTGAGGTATATTGATGGTACTTGCTACAGTTGTACATGAGGTTAAGCAGGTGTGTCATGTGCAAGAACCACTACTCTGGGTGCCCTGGTTTTTGAATTATCTCCCCTGACAATATAACCTTGTGATGGCCATAACTCCAATACCGTTGAGATATATTGAGGGTACGTAGCACAATTGTATACAAGGTTGAGATGGCTCTTCATGCTTAAGAACCACAACTCTGGGTGCTGTGGTATTTGAGTTATCTCCCCTTCCAATATAACAGTATGACCACCTTGTGATCACCATACCTCTGATACCCTTTGAGACATATTGGTGGTACAAGATGCAGATATACATGAGGTTAAGCAGGTGTGTCATGCTCAAGAATTACAGCTCTGGGTGCTCTGGTTTTTTTAGTTATCTCCCCTGACAATATAACCTTGTGATGGCCATAACTCCAACACCCTTTGAGATATATTGAAGGAACTTGGCGCAATTGTATACAAGGTACAGAAGGGGTGTCATGTGCAAGAACCACAACTCTTGGTGCCGTGGTATTTGAGTTATCTACCCTTCCAATATAACAGTATGACCAGCTTGTGATCACCATGTCTCCAATACCCATTGAGACATATTGGTGGTACTTCATACAGAAATACATGAGCTTAAGCAGGGATGTCATTCGCAAGAACCACGATTCTGAGTGCCCTGGTTTTTTAGTTTTCTCCCCTGACAGTATAATCTTGTGATGGCCATATCTGCAATACTTTTGCGATATATTGCTGGTTTAATTCTGGTGCACTATCTATTGGTGAACAATCTTCTGAAGGCCATATTGGCTTTTGGTTGGGGGATTTGCCATCTCTTCTGATGGCTATTTTTGGGGTCCATCTTTGGTATCCAAAACTGTGTTATAATGAACCGTGTTATAATGAAGTTGTGGTGTTTATTGTCATTGGTTTTCTTTGGATTTACCAATTCACACCAATCATTTACTTGCTCATTTTGCAGTGTCTGAGAAAAACAAACACCGATTAAGAACGTTGATCATCAGACATTGTCATGCCAATCATGACATTTGCAGAATGTAATTTTCAGGGTTTTTTTGTTTGTTTTTTTCTTCTATTTTTCAGACACAATAAGGCTTGACATTACATGTGAATTGTGTGCTTGGCAGACAGTTCACATGTAATGTCAGACCTCACTTTTTGGCTTGACGTTACATGTGAATTGTCTGTATGGTAGACAATTCACATATGATGTAATGTCTTACTTTCTCTGAAAAAAAATTAAAAAAATAAGGCTTGATACATGACCTCACAAGGTCTCCACACTGTAAATGCGAGCAGCAAAGCCTCTGGCAATACTGTGCTTATGCATATTTTTGCTAACAGGAATCTCCGTAAGAAATATAAAGAAAACGAAAAAATAGACACGACACCTCTTAAATGACAAATGGATTTGTCCAAAAGATAACAATTGGAAAAGTCCATCGGGATACAATGGGTTAACCCTGAGGATGCCAAGGAAAATTGCAATATCGTCTGCACATGCCATCTGCTGCTTTTGCTTGAAAACGTTTCAAACATTGTTTTTGCATACAGCCAAACAGTTTGGACCCTGATCATACTGCTCCTACACGGTAGGAGTGACTGCTCCTACAGGGTAGGACCAGTCTGAGTCTGATCTGGGTCAATTGACTTTCTAGGGTACCGGCAGATGACAAAGCAGACAACAATTATTGTGATTGGCATGTTAAGGGTTAAGAGCCCATACATTTACTTATTTTACTAGAACTGCCATGCTATTACCTGCTTTGCATGTACAATCAGTATTGGAAGCTAGAGTGTTAAAAGCATTATCAATTTTGTTGCTGTTTTCTGAGAAGTTAAAAGACTTTTTGGGGTAGTCTGTGATACAGCCATTTTGCTGAAATATTTGTTTTAGCTGCAACATCCACTTGTCAGATCAAAAGGTTTTGATTTACCTCTGTCTTTTATGACAAGAATGTACTCCATTTGTTACAAACCATGAAGACAAATCAGTCATTATTGACCGTCAACGTGCCAACTTTGCAGCTATGACCTAAAAATAGTACAGTGTCTGATGTAAATTTTAACAATTACATGTATCATCATGGCACAATATGTTTGGTGCAGTTGACCAATCAGTAGTCTTCACTGACAAGTGAGTGTGCTCTTGAACTAATACAGTGAACCTTTTGATTTTCAAAAAAACCTTTTGATTGTCAAAATATTTCAGATAAAAGAAACTTGATTGCTGTAATATCTTTGATCTTTACTAGAAAAGAAACATTTGACAGCAGTGCCAAGAATAGAATGTTGCAGCTGAAACAAAATGGGTAGTAATTATCCAAAAAGTGTATTCTTTGAAGATGGCTTGTGCTCCAATGGATACCATTTTTGGACAGACAGGCCTGAGCAAACTCTTTGTTTGTTTGATTTGAGGTTTAACGTCCCCATCAACACTGTAAAGGTCATTTTGGAGACGTTGCTTCCAATTTTGTGGGACTTTTACCCGCCATTGAGATGAAATGACATCTCAAGCCCTGTCGCCCAATGAAACCAATAGGGTTTATAAGCATTGACGGTCCTACTCGCACTGCATTGCTTGGGCAGGCTTAGATCCTCTATTCGGTTTACCAGTACTCGTGTGCAGTCTGTTTCAGCTCTGCGTGGAAGCATCATGTAGCCCATCTATTTCTTCAAGCCCTTATGGGCGGGGGCTAATTATAGAGCCAGATGAGAGGCCTAAGAATTCAGCATCTCATCAGGGTCTACACAGTTTACTCCTCATCCAGATATTTTAGACACGGCATCGGGTAGTAAATAGTAGTTGTTCAATTTTAGAACAAGTATGGTAAGGAGTTGAGGTGTACAAATACTTGGGTAAATACAATATTATATAAATTTATGCATGATAAGTCTGTCATCTAAAGCTTCTATCAGTACCATCCTCCTGTCTCTAACCAACAGTGCACCAAAACAATAAACCACCATTTACTCCATTGGCAAGCACAAAATTTAATTGCAGCTGACTATAGTAGAACTTCGATGGCTCAAACTCTGATGGCTCAATGGAGTAGTGGTTATGCTACTTGCCTTGTAAACCAGGGGTCACAGGATCGATCCCGGGCTTTTCCAGATTTTTGGATGAGCCTTTAAATCTTTAAACCGAGGTCCCGTCTCCATATGACCTTAGCTTTTGGTGAGACGTAAAACTCAAACACTCAACTCAAGTCAGTTTGAACCCTCGAGTCCCCAGGGAATTCCTCAAGTTACAAAATAGTGAGGGATAGTTTAGGAAGATTTTCATTTATCTAGCAAATGTATACTGGCAAATGTATACTGTGTGTACTCATTAGAATTGCCTCAATGAGGTGATTCTAATGAGTACACACAGCATACATTTATATTACAGAACACTGAAAAGATATTCCAAAATTATCTTCATTATGTTTCCTGGTGTGCCACTAATAGTAACTGCAGTGGTTCAAAGTACTCTTGTCTAGAACAAATTTTTATTCTACCAAAGAGGTTCAACCCATCAAAGTTCATCTGTATCTGTCCATTAATAGTGTTGTTGCATGTCTTTTGACTAAAATACCTGAAAATGTGTAGTTGAACTTCAATAGCTCAAACACCCTAGGAATCCTGAGAATTTGTTTGAGACAGGAAGTTCAAGTCACTGTCAGAGGGGTATGTTTTGATTTTCTATAAAATAAAGTTGATGATTCTTATGAATAACACAACATACCTGTCTTTGTTTGGAAGAATCCCTAGGGACTCAAGAATGGGTTTCAGTCAGACATGGTAAACCAGTCATTGGTAACTGAGCTTTGAAGTTCAATTATATTCAAAAGTGAAAAGTTTCCTTTAACATTTTTCTAACTTTGGGATAACTAAACAAGTAACCAACTTAAATTCTAGTACCGTAAAAGTACTAAAAATTGGGACACTTTAAGGACTTGCAGAAATTCACTTAAAATTTTGGCAAAGTTGTTTCAAGATCCAGCAAGGAGTCCAAAAGGTGCTGACGGAATGGCAAACAGTGGAGACCCCAATGAGACTTCAGGAGCAGTCTGATCTGGGTCTTCACTGTTTGCTTAGGGCTATCTGTCCCAATACTTGGGATCATTACGGTATCATGTCAGAAAAAGTATTTATATAATAGCAAGCATTGTAGATAGCCCATTGGGGCTTGAAGAAACAGATGGGCTGCATGATTCTTCAATGCAGAGCTGAAACCGACTGCACGCGAGTACTGGTAAACTGCTTAGAGGTTCTAAGCCTGCCCAGGCAAAGTGGTGGGAGTCGGACTGTCCATGCTTATAAACCCTATCGGTTTCATTGGGCGACAGGTCTTGAGAAGTCATTTCATCTCAATGTAAGGTAAAAGTCCAACAAAATTGGAAGCAACATCTCCAAGATGACCTATACAGTGTTGACGGGGATGTTAAACCTTAATTCTAATGCACTTACGTATGTAACGCGACGTCTGATTGGATAACGTCAAAAATTTGCGACAGTATATTCCACGATATACTGTCGGAAATCCGACGTCACCACGTAACGTCGCTTTTCATTGGCTGGCATTTGGTTTTACGCAGCTCACCGCGCCTGCCGCCTTGTGCAAAATAGTACAAATTTTAGCTTAACAACCGAAAAAGTGCATTAGAATGGGGATAACTATTGAAAATTGTCATTTGGGGAGGTAAATCGTCGGTTTTACGGTCGCAAATTACATTTTACGGCTTCAGCGTCGCCGTAAAACGAAATTTCCGACCGTAAAACCTCCGATTTACCTCCCCAAATGACAATTTTCAGTACAGTTATCCCCTAAATCAAACAAATGTAGATAGAGATGTGTTGATGTGTCTTCACTGTTCTCTCAGGCATCACTAGAAGATAGTTTGTAACAGATGCCGCATTAGTCGTTGGCGTTGACCAATATTTTATTACTTCTGTTGGCTAGTAAAACAATGGTCATATCAAAGATGATCAGGGGGTAGCAGGTTTGTTGCCCACTGGGTCTAGCAACAATTCTTTTGAGGAAAGAATTTCTTTTGTCATTCTCTTCCTTTCTGCTGATCAAGAAGGGCAGTTGTCTGTTTCTGGCAAAAGAATGTACACTGTACTGCTTAACAGCTTAGTACAAGCCTGCCCAGGAAACATGGGAAGTAAAGTGACCTGGGGCCAGTTGTTCAAAACTAACAATGTCATTAGTTATCATTAAAACTTGGATTATTTAATGTGGGAAATGTGCTAATATTTTTGCTGAAAAAAAAAAAGTGAGCAGCTTTAGCAAATGCAAAAACTGCTCACATTTTCTCCAGCAAAAATACTAGAGAACTAGATATTGTACTTGCTAGAACAGTTAACCCATTTAGTATCAGAAACCCCAAAATGGGTACCCTGGCAAACAGTGCAGGCCCAGATCAGACGCCGCAGAACGCGACGCCTTATCAGGGCCTCCACTGTTTGCTAAAAGTCCAGTCATTTTGAAAATAAATTTTGAAGAAAACACAACCTGACACCCCTAAATTTTGAAATGAACTCCTGCTATATATAAGGTGGAAGATTCCATTTGGTACAAAAAGGGTAATAATCTGAGCACTAATGAGCTTGTTAAGCTAACAATGCTTTGAACAACTAGCCCCAGATCGTCGACTCCATGGTTGGTGGCTCTGCAGACTTAACTGAGTCTTTTCTAGTCACGTGGCTTATTGTAGGTTTTGTTGTACATTAGCTCTTATTGTTTTCTGTGTTTCAGAGTTGACAGAAGCTCCTGCAGCAGTTAACTCGGCACCATCAGAACAAACTTCAGACCCCAGTAAGACAACAACAGGAGAGACGGAGAAAATGGAACAATGAGTGTTTCACAAACTTTTCAACCGACTCATTACACATTACCTCATCTTTCTAGTGAACTGCATATACCTTTTTATCCTAAGTATTGGGACATCTTATCTCCGTCTTATACTTGTTCTAATATTTGATCAAGTACAATTTACTTGCTGATGTTGCATCTAAGAATAGCTAGTTGAATGGCAAACAGTGTAGACCCTGATCAGATGCTGTGTTCTGCGGCATCTCATCTGGGTCTACACTTTGATCAGACCTCAGCTGATGTTGCTTTAAATGTAGCCGGCGAAGTGGCAAACAGTGTAGATCCTGATGTGATACCACATTCTGTGGTCTTATCATGACCCAACAGGCACACATCGCTAGGGCAACGTCAAATCAACATCATTGCAACATCATTAATACATACATTAAGTGCTATTACACTGCCCCCTGGTGGTAAGATTATAAAACTAATTTCATACTCAACTCAAATGAGCCTGAAATCTGTTTTTCTCATTAACCCATTGCATGCGGGACACTCATGAAGGGGTACCTTGGCAAACAGTGCAGGCCCAGATCAGACGCCGCATTCTGCGGCGTCTGATCAGGGCCTGCATTATTTGCTTGCAGACTTTTCCGTCAAAAATAGAATAAAAACAGAAAAAAGGCCTGACACCCCTTATGTGACAAATGGACTTGTCCAACATAAAGCAATTGAAGAGTCCTCTAGTATACAATGGGTTAAATCAATAGGAAAATAATATTGCTTGACCTAGGCTTTAAAGGTGGAGCTCTAGGCTAAGTATGGTATGGGCAATCAAGAGTTTACACTGGGCCTTATGATAGATATTTTGTTGGAAGTTTTTTGGGGTCCACTGGCCTATCATTTCTCTCCAAAAGCTTTTGGTAGGAATACCCGCAGTTTCAACATGTCCAGTATGGTTGGCCAACTGTAAAACATTAGGTATACCACTGCTGTGGGTTCAAGCCTCACTCGGGTCAAATGTGAGATGCCAAGTAATGCGGAAGGTTGTGTTTTGTATACTAATGAAATTTTTAACCCTTATCTTGCTGTTCACGACAACCCCTATCTTTGCAAACAGTGTAGATCCAGATCAGATGCCATCTGATCAGGATCTACACGGTTTGACATTCAATTTATGAATTTGTAGCAATAAATTACATCAAATAATTTGATTGGTTGATGGACAGAAATGGGTGTGGCTTAAATGAATATTTAGCAAGATAAGGGTTAAAATACTTGTAAGTAAAACAAGCAATTGTCCTTCTGATCAGAAGAGTTTCCCGTAAAAATCCTGTTAATTCGGACATCTTGATGACTTGCCGTAATTCTCCTAAAATTTTAACAAATTTGTTTCATGATCCAGCAAGGAGTCCAAAAAGTGCAAATGAATGGCAAACATGTAGACCCTGATCAGACTGCTCCTTCAGGAGCAGTCTGATCTGGGTCTGCACTGTTTGCTTAGACCTGTCTGTCCCAAAACTTAGGATCATTATGGTATTTGTTCTGCTCAGAAATTTTAAAATGCCCACAATTTTAATATACCAACAATAAAATTTGTTGTCATTGTAAAAATTTAAGAGCAGGACAAATTTCATGCTGTGGTGAATTCAGCATGAAAAAAGTTTTATAAAGTACGGCCCATGTGTGAATAGGAAACTGTGAAGTCAGATACAAAGACAATCATACAACACCCACTCATCTGATCATACACATTGTCTGAACCCAGAGCATGGGCATGCACAGGAAACCTTGAAACAGTGCCGATATCTGACGACATCTACAATTACAAATTATACTCCTCATCACCTGTTCTTTGTGTCAGTCACTGCCCCATTTCAGGACATAGCAGTTTTGTGAGAGTAAGCAACCAGGTTTTTAAAATAAAAGCAGTTCCTAAAACTGCTTGACTTAGAATAGCTTCACTGGTGAAGTGCTGTTATTTGTAATGTACATGTACTTTGTTTGTTTGTTTGTTTGAATTGAGGTTTAACGTCCCCATCAACACTGTATAGGTCATTTTGCCAATTTGGAGATGTTGCTTCCAATTTAGTTGGAATTTTACCCGACATTGAGAAGAAATGACATCTCGAGTCCTGTCACCCATTGAAACCAATACGGTTTATAAGCATGGACGGTCCGACTCGCACCACTTTGCCTGGGCAGGCTTAGATCCTCTAAGTGGTTTACCAGTACTTGTGTGCGGTCGGTTTCAGCTCTGCATGGAAGCATGATGCAGCCCATCTATTTCTTCAAGCCCCGATGTGCAGGGGTCAGATGTACATGTACTTATTGGTCAAGATAAGGAGGAGTATTGTGGGTGATTTATCTTTCGCTCTATAAAAACATGATGTGGGTACTTGTTAGAATCGCCTCGTTGAGGTGATTCTAACGAGTACCCACAACATGTTTGTGACAAGAAATAAAGAAAACTATTCCATTATTACCCTTGTTACTCTTCCTAATAAAGAGCTATGAATTGTACCCCATTTTATGATTGTAACTTATTGCTATGATTGTAACTTATTGCCATTTCGAAAACACGCCTATACAAATACATTGCCACCTTTATCGGCGAAAAAATGAAAATTTTATGATGAAAAATTGTGATATTTTTCTTATTTCTGCTCAAAATATAGATTGTGGGCACTCGTTAGAACTGCCTCATCGAGGCGGTTCTAACAAGTACCCACAATCTATATTTTAGAGCAGAAATAAGAAAAATAAGGTATACCCCCGGAAACCCCAGTTTTACTATATAAAAGTGGGGTTCAAGGGGGTCAAAATTATATAAGCGTGTTTTCGTGATGATTTCAGTAAAGTTTTTTGGTTGCTTTGTTTGATTATGGAGAAGTGATTCTTTGGCTTTCTGGGGCGTCTTCACTAAAAAACAAGTGCTCATCAACACATCACTTGAACAAGTTGTGCAATGAATACCCTTATCAACCAAACTTTACAAAGGAAAAAAGTGAGGCTTACAAGGGTAGGCATTATTTTCTGTTCTTTTTTTTTCATCTTAAAATATAGCTTGTTGGTGCTTGGTGTATGAAGCAGTTCTAATGTGCATCCACAATCAAATATAAAAGATGCCATCGCAGCACACCAAGTGTGTCATAGTAATGAATACTTGTTACACAACCCTTAGAATATGAAACGCATAAAGACGGGCCTCTGTGGCCTAGTGGATAAGAGCGCTGACTCTTAATCATTAGGTCTCTCACCGCTGTGGGTTCGAGCCTCGCTCGGGTCACATGTGAGACGCCAAGTTCTGCAACGGAAGGTCAGGTGGTTTTTCTCCGGGTACTCCGGTTTTCGCCCACCTCTGATTAACGATCAGCTCAATATGAGTGAAATAACCTTGAAAGGGCCGTAAAACCAAAAAAAAAAAAAAAAAAAAGAAAAGAAACGCATAAAAGCAACCAAGTTATTCAAAAATTTCAAAATGTTTAACTTATATTACTTACTGAACTGTGAATTTCTGAGGTTATGCTTTGGTTTTATTCTTAAAATTAGTCAACATTCTGTTGTAAGAATGTTTGTTTCATGCTCAACTTCGGCCTCCATGAGATTTGTCCTCATAAGTGTGAAGACACCCCAAATATTTTGTGCATTTTAATGATTAATACAATATGCTCAATTTATTTGAGCCATACTTTATTTGTTGTCTATTACGCAAACACGCCTATACAAACATATTGCCACCTTTATCGCCGAAAAAATGAAAATTTTATGATGAAAAATTGTGATAATTTTCTTATTTCTGCTCTAAAATATAGATTGTGGGCACTCCTTAGAACCCCCTCTATTCTGCTCAAAATATAGATTGTGGGCACTCGTTAGAACCGCCTCATAGAGGCGGTTCTAACGAGTACCCACAATCTATATTTTAGAGCAAAAATAAGAAAAAAATAAGGTATACCCCCGGAAACCCCAGTTTTACTATATAAAAGTGGGGTTCAAGGGGGTCAAAATTATATAGGTGTGTTTTCGTGATGACATTTATTATTTAACGCTGCTGTTATATAGTGAATAGTTTCGCATCATAAAAATGATACAATAACCAATGTAATAACACATGGGTACTAGCATGTAACATGGTGATGCCAGCTGTGACAGCCTTATATTTTTCTTTTGAATGTCTTCAGCAAAAAAAAATCTGATATAAAATTGTTGTAAGATAAACAAAATATTATGCTTGTGTTCGCTTCATACATTTCGTATGAAATGACCATCTGTATAATTAATGAGCAAATTATGCTTAGTTGAGTTTAGCATGCAAAAGTTCTGTATCTGGGCCTGAGATTATAAAACTTTTTTCATGCTCAACTCATTTGAGCATGAAATCAATCCTGCTCATAAATTTTAAAATGCCAACAAATGTTGAATTTATGAGCAGGATAAATGACATTCTGTGCTGATCCGAGCAAGAAATTGCCTGATTTGTTTGTATTTTAATGGTTATGAGCATTACAAATTTCATGCTCAGCGGAGTTGAGCATGAAAAAAGTTTTATAACCTCGGGGCCTGGTAGGGCTTGGAATAATGAGACAGCTTGATTAACAAATTTCACATTCAGACAGTTGAGTATGAAAAACAATGCTTTGTAACCATGGGCCCTGTTCTGTGTATGTTGTCATCAGTACTTATATTCACATGAGCAAACTCATTTCATTTTCTGTTAACCGATATGAGCCAAAGCATGAAAAAACATAATGAGAAAAAATGTTGCAGCCATCTAAGACTCTGATCAGCCAATTCATCAAACTGCTCTGGTCAGAGTATTTCCTATAGCCGGGAGGTCAAAGAAAGCTAAAAAGAAGGCTCATGTGAACAGAGATGGCTTGGATCAGACTGTGCAGATGAGTCTGATCTGAGTCATCACTGTTCCCACATGTATTTATGTAGGTTTTGCCATGCATCGGCTCATATTGGTTTGTGCTCATTATCATTACTATACAAGCCCCGCCAAGCGAATTTGTGTCTTCGAGCATTCCGTCATGACAAATTTTAACTGCGCATGCCCAGCCATTCAGAGAGGCCAGGGATATGGCTTTTTGTCTGAAGGTACCTCTTGATTCACTGCTTGTATGAGCGAGCAGCGAAGGTTCTGGCGAGACTGCGCGGATGCGCAGGCTCGCCTGAACCTTCGCTTCTCGCATAGGCGATAAATACCAAAATCGCTTGACGGGGCCCATACAAAGTCAATGAAATAAACACTCATCCCCATATCATTTCATCTTGTCAAACATATAGGTCAGTTTTCACATTTTCATCCAACATTATTTATGTGAATAAAGGAGATATGGAGAGCTGTAATTGGTTGTCAAGTTTTATTTCCAATCCTTTGAGATGCCAACTTCTGCAAGGAAAGGTCGGATGTTTTCTCTCCTGGTACACCAGAATTGGGCCCACCTCTGATAAAAGATTGACTTGAAATAAGTGAAATAACCTTGAAAGGGCTGTAACACCATCCCCCTCCCCTCCACACCCTCAGCCCTCCAAAAAATATACAATCCTTTAACCCTTATCCCTCTGAATATGACAACCCCTATCTTTTCAAACAGTGTAGATTCAGATCAGATGGCGTCTTCAATCAAATGGCATGAAGAGATCTACACTGTCATGCAGTGGAGCACTGTGGTACAGTGGTAAATCATTGGATTTGTGACAGAGGTAGCCGGATCGATCCTTGCAAAGGCTTAGTGTTGTTTCCTTGTTCCTAGAGATGTTCTCCACATTACTTAGTACTGGATTCTACCTAGGAAGAGGAAGAAAAGAGGGCCACATGGAAGACTAGTATATAGTACTAGTATACCCTCTATAAATAAAGACGGTTATTATTATTATTATTATTGTGAATTGAACAAATACATTATATAAAGTGATTTGATTGTTAGATTATTGAAAAGCGGTGTGACTAAATTTATTCAGCGGGATAAGGGTTAACAATGTCCAGAAAAATATCCAAGGAATGTCCAACTGATTAAGGAAAATCATATCTTTTCCAGTTTTAACCTACCGGTATTACCTTGGTGAAATGTTCCACTTTTTATGCGAGTCCATTTTCAGTTTTATGGATGTCAGATTGACTTTTTGTCGCACCTGCTTTAGCAGGAAGACACAGGTGTGCAAGTTTCCGTCCGTCTGTGTGTCCGTCAGCACCAACAAAACTACATTTAGGGGGCCAAAAATTTGGACAGTTTGACACTTAGGTATAAATTTGTGAGTCCAAATGGGGTTTATTCCGTAATTTTGGTACTTAGTGGCAAAATTTCGCTCTTAGGTGGCTTGCCGCTTAAGAGAATTTGCCGCTTAAGTAGTCAATATGCCGACGTCTAGCCACTTAAGTATCCATTTGTAGAGATGTCCGTCCGGTTGTCCATCAGTCTTTCCGTCAACATTTTACACTGGGTGTCTTGTCATCGCAACTCCTACAGTTTCATACCGATTATTTTCAAATTTTGCGTGTGTTTTTGCCATGGTATGAGGATGCGCATGTGGTTTGGACTTTATCGTCGGATCATTTTTTGTCACTTTTCCACATTGTGAACTTAGTCATTTTTAACCTTCAATTGATATATGATAGGTACCTCTTGTCATCGCAACTCCTCTTGCAGTTTTATACCGATCATTTTGAAACTTTGCTTGTGCTTTCGCCATGGTATGAGGATGTGCATGTGGTTTCGACATAATTTTCAGAATATTTCTTTTCCACTTTTTGCACATTATGAACTTAGCCATTTTTAAGCTTCATTTGATATACGATAGGTACCTCTTGTCATCGCAACTCATCCTACAGTTTCATACCGATTATTTTGAAACTTTGTGTGTGATTTTGCCATGGTATGAGGATGCGCATGTGGTTTTGACTATCTTCGGATAAATTTTTGTCACTTTTACCACATTGTGAACTTAGTCATTTTTAACCTTCAATTGATATATGATAGGTACCTCTTGTCATGGCAACTCCTTTTGCAGTTTTATACCGACCATTTTGAAACTTTGCGTGTGCTTTTGCCATGGTATGAGGTTGTGCATGTGTTTTCTACATAATTCTCAGAATATTTTTTTTTCACTTTTTGCACATTGTGAACTTAGCCATATACAATAGGTACCTCTTGTCATCGCAACTCCTTTTACAGTTTCATATTGATCATTTTAAAACTTTGTGTGTTTTTGCTATGGTATGAGGATGTGCATGTGGTTTTGACTTTATCTTGGGATCAATTTTTATCACTTTTTCCACATTGTGAACTTAGTCAGTTTTTTACCTCATATATATAGGCTATGGATTCTTCTCAAAGCCCTATATTCATTATACCCCCGGCATACGAAGTATGCAATGGGGGTATATAGTTTTTGTCTTTTCCGTCTGTCTGTCTGTCTGTCTGTCTGTCCGTAAACAATTATTTTGTGTCAAAGATATCTCAGGAACTGCTTCACATAGAAACTTGAAATTTTGCAAACATGATCAGTATGACTACTTGTATTGTGGGAAAGAAAATAAGGGCCAAGGGGTCAGGCCTTTTAGAGTTATTTCCCTTTGTAGTTCTTGCTGTTTAATAGTGTATATTTTTATTTTGTGTCAAAGATTTCTCAATAACTACTGTACATAGAAACTTGAAATTTTGCAAACATGATCAGTATGACTAGTTGTATTGTGGGAAAGAAAATAAGGGCCAAGGGGTCAGGCCTTTTAGAGTTATTTCCCTTTGTAGTTCTTGCTGTTTAATAGTGTATATTTTTATTTTGTGTCAAAGATTTCTCAATAACTACTGTACATAGAAACTTGAAATTTTGCAAACATGATCAGTATGACTAGTTGTATTGTGGGAAAGAAAATAAGGGCCAAGGGATCAGGCCTTTTACAGTTATTTCCCTTTGTAGTTCTTGCTGTTTAATAGTGTATATTTTTATTATTTTGTGTCAAAGATTTCTCAATAACTACTGTACATAGAGACTTAAAATTTGGTAGCAACAACCAGTATGACTACTTGTTTCAGCTGAGGTGATGGCACTGGCCGGGGGTATACGTGCCCCACTGGGCACTTTTGTCTAGTTTCTTCTGCCTTAAATAAACTTTTTTTTTTGTGTGGGGCAGGTGGGGAGCAGGTGCAACATCAACTTTACCGAAGTTGAATCTCTGGTTTGTGGAAAGTATTATTAATAAAAGGTGCAGACAGAATGGCAAACAATGTAGACCCAGATCAGACTGCTCCAGAGCAGTCTGATTTGGGTCTCCACTGTTTGCTTAGGCCTATCTGACCCAATACATAAGATAATTAGGGTAGAAACTGTCTAAACTTTTTGCCAACTATGGAGGCTTTTATCAGACACTGCACAATGCAGGCTCTGATGTTGGTCTGCACTGTTTTTGTTTTTTCCTGCAGCAAATTGGTTAGGCAAACAGTGTAGACCCTCATTAGACTGCTATTGAAGTCTGATGTTGGTCTCCACTGTTTGCTTAGGCCTATCTGTCCCAAAACTTAAGATCATTACGGTAGAAACTGGCTAAACTTTTTGTCAACTATGGAGGCTTTGATCAGACATTGCACAGTGCAGGCTCTGATGTTGGCTGCACTGGTTTAAGCTCACCTGAGCTGGAAGTGCTCAAAGTGAGCTATTATGATCGCTTTTTGTCCATCATTCATCCATCTGTTCATCCATCCATTAACAATTTCTTCAACTGACATCTCCGAAACCACAGTGCCAATTTTAAAATAATTTCACAGGAATATTTCTTGGGTGCTGACCTGCGGTGCATCATGTTCGTCAAGAAGTCAAAAAGGAGATCTACAAGAATATTGACCCTAAGTCTTCAGAAGTATACCGTCTTGCTAAGAAGAGAAGAGAGAACGCTGTTGTAGGTGACAAACCAGTAAAGAATGATGCAGGGCAGATGTCAGTGAGGCGGTTCTAATAACCTATGTCTAGGGGCAGAAATAAAGAAAATAAATACTCAGATAAACCCCACTTTTCTCTATATGTAGTGGGGTTTAGAGGGGTCTTCATTACAAGGATTTGTTAATGTGATGATTCATAAAATGGACACCGCAAGAGAAACTTGTCTTTGGAGTTTGTGACCTGTTAAGACATAACTAGCCTACTCAGCTACACCGACCAGCTCTAGTTGAGAACTAAAGTTATTGTACCAGCCTTGCCTCAAGGACATAAGCTCCTGATCAGACTGCACAGGCTGATCTGCCCCTTTGTTATTCCCAAATGGCAAAAAAAAGGCTTTTCTCATGATGGAATATCAGTTTGCTTACCAAACAGCCTTTTTGATGGTAGTACCGTAAAATCTTAAAATTCAGACACCTTGAGGACTTGCTGTAATGCTCCTAAAATTTCAACAAATTTGTTTCATGATCCAGCAAGGAGTCCAAAAGGTGCAGATGGAATGGTGAACAGTGTAGACCTTGATCAGACCTGATCTGGATCTGCCTTGTTCGCTTAGGATCATTACAGTAAAAAATGCAAAAAACCGGTAGTCGACATCAACATCAACAAATCTGTGTAATGAATATCCTTGTAAATCCCACTTTACATGGGGAAAGTGGGGTCTACATGGATACATATTATTGTCCTTATTTTCTGCCACTGCCCATCGGGCCTTAGAGAATCAGATTGGGCTTCATGATGCTTCCATGCAGAGCTGAAACCGACCGCACAAACCGTTTAGAAGGTCTATGCCTGCCCAGGCAAAAAGGTACGAGTCGGCCCATCAGTGCATATAAACCCTTTTGGTTTCATTGGGCAGCAGGGATGGAGATTTCATTTTATCTCATTGTCGGGTAAATTTCCCATAAAATTGGAAGCAGCATCTCCAAAATGATCTAAATAGTGTTGATGGGGACGTTAAACCTCAAATCAAACAAACAAAAGTCCTTATTTTAGCTCAAAAATAGATTGTGGGTTCTTACGACTTGAAAGTCGTACATGTAACAGGAAGGAAGCATAGCTGAAAAATTCCTGCCTGACTTTCTAGCGCAATTGTCAGAGATTTGGGTATGCTTAATCTACAAAGGAAGAGTTGTTGAACGTTTCAGGGCATTTGTTAGAACTGCCTCATTGAAGGGGTTCCAATGAGTACACACAACCTATGTTCAGAGATAACAGAAAATATAACAAATATCTTCAGAAAAACAACACATTTATTTTCAGGCCTTAATGATTTTACCAGGTTACATGGATTTGTTTACCCTAGGACACAATATTGTGGATAACACACACATACACATTTTCAGACGACAGTAAAATTTCTATATTAAGACCACCTTTGGGACTGTTCAAAAGTGGTCTTAAAGACCACTTTTGAACAGTCCCAAAGGTAGTCTCTGACCAGATGACACTGTATGCAAAAAAGACAAAGAATGAACAAATGCAACATACTAAATACGCTTCTAAAAGCAGGTTTAATCTTAATTTTAGGTGGTCTTCAGAGCAGAATTTTACTGTATTTTTTTCTGGTCCAAATACAGATTGTCAGTGCTCGTTAGAACCACCTCAATGAGGCGGTTCTAACGAGTACCCACAATCTATGTGTTTCAGAAAAAAATGAGGAAAATAAGGAATACCCCATAAACCCCGGTTTTCTCTACATAAATTATAATAATAATAATGTCTTTATTTTTCGAGGATAACATATTTAGTATAAAGCTAATCTCACATAATTATGGTCCTCGCTAGAACAAAGCAAAATATTATATACTATATATGGGCCCCGTCAAGCGATTTTGGTACTTATCGCCTATGCGAGCAGCGAAGGTTCAGGCGAGCCTGCGCATCCGCGCAGTCTCACCAGAACCTTCGCTGCTCGCTCATACAAGCAGTGAATCAAGAGGAATTTTCAGATAGAAAGCCATATCCCTGGCCCCTCTGAATGGCTGGGCATGCGCAGTTAAAATTTGTCATGACGGAATGCTTGAAGACACAAATTCGCTTAGCGGGGCTCATATACAATAAAATGAGATACAATACAATCACAGTAGTTTGTCCAGGAAGTCCAAAACATTTGAAACGACTATGTGAACATAAAATGTTTAAAATTATATGTGCCATACTTAAAATAACTAGCTGGTATATCATCTAAAAATAAGTTTTGATTGCCAGGTTAAGCATAAAACTTTCCAAGACTATATCTGACTATAACCACATGTAAAATAATGTCCATGGATTGTTGTTTGTTTTTAAAAATATCTTGAATTCAGTTTGGATAAAACATTTTTTTGTGGAAACTTGCTTTTCAAAGCTCTATAAGTGCATGGTGATATAAAAACGAAGTCTTCATGTCTTAAAAAACATAAATTGACTAGAGTGATACGTTGGGTTTGCAAGCATAAATCACTTATAAGTTACAGCAATAGAGATCAAGGCTGAAACGCTAAATGTGAAAGTTTGGCAATTCTTAGAGAATTTGGTTCATTTGATTCTGATTCAGTTTATTCAGCGCATGATGGTTTATTAGTTATTATTAGTTATTATTTGTGAGACGTGATGAGATTTTGAGATTGGGGTTTAGTGGGGTATTCATTTCACGGACATGTTTACATGGTGAACCTAAGGCTCAAACAGCGGGCATTCGATTTTCAAAGACAACTCTATCCAATTTTAATAGTATAATTCCTTTTACAAGCTCTTTGATAATCTTTATGGCCAATGATAAAGTTTCTTTTTCATGTGAAGTGATTTGTCTTTATTACGCACGTGCGTCACCCCGATCTCTTCATACTGTCATGCGCTTTACTGGTCATCACGAAGACACGCCTATATAATTTTGATCCCCTTGAACCCCACTTTTATATAGTAAAACTGGGGTTTACAGGGGTAGCCCTCATTTTTCCTCTAAACTATAGAGTGTGGGTACTCGTTAGAACCGCCTCGATGAGGCGGTTCTAACGAGTACCCACAATCTATATTTTGATCAGAAATAAGAAAAATATCACAATCTTTCGTCTAAAATTTTCGTTTTTTAGGTGGTAGACTTCACAATGTATTTGTATAGGCGTGTTTTTGTAATGTGTGTGCCGTCTGTGCTGAAAAAATACAAGATGGGATAGTGAGATGATAAAAAGATGGTTAAAAGTGGTTACTAAGAAGGGTTAACCCTTGTCCTGCTGAGCCCGGATATGCCTTATCTTTCAAACAATGAAGATCCAGATCAGATGGCTTCTGAAGAAGCCATCTGATCAGGATCTTCATTGTTTGTCATTCAGTTCATGAATTTGTTGGAATAATTTGCATCAAGCAATCTGATTGGCTGATAATCAGCAGTGGGTGTGGCATATATAAATATTCAGCAGGACAAGGGTTAAAACAATCTAAAAACACCATACTTGAAATACGGCCTTGAACCAACTTCTTCATTGGCAAGCATACGGCCGCATGGGACAGGCATTCCACTGGACTGTTGCAAGCGGGAAAGGGAGTACTTTTTTAGTTTTCGCTTTTACTGCCCTTTCAAGATTATTTCACTTGTTTCGTTAATCAGAGGTGGGAGAAAACTGGAATACCCGGAGAAAAACCACCTGACCTCGGCGTCACGTGGTCCGAGCAAGGCGGTGAGCGACCTAATGATTAAGAGTCAGCGCTCCTATCCACTGGGCCAAGGAGGTTCGTAGAGTACTTGAAAAGGTTTTTTTTAAGTGTATGTGGACTTGGCGGAATGCCATGGCGGTGGCAATATCTGGAACATGGGTGTTGGGCTGGATATAATCTGGCATGGCGATTGCCACAAATCCATAGACAATGCGAAATAGTAAGCAGATTTAGAGACGTGCGTCTGTTCGATGGTTCTCCAACCAAGTCTATCAAGCAGGGCTGTTACGTTTGACCTAGTGTTGTAGTCACTTGTGGTCAAGCGTGCAGCCCTCCTTTGGGTCTTCTAGATCGGGAGTGTTTCGTTTTGTGTAAAATGGTCCCTTATGGAGGCTGCATACTTCAGTTGGGGCCATACAGTGTTTTACGCAGTCTCTCTCACTTTGTGGAGTTTTGTTTTTATGTTCCTTCTCGGGAACCTTAAGGTGCGATTAGCGGTGCCGGTAATTCTGTCTATATGGGAGCTCCAAGGTAGGTCATTACAGATGTCCACCCCAGGTACCTAGCACTGGTGGCCACCTACAGGCCCTGTCCGTGCAAATAGTACAAGTTATATATTGGTCTCCTAGTGGTGGACACCCTTACGACCTGGCACTTTGAGGGATTTAACTTCATGTCCCATCTGGACACATACAGAAGCAGGCTGTCAAGGTCGTTTTGTAGCACTTTGCCACTATGCGTCCTCTCTATACTAAACGGTCGTGTCATCAGCAAATAATCCGCCTGAGATATCAGTTGTTCAGGTAGGTCGCATATGTAGAACATGATCGGACATTGGACAGAGCCCAGAGGTACTCCTGATGTGACCTAGGCCGATTTCGATTCCTCTCCTTCAATGATTGCTGACTCCAGCCAAGAGCTATGAGTGATTAACTTGTTCAAAGGCCTTTAAAAATCCAGCATTGCCTGTACACGCATTCCGCGCGAGCTGTGATTCACATGACCGTCTTTCTCTAAAGCCGTGCTGTAAATCTTACAGAACGTCATGTGAGTTCGTGTGCAAGACATTGCACAGTATGCATGTCACTCATTGAGGGAGATAGGTCTGCAATCTATCAGCTTCATCAGACATGTTCTGGACTGTCATTTTACAGATTACAGCTGCACTTGTTGTGTGTTTGAGTTGAGGTTTTACGTCCCCTCAACACTATTTAGGTCATTTTGGAAATGTTGCTTCCGCGGCGATTTGTACATTGAGATGAAATGGCAGATCCAAGCCCATCCGCCCATAGACACATACATGTATGAGTGTGAGTGAGTGTTCGAGTTTTACGTCCCACCAACAGCTTAGGTCATACGGAGACGGGACCTCGTTTTAAAGACTCATTCGAAAGTCTGGAGAGGCCCGGGTTCGATTCTGCCATACATGTATGAAATGCAGTGTTTAACATGTCATATTTAACCCAGCCAACAAGGGATGGCGGAGACCGAACATCGTTTTTTCTGTTAAATCTTTCTTCCTTTCTTTCTTTGTGATATCGGCCTATCCATAGTTTCAATCTTGACAAATACAAAGCAGAGATCTATCTATCTATCTATCTATCTATCTATCTATCTATCTATCTATCTATCTATCTATCTATCTATCTATCTATCTATCTATCTATCTATCTATCTATCTATCTATCTATCTATCTATCTATCTATCTATCTATCCTATCTATCTATCTATCTATCTATCTATCTATCTATCTATCTATCTATCTATCTATCTATCTATCTATCTATCTATCTATCTATCTATCTATCTATCTATCTATCTATCTATCTATCTATCTATCTATCTATCTATCTATCTATCTATCTATCTATCTATCTTGTGTCATAATGTCTTACGCCCGCGATGATATTCTAGACATGTGGTGCAGGGGAGCATTTCCAAGCCTGTTAATAGAAACAAGATTCTCTCAAAACGAATAACAAGAGGCTCGTGGGCCACTATGCTCACCAAAGCTCAGGGGGGGGGGGCACTGCCCAAGGACGCTACAGATAAAATTTGGATCCAATCAGCCTAGTGGTTTCAGAGGTCTGATGTCATTGGAATGTGTTGTTGCATGACAGCTGGTGACAACTGACAATTTCCCATCAACCAATAGGCATAAAATCATATGCCAGACAGAACATTGTTAAAGGAAATTTTCTGTGGAAGTTTGACAAATATCTATAAATGTCATTTTTTTTTAATTTTCCCCATTATAAGTAATTTGCCATATCAACCAAACTGAAGAGCCAAATTTCATTAAAAAAAAAAAAAAAAAAAAAAATACACGAAACCTGTACAGGCAAAAATGGTGAATATTGCCATAAGGTTTCAGCCTCATAGAGCTTATGGTTTCTGAGGAGATGATTTTTTTAAAGTATTTTTTATTTATTTAATTTTGGTTTCCATTGAGAACCAATAAAACTGAGTAGTAGACCGACAGATAGAAGATTGCTTAAAGAATATTTCTATAAAAGTTTTGCCAAAATATCTGCTAAGGCTTGGCAGTAATTGCAAGTTTTCAATTTTCCCCATTTCAAGTCCATGGAAACTCTTTAGTTGCCATAGCAACCAAACTAAAGGGCCGAATTTCATAAAAAAAATAAATAAATAAAAAATAAATAAATACACAAAACCCGTCAAGAAAATATGGTGAATATTTTCATAACGTCTCAGTCACATAGAGCATATGGTTTCTTAGAACATGGTTTTGAAGTGTGTGTTTTTTTTCTATTTTTTGGGGGGTGGGGGGGGGGGGGGGGCATTTTGGTTTCCATGGCAATCAATAAAAGTGAGCAGATGGCTTAAAATCATATGGCAGATAGATGACTGCTTTAAGAATATTTCTTATATGTGAATTTTTCAAAATATCTTCAAAGGCTTGGCAGTAAATGCATTTTTTTCAATTCTCCCCATTATAAGTAAATGTTAACTCAAGTTGCCATAGCGGTCATAGGCCTACTAAAGAGCAGAATTTCATAAAAAAAACCTGCTGAGGCAAATATGGTGAATATTTTCATTGAGTCTCAGCCACTTAGAGCATATTGTTTCTGAGTGAGTGTTTGAGTTTTACGTCCCACCAACAGCTAATGTCATACGGAGACGGGACCTCGGTTTAAAGACTCATCCGAAAGTCTGTTATATTTTCCCCATTATAAGTAAATGTTAATTCTAAGTTGCCATGGCGACCATAGGCCTACTAAAGAGCAGAATTTCATAAAAAAAACACAAAACCTGTTGAGGCAAATATGGTGAATAATTTCATTAAGTCTCAGCCACTTAGAGCATATGGTTTCTGAGTGAGTGTGTGAGTGAGTGTTTGAGTTTTACGTCCCACCAACAGCTAGGCCATACGGAGACGGACCCCGGTTTAAAGACTCATCCGAAAGTCTGTTATATGGTTTCTGAGGGGATGATTTTTTAAGTATATATTTTTTCTTTTCTTTTTTCTTTTTTGGTTTCCATGGCAACCAATAAAAATGTGCAGTAGGCCTAAAATCATTTGACAGATAGTAGATAGCTTAATGAAATTTCTATGGAAGTTTTGTCATAATATCTGCAAAGGCTTGGCATTTAATTAAGTATTTTTTCCATATTTTTTTATTTATTTATTTTTGCATTTTGGTTTCTATGGCAACCAGTAAAAAACGAGCAGTAGGCTTAAAATCATATGGGAGATAGTAGATTGCTTAAGGAACATTTCTATGAAAGTTTTGTCAAAATATCTGCAAAGGCTTCGGTTGGGAGTTAATGCCATTTTCCACATTATAAGTCTATGGAAAATATAAGTGACCATGGCAACCAAACCAATGAGCCGAATTTAAAAAAAAAAAAAAAAAAAAAAAGAAAAACACACACACACACAAACGTTCAATCCCTCAGCCCAAGGATCAGAATCAAAATTGTTACTGATGACACGTCAAAAGACATTCATACACCAAGGATGCTGTAGGTGAAATTTGGGCCGGACAACTGCCTATCCATAAGCTCCAACAGAGAAGGCTCTGGTGAGCTAAAAAATGCACAGAAGCAAGTGGATCGACATGTCAAACCCAGTGATTTTTTTTCTTTCTTTTTTTTTCTCCTATTACTGCTCATCGCTCACATCTGAGCATTGCGAGCAGGATTTCCTGGGTGGTATTCAGTACTTTTTTTTTAGCAAAGTGGATAAAGTACCAGTACTGGTAACCAGTACTTTTTTAAGCAATGTGGATAAAGTGCCTTGCACAAGGGCACAGCACTTTGGTCAGCGTGAGGCTCAAAACCCGCAACCTCTTGATCACAAATCCGATGCGCTACCACTGCACAAAAGCGCTGCAATCGATTTACTGTAACAAAGAAAATGAAATTTTACGATCTGTAAATGTCTCCATATATTCAGCGATGTTCGTGTTACGGATTTCACCGAAAGGCGGGTATTTTCCCGAAAGAGGGCGCTCGCGCATATTATCGAAAAAAGAATGGCCACTCAGCCGGCGAACAAAAAACGAATTTGCTACTATTACGACGGTAGGATAATTTGATTTTCATAATTTTGCTTGAAAACCTTTTCTTCGTTTTCCAACCTACGCACATCTTTTGACATTCTGTCGCTGTTTGATCTTGTTCTCGATCGATAAAATATGCAGCGTTCCGGTCTATTGTTTTCCTCCTTTAGGCCCCCTTAACGTGTTTACATGGTGAAAACATCTATATTTCTCTTTAACATGTTAAAATCCTCTCTTTTCGTGGTAATTTGCACAACAATATATAAAACATTATTTTTCGAGTCGGTTGATGCGTTTATTGGGAATTAAATACTTATATTTCAAGAAAAATCTTTAAAAATAAGATTGGCCTACATTTTGGAAAACGGGAATTTTCTGTGTATGGAAGCACGGAAAGAGCGATTTCTTTGTATCGGGGTTTCGAAATGTATTACCAAATTCACTAAAATATGGAAATAAATTGAAACTTCAGCAAAAAAAGTTCAGATTTTAAAGGAAAGTGACAATAATAATATTCTCTTTTCCTTACAAGCGCCTGTTACTTGGTTTTAGCTTCGAACTTGTATGACCTATATCCAACGTGATAGACATTTTTCGTGTACGGAAGCACAGTAATTTCGGTTTTCATGTGCGCCTTTTCATATTTTTTTTTTGTAAGACATTTATTAAATTCAAAACAATGAAATCATTTCTGTTTAAATGTTTTCCCCAGCTCCCAAAAAGGGCATGATGCTGGTAAGGAAACTTCCAATGTGCAAAAATATGTAAAAAAGAAGAAGAAGAAAAAAAAAACACTTTAATATATAAATATGCACAGCCATGGAAAAAGGGCACATTCACATGCACTACCTTGTTCCAGAAAATGTGCCTGAACTGAAAGGATACATCTCTCAACTTGAAATAAGAAGATCTTTCTCTTACCCTTGGTCTTCAATGCTAAATTATTCTGTCTGATATTATCACTATTGGTGGCAAGAAGTTAAACAAGCTGATCACTAAGATCTGTATATAAAAAACAAGATAAGTTTGATACATGTATGGGCAAACTTCCCCACCAACACTGATATGACACTGGTCAGGCACACTTTCATGCTTAAATTGTTTAATTGGTGTCACTTACACTTGTTATCAAAACACTGTTATGACTTCTGAAAGTGAGTTAATTAAGTACAATAAACAGGGAGTTTAGCAGTCATCCAACCCTAAATGGGGACAGTTATATAGGCAACAATTTATTGGTTATAAATGTCTAAAATAGTCATTATTTAAACAGCCATAACTGTTATTCACCATATTTGCATTATTTGCTGGCTCCCAGCTTGCACATTGTCAATATAGGAAAAACAGGTAACCAGACCCCCCTGACCTTGAAAGGTCAGGGGGGTCTGGTTACCTGTTTTTCCAACAATGATAACCTTCAGACTAGGAACCAGCAGATAATGCAAATAAGGTGAATTTTTTGGTAATTTTCAATGATTTTTGTACCCATCATGATAACAAGTCTGTGCAATGAACGCCCTCTTATCATGCTTATACCCCACTTTATATTATATAGAGAAAACTGGGGTTTGTGGGGGTACAAGATATTTTTCTTATTTCTGATCCAAGACATAGGTTGTAGGTACTCATTAGTAACTGGCTCAATGAGATAGTTCTAACAAGCATCCACAACCTAAGTTTAGATTACAAATGAGAAATAATATGGATTTGTGAAAAAATGCACTATGTTGTGCACGGGTGTGGTATCATAACGAAAATTTAGGGCACATTTTTTCTGTTTGAAAAAGGACATGGCACCTCTAAAAAGGGCTGGGGGAAGGTCTCCGGATGTTTGCCCCCCCCCCCAGGACATTTGTCCCCAATGAAAAAATGCATTGATGGACATTTGCCCTCCAGTTGAAAATGCGACCCGGACATATGCCCCAGAGCTTATTTTTAGCATTTTTCATCTTTTAATCCGAGTACATGTACTTATACATAGCTGGAGTCAGATTCATTGCTGATAACATTATTTTTCTAATAAGTATAAATGAATAAACAGTTTTTTTCTTCTTGGTTTTCAGCCAGGGTGAATCTGGGGGGCAACTTTATTACTACACCGGTGCTTATAACATTGTTTATAAGACAGTGAAGTGTATTTGGCGCTGTGCTACATTAATTAATTAGGCCCTCATCGTTGTCTACTTTCAAGGATCAGGTTTGACGTGAATGAAAAGATAATGTCATTCCTGGAATAATTTACATAATTTTACATGTACTTATTTATACATTAAATTGGTAAATTAGTAAACAATCACTGTTTAGTCGAGTCACACTTTTTCCAATATCACCGATTACCTATCAACCCATTTTGTACAGAAACCCCAAAATGGGTACCCTGGCAAATAGTGCAGTTCCAGATCAGACACTGTGGAAAGCAACAAAAAGTTCTGCCTTTTTCCAAACAAACTTTGAAGAAAACACAACCAGACACCTCAAAAGTTTGAAATGAACTGTCATATATAAGAAGGAAGATTCCATTTGGTACAAAAAGGGTTAATTTTAATAGGGAGTTTTTTTATGTCCCCACTCGCTGTGAGGTTAAATGCTTGTATTGTCGATTTCTCAATATTTTCCGTGTAATTTGTGAGGTACCTATGTGACCATAGTAAACAAAGATGGCTGATATCAAGATCATTGTAGGCTTCGCATGGCTTAGTCTTAGAGAGAATAAGACGACTTGGGAGAAAAATTCTTCACATTGTCATATGGGGCCAAACTCAGAGAAATCATCTTGGTAAACAACAGTGATCTATGCAACATCCTGTTGCTGTCCACAGTGAAAGTAAACAGCATCAATTCACCAGGGCCAATAATAGCATATTATAGCAATGAATTTAATCCAGCAACACCCTACTTAAAATAATTTCATTTCAACATTGATGCAGCATCATTGGATGATGTTGATCTGGATATAAACAGCAGCTCAGTTATTAATTTTAACCATCGCCCCCTCCCATCGGGGCTTAAAGAAATAGATGGGCTGCATGATGCTTCCACGCAGAGCTGAAACCAACTGCACACGAGTACTGGTAAACTGCTTAGAGGATCTAGGCCTTACCGGGCAAAGCTGTGCGAGTCGGACCGTCCATACTTATAAACCCTATTGGTTTCATTGGGAGGCAGGGCTTGAGATGCCATTTCATCTCAATGTCGGGTAAAAGTTCCACAAAGTTGGCGGCAACATCTTCAAAATGCAGGTAATCAAACAAACCAAACTAATTTTAACCCAATTATCTCATTGAACCCCTTCCTTTGCAAAAAGTTTTAGCCATCTGATTGGGATTTTCACTTTTTGTCATGGAGTTTATGAAATGAATGAATACATTAAATCAAGTACCGTATTCGCCCTAATTACCGCACTGTGCGCTTAGTTTTTTCAAAATCGTGTCATAAAATCATTGTGAAAAATCTACCTAATTAGCGCACACTTGATACGAAAACAACAGCTTCCAAGATGATGCATACTGATATTTAATGGGACGGAAAAAGATACTTAAGCATTGCCTTCACTGTTGGAAGAAATAATGGAAGATTTACTATGGGAGCTTCAAGAGGAAATTACTGTAAAGTGTGCGCTTATGCATTTCCTTTTCAAAAATAGCTTTGGTGTGCACTTATAGGAGCATGTGCGGTAATTAGGGCGAATACGGTAAGTTGATTGGTAGATAGTCAGAAATGGGTGTGGCTAGATTAATTTATTCTGCAGATTATGGGTTTATATGCAGTTTAACTCAGAACTGATGACTCTTCAGTTATATTGGTCTGACTGCCCAAACTCAATAGTCAATACCCCTGGAAATTTACAGTCTGTCAGTCAAGTACAGTCGAACTTCAATGGCTCGAACACCTTTTGGACCTCGAAAATCTGTTCGAGACAGGGGTAGTTTGAGCCACTGAGGGTTACTGTCAGGAGGCATAACGAAATATTTTAAGCCATATTTTCGGTGTTCTATAATGAAAATGTATGCTGTGTGTACTCATTAGAATCGCCTCATCGAGGCGATTCTAATGAGTACACACAGCATACATTTGCAAGATAAAAGTATAAAATCCTCTTAACTATCCCCCACTATTTCTTATGTAGAGGATTTCGCTTGGAGCTCAAGAATGGGTTCGACACATCTGTGGTAAACGAGCCATCGATGTTCGAGCCATCAAATTTCTAATGTATGTGGTTGTCTGTTTCAGAGTATTCCAACAGAACCTTATTAACTGCAAGTGCATTTTAGTGGTGGAAAACACTATCACATTAACAAATCTGTGTAATGAATACCACACATAGTAGACCCCACAGTTTATAGGGAAAACTGAGATGTGCAGGGGTATACATTATTTGTCTTACTTTTGAGTCAAGGAGGAGAGTGAACTCCCTCAATGATGTGGCTCTAACAACTTAACCCATGAAATCCCAATCACGACAATTGTCGTCTGCTTTGCTCTGCTGTGGGAGCAGTCTGATCTGGGCCCACACTGTTTGCCTGTATGCAAAAATATTTTTAAAAAGTTTGCAAAAAAAAACCAACACAGCAGACGACATTTTCAGATGTAGTTTTTCTCAGCGTCTTATGAGTTAACATGTACCCAGAATCTATATTTTGAATAAAAATAAGAAATCTACCCCAAATTGTCACTTTTGGGTGAGTTTTGTCACCAATATATCTCACATCATGACGTGGGTATATTTTTGTAAATGCATGCCTTCCTCTGAGCCATAGTCTCTTGGGGAGTGCTCATGGTAGGCACTGTTGTTCTTCTCATCTGAAACTTTTGGGCTACTCTCAGTAAAATTTCATATGCAGCCTCCAGGCAAAGGGAGAATGAAAACTTGTTAACCCTTCTCTTGCTGAATATTCATTTAAGCCACACCCATTTCTGTCTATCAACCAATCAAATTACAAGATGTAATTTATTGCTACAAATTCATAAACTGAATACCAAACAGTGTAGATCCTGATCAGATGGCTTCTTCAGAAGCCATCTGATCTTGATCTACACTGTTCTCAAAGATAGGGGTTGTCGTGAACAGCAAGATAAGGGTTAAAATAGTCTTTGTATGGATTAATGAGTAATGTTGGGGCAGAGTTCAAGAAAGCTTGGCAATAATAGATGTTTTGAGGGCTTGCACAACTTAGTCCTCAAGTACATGTAGAACACATTCTCCTATTCTTATAATCTTGGCTGGATACATCAAAACTATAATCCTGGTCTGAAGTTTTGCTGTGGACTGCGCAAAAAGTATTACAAAGCTCTGAGAATGTGAGGTCTGTGAAAAGTGCTTTCTTTTATCGTGTTCTGAACTGGATAATTGGTTGTTAGAGCTTGAATCTGGAGTTCGAACTTTGTATTGCACAGACTGCAAAGCTGACTGTGGCTTGTGCAGTAGTGACATGCTAAATGGTTATTAGGCATTTGTGTGACCAATGTGAAATGTGGATTCACACAATGTGTGCAGTCCTTTCAGATGCTGCCAGCATAGAAAATTGGTAAATTCCAGCTGCTCATGTGAGTGTTTTTTTTTTAGTTTTTTCTGACTCATTTTTCAATGAACATATAGAATTGGATAAGAGAAACAAATTCAAATATCTATGGAGGGAAGAGGGAGTTTAGATTCTAACTACTAACACAGTTAAACCCTATTTTGTAAAAGGCTTGAAACTTGGTAGTATAAACATCAATGATATAACAGGGTGGGGAACCCACGTGACCATTTGATATAGTAAACGGAATTTTATGAGGAAAATCGCTCGCTTCAGGTACGGTTTTTCCCCGATATTTTGGTAATTACAGCACGCATTTTTACGAGTCATATACCAAAGTACTCTGCTCAACTTCCGATTTTTTATGATGTTTGCTTTGAAGGCAGAAACTGCCTGGTTTTCGAGAAATGCTCGCCCAATTTTTTTTCCCCAGCCCTACAGATCGTGATAAAGACCACGGCAAACAGCTGAAATCTTAAATTTATTGCAAACAGAGTGTTTTAGATGATCCTACCGCATCCGAAATTGCAAATATTACCTCTAGCATGTTTCCATGTAACAGTTAACACCGATACACCGTTTGTTTGGCTGCTATGCAAAGTGTTATAAAATGATCCAGTTCACGGTACAAAATCGGGAAGGTAAAGTTCACGGTAATTTCCAGAATTGTGATAACGTAAACGCCAAACTGATAATGCTTTTCAACATATCGCAACAGCAAGATGGCAATTCACGTGATGTTGGTCATGGGAAATACATTTTCGTTGATACATAATGTATTCCTTTTTTTCCAAATGACTTCCGCATGCCAGACATGTAGTAAAGACTTCAGATTGAAAACATCTAAACGAACATACACGAAAACACATGGGCACGACCGCCTACGTTTGTTGTGGAAACAGCTTTTTCTCTCAGACTTACTGTTAAGTATACTTAAATGTTTGCTGAGAAGTAAAGCAATGATCAAGAATCGATACAATTAATTTACAACTTCCACCAGAGACACCAAAGGGAAAGAAGCACAAACAAGAAGTAAATAGACCGTGATGGAATCAACAGCAGAGGAAAGCCAATAGGACACTTGCTTTCCAACAAAATGACCGACTGGCTACCCAGAATAAAAAAGACACAAGGGAGACATAAAATAGTAACAAACAATTAAACAAATAAAACGCCACAGAAGAACCGTCTTTGTACGGTCAGTGAAAAGTATTCCACTTTTTATTCTGCGGGGGGGGGGGGGGGGGTTTAAATCGATTTTTACGCAGCTGCAATCCTCGCCCTTACTTCTTCTGTCGTGGTTTAGACTATTAATTTGTTCAGTCCGCATGAAGGCTTCCTAACTTATGAATGATTATGACTTAGAACAAATTGTGAAATTAAAGAACTTCCCTACTTGTGATAAGAACACTTTGGCTTTGATTCTTATGTATACATCTTTACCAGGACAATTACATTAGAACTTTGATGGCTGCTACAAATTGCTAAAATCAATCCACTCTACTGATATGAACAATATGACTGCGAGAGCTAAAATGGAAAAAAAACAACAACAACACTTTAAACAATATCTCCTCCTGAGCAATTGACCCAATTTCAAAATGTTTTCACAGAAATGTTTCTGTTATGACCGTTTACCACAGTTACTAAAATTGTTCAACTCTGCTGAAGCCCCTGCCCATCGGGGCTTGAAGAAATAGATTGGCTGCATGATGCTTCCACGCAGAGCTGAAACCGACCCGCACACGAGTACTGGTAAACTGCTTAGAGGATCTAAGTCTGCCCAGGCAATGGGCTGCGAGTTGGACCGTCCGTGCTTAAAAACCATTTTGGTTTCATTGGGTGGCAGGGGCTTGAGATGTCATTTCATCTCAGTGTCGGGTAAAAGTCCCGCAAAATTGGAAGCAACGTCTCCAAAATGACCTTTTCAGTGTTGACGGGGAGGTTAAACCTCAAATCAAACAAACTCTGCTGAACAAAATGGCGACCAGAGCTAAAAATAGAAAAACCTTTAATAGACATCTAGGCAAATGGTCCAATTTCAAAATAATTTCACAGAAATGTTTCTCATATGACCCTTCACAAAAATTGCAAACATTGTTCCACTCTGCCGAACAAAATGGCCACCAGAGCTATAAATGAAAAACCTTCAAACAACATCTCAGTAAATGGCCCAATTTCCAAAACAAATTCACAGAGATGATCCTTTCTATGAGCCTTTACATGAATTGATAAAATCGTTCCACTTGTCTGAACAAAATGGCCACCAGAACTAAAAATAGAAAGCCTTTTAAGCAACATTTCCTAGGCAAAAGGCCTAATTCCATTTTTTTTTTCAGAAATATTCCTTGGGTGACCCTCTACCATCAATGCTGAAAATGTTTTACTCAGCAGAACAAAATGGCCACCAGAGCTTAAAATAGAGAAACCTTTAAGCGACATCTCCAAGGCAAATGGTCCGATTTAATTTTTTTCACAGAAATATTTCTTGGGTGACCCTTGACCAAAATGGTTCTACTCCAAAATGGCCACCAGAGCTAGAAGTAGAAAACACTTATTACCCATTTTGTACTGGAAACCCGAAAATGGGTACCCTGGCAAACAGTGCAGGCCCAGATCAGACACCGCAAAATGCGACGTCTGATCAGGGCTTACACAGTTTGCAAAAAGTTCAGCCAATTTCCAAAATGTTCTTGAAGAAAATACAACCTGACAGCCCTAAAGTTTGAAATGGACTCCTGCTATATATAAGGTGGAAGATTCCTAGGCCAATGGCCCAATTTTAAAATAATTTAACAGGATGCTGCTCTTATGACCCTTAACTGAAATTGTTAAATCATTCTGTTTTGCTGAATAAAATGGCCAACAGATCTATAATATGAAAAACCTATAAACGACTGTTTCCGAGGCTAATGGCCCGATTTGAAAATAATTTCAGTGCATGTTCCTCTTATGACCCTTTCCTGAAATTGCTTAAATCCTTCAGTTTTGCTGAATATCCAAAATTATAAAAACTTTTAAATGACATCGCCTTCTCGGCCAATTAAAGGCCTGATTTCAAAATAGAATAAATTAACAGGATGTTTCACATATGCATCTTTGGTAAAATTGCTAAATTCTTCTACGAGAGCTGAAAATAGCAAAATCTTAAAACAACATGCAGGCCAATGGCTCTTTTTCAAAATAATTTCACAGAAATGTTCCTCTAATGTTGCTCAAAGCGTTCTACTCCAGTGATAAAGATGGCTTCCAAAGCTAAAACTAGAAAAAAATCTTTGGTCCGTGTGTCCTTCAACTAGTGACTCCTTTACTTCCATAAGCTATGAAATGTCTTGGACTCAGGTGAAAGATCCAGGGCCATCTGAAGCAGGGTCGGTCGGGTTAGCAGAAACACAGAAATGTCTTGGACTCAGGTGAAAGATCCAGGGCCATCTGAAGCAGGGTCGGTCGGGTTAGCAGAAACACAGCAATTTTTTTAGGCCTAATCCCAAATTGTATCATCACTTGACTCATATTGCTATAATAAAAAATACCGTATTCGCCCTAATTACCGCACATGCTCCTATAAGCGCACACCAAAGCTATTTTTGAAAAGGAAATTCATAAGAGCACACTTTACAGTAACCTCAACCCTGGAAGCTCTCAAGTAAATCAATAAAAAACTTACCGTTGTTTCTTCAACAGTGAAGGCAATGCTTTAGTATCCTTTTCCGCCCCATTAAATATCAGTATGCATCATCTCAGAAGCTATTGTTTTTCGCATTGAGTGTGCGCTAATTAGGTGGATTTTTCACTGATTTTTGACACGATTTTGAAAAAACTAAGCGCACGGTGCGGTAATTAGGGCGAATACGGTAAGTTTAAACCTACCCATACAAAATTGCTGAAATTATTCAGATTGGGTCACATATGATATGACCTTGAGCTGGAATGGCTAATTAACTCCGTGAAAATTGCTTGAAGCTTTAATTCTTACTGCAAAAATCCTAAAAATTCGGACGGTCCTTACGGACTTGCCATAATTCTCCTAAATTTTGACAGATTTGTTCCACAATCCAGCAAGGAATCCAAAAGGTGCTGACAGAATGGCAAACAGTGTAATTTTGGTGAGTATGGTAATTTCTATTTGTTTTTGTTTCTAGGTGACATTGGCAACTATTACTATGGTCAGGGTCACCCTATGAAGCCACAGCGAATGCGAATGACACATAATCTTGTGCTCAACTATGGCCTGTACAGAAAAATGGAAATTTATGTAAGTAACATACACTGTATTTACCCTGAATATTCAGACACCTCAGCTCCATACCATACTTGGTCTAAAATTTAAACAAATGCAATTTACTGCCTATTGATGTATCCAAAAATAGCTGGATAATTAACAAGCAGTGTAGGCCCTAATGAGATGCCATGTTTTGCAGCATCTCATGATAGGGTTTACACTGTTTTCTTAGGCCAGTCTGTCTAAATACATATGTTCAGCATGACAGTTTAGCACAATATTGTAACTACCCTTCTTGATTTCAGGACAGACTGACAGTGAAACTGCACATATATTATACAGAAAAGTCTTGTTTCTGCAAACCCTACAAACCCCACTTGTTTGGGCCTACTGAGTACACAAACTTTTTTAAGACATCTGAGAAATTTTCATCTACTTTTAGGTATTTCTAAAGATTTTACACTTTTTGTGCATACAAAAATAAGTTAAAAAATTAAAAGATTGCCTACCTACCAATCCTAAAATTTTTTTGAAATGTTCTCGTAAACAAGACCTTTTAATGGCCTTTGGAAAATACACATACATGGGATAATGTTTTAAAATGATATTTTTTTATGAAATAGTTACACAACCTGTCAACCCTAAATTGAGAAATGGACTCCTGCCATATATAAGGAGGAAGATTCCATTTGGTATAAAAAGGGTTAATAGATTGGGTAACCAGAAAATAGAAAATGAACCAGCCTGTGAGAAAAGGGTACTAATAGCATAAGTGACCATGCAGTCTCACCAGAGTCTATGCTGCTCACAGACTTAACCCTTATCTTGCTGAATATTCATTTAAGCCACACCCATTTCTGGCTATCAACCAATCAAATTACTTGATGTAATTTATTGCTACAAATTCATCAACTGAATGCCAAACAGTGCAGATCCTGATCAGATGGCTTCTTCAGAAGCCATCTGATCTGGATCTACACTGTTTCCAAAGATAGGGGTTGTCGTGAACAGCAAGATAAGGGTTAAGGTAGCATCATGTGAGAAGTCACATGACAAGTCACAGGGCCTGACAAATCCAAGTTTCAACCACTTGCCCCACAGTCCACAGCATCTTGAAAATAGCTTGGAATGACAATATTCCTTACATATTCTTAACAATTTTCTTGGCAAGTGAAATAACAATTACTTGCCCAGCCAAAATGTAGACTTGTCCCGGGCAGCTGGGCAATTTGGATTTGTCAGGCCCTGAGTCCCAATAGTTAGCTTGACATGCCACAAGGCGGGTACATGTATTCGGCAATCCATAAGTGATGGATAACTTTTGTAAAATTCTCAATTACCATAATCTTCCTAAAAATACAGACAACTTGAGAGCTTGCTGTTATTGTTAAAAAATTTAACAAATTTGTTTCATGATTCAGCAAGGACTTTAAAAAGTGCAGATGGAATGGCCAACAGTGTAGACCCTGATCAGGAGCAGTCTGATCTGGGTCTGAAGGAGCAGTCTGATCTGAGTCTGCATTGTTTGCTTGGGCCTATCTGCTCCAATACTTAGGATCATTACAATAAAACTTATGTTGTGGTTATACATTAGAACTGCCTTACCAAGGCAGTTCTAATGTATACCCGAAACATACATTTATATTGAGAAATACACCTGTGGACACAACAGCGTTCAAACTTTGATGAGCTTCATTTGAGTCTGACTTGAAACATCATTCAATATATCCTAACAACCTATCAGTCAACTGCCTGACAGAAATAAATTCTAAACACAAGGTGGTGTACATTTCATTGCTGACTCCTGCATTGTCCAATCAAAATACATCTCAAATGTCAATCAGAAAGTGTTTTCCAAAATGAGACCAATCATTTGCTTGATCTAGTTTTAGAATTCTTTGATGAATGACATTTGCTTGTCAAACTAACTTGACGCAAAGAGATTCATTGAAAGTTATTTCATAGGAGTTTGTTCGGTTTTGTGTCCACAGGTGTAAGGTAAAACTAGCCTTCAGTTATCACCAAATACACATATTATCTGTTGCTATGAAACACATTTGAAGAATTAAATCTGAGAATGCTATTGGTCCTTTTCTCATGGGTTTGATCACACATACCTCTGTTATCATTTCAGAGGCCTCACAAGTCAACACAGGATGAAATGACGAAGTTCCACAGTGATGAGTACATTAAATTCCTACGCAGTATCCGACCAGACAACATGTCAGAATACAACAAACAGATGCAAAGATGTAGGTTTACTTTCTTGCAGCCGCAGGATGCTGCATTTGATCAGTATCTTCCCTGTTTGCTTGGAATAGTAACATGTACATGAGTAAGGGTTAAACAAAACACAGAAGTCTAGCAGTCAGCCCACTGGTGCTGTCAGCACTTTGATTTAAGGGAACTACTCTTAACCTTAATCCACAGCTCCCAGTACTTTCCTTTGATGTTGGCAGTACTAATAAATTTCGATAAATGTATTGTTATCATGTACTGATATCATGTACTGATATCATGTACAGTTTTGAATGGACCAATCAGCTGAGCTACAATTAAAATGGGAAGGGGCTTCTAGCTCTGCATGACAAAGTTAACATTGTGGGTATTCCTTAAAATAGCCTCGCCGAGGTTATTTGAATGAGTACCCACATTTAAAACAGCTTCTACTTAATGGCAAACAGTGCAGACCCTGATCAGACTGTTCCTTCTGATCTTAAAATGGGAAGGGGCTTCTAGCTCTGCATGGCAAAATTAACATTGTGGGTATTCATTCAAATAGGCTCGCCGAGGTTATTTGAATAAGTACCCACATTTAAAATAGTTTTTACTTAATGGCAAACAGTGCAGACCCTGATCGGACTGCTCCTTCTGATCTTAAAATGGGAAGGGGCTTCTAGCTTTGCATGACAAAATTAACATTGTGGGTATTCATTCAAATAGCCTCGCCAAGGTTATTTGAATGAGTACCCACATTTAAAATAGCTTTTACTTAATGGCAAACAGTGCAGACCCTGATCAGACTGCTCCTTCTGATCTTAAAATGGGAAGGGGCTTCTAGCTCTGCATGACAAAATTAACACTGTGGGCTTTCATTAAAATTGCCTCGCCGAGGTTATTTGAATGAGTACCCACATTTAAAATAGCTTCTACTGAATGGCAAACAGTGCAGACCCTGATCAGACTGCTCCTTCTGATCTTAAAATGGGAAGGGGCTTCTAGCTCTGCATGACAAAATTAACAATGTGGGCATTCATTAAAATTGCCTCGCCGAGGTTATTTGAATGAGTACACACATTTAAAATAGCTTTTGCCGAATCAGTGCAGACCCTGATCAGACTGCTCCTTCTGATTAAGTTTCTCCAATTCTCCATAAAATCAAATTGTAGGTACTCGCTAGAACCGCCTCATCTAGGCAAGTCCAACGAGTACCCACAACATGTTTTTGTGGGATGAGGCAGTTCAAATGAGTACCCACAACATACCTTTTTATGGAGAAAAAATATCCCTGAATTATCACAAAATGCACTCCCATTTACTGGTATGAAACATTTGCATGCAGCAAAGGCACACATCTGAGTTCAAAGTAAGTCCTTTCACTTGAAGGTTCAGCATTAAAATACCCCAGTGATAAACATCAGGTATAAAAACATGATCAAATAACCTGTGGTCAGTTGGATTTAGACCAATCAAATCCAATTGAATATTAATGAAGCAGAGAAGCTGACAGTGTCCTTTCAGACAGGACGATCCATTTTCCAGACGGGGTAAATCAGGTCAAATAAAAGAAATTGAAATTTACAGTAAATAAAACAAATATGCTTTAATAGGTTTTATCTATTACCTTTGGTGGAAGTTACAATAAGCTGTGGATTAAAACAGATATATCCAATTGTTTTTGAGAAATATTGGTAAATATTTGTACTGATTGACATCTGTACAGGATAATTAGACTCGCCCTGGCGGGCTCGTCAAATTATCCTGTACAGATATCAATCAGTACAAATATTTACCAATATTTCACAAAGACAATGGATATATCTATTACTTATCCTGCTGAACAAATTAATTTAGCCACATCCATTGCTGTTATGTCCCCGGTAGCGATAGCGATTACTTTTGCCCTGTCTGTTTGTTGGTTTGTTTGTTTGTTGATTTGTACGTGGACAACCTTAATGTTGGTCATAACCTTAATGTTGGTCATAACTTTTGAACCGTGGGAGATAGAGTATTCATATTTGGCATGAACATTCCTTGTGACAAGAGCTTCACATTCATGCAAACAAATTTGACCTGTGAACTTGACCTTGACCTTTGACCTACTTAAAAGAAAAAAATAAAATTGGTCATAACTTTTGAACCGCTTGAGATACAGCTTTCATATTTGGCATGTATGTTCCTTGTGACAAAAGCTTTACATTCATGCAAAAAAATTTGACCTGTGACCTTGACCTTTGACCTACGTAAAATAAAAAAATAAAATTGTGGTCATAACTTTTGAACCATTTGAGATACAGCCTTAGTATTTTGCATGTAGGTTCTTTGTGATAAGAGCTTTACATTCACACAAAAATTTTGACTTGTGACCTTGACCTTTGACCTACATAAAAGAAAGTTAACATTGGTCATAACTTTTGAACCGTTTGAGATACAGCCTTCATATTTGGCATGTAGGTTCCTTGTAACAAGAGCTTTACATTCATGCAAAACTTTTGACCTGTGACCTTTGATCTACGTAAAAGAAAAAATATAACTTTGGTCATAACTTTCGAACCGTTTGGGATAGAGCCTTCATATTTGGCATGTAGGTTCCTTGTGATAAGAGCTTTACATTTATGCATTTTTTTTTACCATGACCTTGACCTTCTTAAAAGAACAAATTTATGATAACTTTTGAATCGTTTAAGCTAGAGCCTTCATATTTGGCATGTAGGTTCTAGTGACAAGAGCTTTACATTCATGCAAAATGTTTTGACCTGTGACCTTGACCTACTTTAAAGAAAAAAATATTATTGTTCATAAATTTCGATCCGTTTAAGGTAGGGCCTTCATATTTAGCATGTAAGTTCCTTGTGCCAAGGGCTTCCCACTCAAGCCAAAAATCTTGACCTGTGACTTCACTTTGAACTGTGACCAACTTTGAAAAAAAAAAATGACCATGCCCGGGGACATGTTGGTGTTTCACAAACACATCTTGTTTTAACTTCATTTATGAAAGAAAGGGCATCCATGGCCTTGTGGTTAACAATTCTGACTTTTAACCCTTTTTGTACCTAATGGAATCTTCCTCCTTATATATAGCAGGAGTTCATTTCGAAATTTAAGGGTGTCAGGTTGTGTTTTCTTCAAAATTTGTTTGGAAAATGGCTTAACTTTTTGCAAACAGTGAAGGCCCTGATCAGACGGCGCATTCTGCGGCATCTGATCTGGGCCTGCGCTGTTTGCCAACTACCCGTTTTGGGGTTTCTGGTACTAAATGGGTTAAATATCAGTCTCTTACTACCATAGCCTCGAGTTTGCTCGGGTCAAATGAGACATCAAATTCTGCAACAGATCAGGTGTTCTTTCTTTGGGAACTACAGTTTGCTTACCTCTGATTCGTGATTCGCTAACGTGAGAATTTGGAAAGGGCTGTTTAACCCATTGCTTGCGGGAAACCCTAAAGGGGCACTTTGGCAAACAGTGCAGGCCCAGATTAGACACCGCAGAATGGGCACACATTCTGCAGCTTCTGATCTGGGTCTGCACTATAATTTGCTAACAGAATTTTCCTTCAAAAATAAAATAAGAATGAAAAATTGTCCTGACACCCCTTGTATGACAAATGGACTTGTCCAACATATAGCAGTGGAAGAGTCCACTAGTATACAATGGGTTAATAAACAAGAATAATAAACAAACGTCTATCAAAGCAGCAACTGGTATGGAAATATTTTGTTGCTTTTGATTTTTGGCATGAATTTACAGGTGCTCATGAATGAAATCATAGGCCTCTGTTGCCAAGTGGTTAAAAGTGCCATTACTATTAATCATTTGTTTTCATACAGCTGTGGGTTTGAGCCCAGTTTGGGTCACATGCCAGATACCAAGTTCTGCAATGCAGGATCAGGTGGTTTTTCTCTGTGTACTCTGATTAACAATAACATTCAGCATGATATAGTTCAAATAATCTTGAATTTATATAGAACAAGACAAAAAATATGAAAACCTGCGCAAGATTTAGTAATACAAGTGCATCGGTAGTGATGCTAATGTACAAAAGGATTTCTCTGGGTACAAAGGAAGGGTGTTGAAAGGGTGGTAAAGTCGACAAAAACACGTTTATAGCCCCAGGAAAAAAAGAGGAGTAACAAAGGTAATTTTGAGGTATTTTACTTCAATTTTACTTCTGCTATCGATCCTCATAATAGACAAGCCTGGAGATCTGGTGTAAGATCTGCCATGCGTGCAGCAAGCCAGCTACCTGGAAGGGGGCCCACTTATGTGGACGCTGCCCCTGTACCTGCACGTTAATAAAAAATCCGTTGATGATGATGATGATTTTAATTCAATATTTCTCCTTGAAGATATATGATATTGGTTCTTGTTAGAATCACTTCATTGAGGCCATTCTCACAAGTACATGTACTACAGCATATACACCACAACTTGGTGATAACACAGTTCATTATAACATGGTTTTGAATATAACACCGTTTCAAGATTATATAGAAAAATGACCATTTAATCTTCACATTTTTGTTTGGATATAACACCATTGTTTAATTTACGCGCTTTCTGCTTTAGACCCCAACAATAGTGTTATAAAGGTTGTGGTGTATTTCTAACAAGAAGTAAGGAAAATTATTCATTAACCCTTGTCCTGCTGAATATTTATATATGCCACACCCACTACCGATTATCAACCAATCAGATTACTTGATGCAAATTATTGCAACAAATTCACAATCTGAATGGCAAACAATGTAGATCCTGATCAGATGGCTTCGTCAGAAGCCATCTGATCTGGATCTACATTGTTTCAAAGATAAGGCATATCCGGTATTAGCAGGACAAGGGTTAATAATTCTGGCTGCTCCTTATTTGGAATGGTGTATGTTTGATTATAATTCTGTCTGGTTTCAGTTAATGTTGGTGAAGATTGTCCTGTCTTTGATGGAATGTATGAGTTTTTCCAGCTTTCTACAGGAGGATCAGTTGGTGAGTTATAATAGAATAAATTTACCATATGCTTGGTCATAAGGAAAGGGTAAACCTTTAAAGGGAATGGGTTCACCTTCAGGGGAGGCAACTCCTGCAAAAGTATTTTTGTCTCCCATTTCAACAAGAGGAGCAAATTCTTTCCTTTAAGAGTAGACCCCTTTTTCAGTGGAAAAGGGCTTATAAAAAAGCGAACAGGAAGTCCCAAAAGTAGCTACCGGTATACCAATAGATATACAATGTTTCTGTTTAGCTTCAATTATCATTATTACTATGATTGTCAATTTTTACTATTATTATTATCATTATCATTACCATTATAATCTAATATCACATGCTGTCTCAGTGTTGAAAGTAAAACTTGCGACCAGTCTTCTTCTTCTGAACCTTAAGCCGTGTGTGTTCCTGCATGGAAACCTGCATAGGCATGCTCCATTTGCAGCCTTAGTCAAATGGCCAATATCAAGTGGCAAAAAGAAAGAGCACTATTGAATCACTTATCGCTCTTGAGCAAAGTATAGAAATCATGATTTGCAGTCATATTGGCACTGATTTTTATACATTTTCAGCTCATTTTTCGACCAGCCTTTTAAATTTCAAAACAGGCAGTGCTTCACTTTCTATGGTGGGGCACCGGCAGTCCAACGCTGTTTGCTTTTGTTGGACAAACTGCCAGGATTTGCAGCCCAGAAGCACTTAACCTATGTCTTGTTGTGGAGCTATGGAGTTATGTCTGCTTGACCATGGCAGACATAAAAAGCCTTAACCTTAATGAACAAACAAACGAACAAACAAACTCAAAAGTTGTCTTCCTTTGACAAAATGGCGGAAAATCTGCCAGGTGTTCCCATTCCCCTTTAGAAGCCTCCTTTGTGTAGTGTGGTAATGCTACTCGCCTTGTAAACCAGGGATCACAGGATAGATCCTGGGCTTCTCCAGACTTCGGATGAGTCTTTAAACCGAGGTCCCATCTCCGTATGACCTTAGCTGTTGGTGAGGGGTAAAACTCAAACTCACTCACTCCCATTCCCCTTAAGCTGACAAGAAGACTGCATCTAAAAAATGTTGTTTGTTTCTGTCCTCTGCTGAATCTGCTTGCAAACTTTTCAAACACATTTTCAAACAGGAAAACATTGTGGACCCTGATCACACTCCCTCTAGAGGAGCAGTCTGACCTGGGTCAACACTGTTTCAAACAATGACTTTTAAAGTAACCAGCAGACAATGATTGTTGTGACTGGCATATTAAGGGTTAATATTTCATCCATTGACATAAATAGTGTACAATTACTGTTACACACAAGAAGTTCTTTTAGAGGGGGGCTTGTCTTGAAGAGAAGAATCTATTCCCAAGAGGGACAAGTTTAAGATGTTATATGTAAACTATTTTCCTTCCTGGAGACTATAATAGACAACAAGTTTGAGACATCATTTCTCAGTTTTTTCGGTAAATTAGAAAACAGAATTCAAAATAATCCATGGTCAAAAGTACAGCTCATTTCAATTCTATCTATTTGTCTCTTAAAATAACAAACAAACAAACAAGCAGGCCTATGCAATACAGCTGACTGGAATAACAATGTGGATAAACATTTACCTGCCCATGGGCCAACTGAGCCCCGAACTTTCAAATGACTGGGATCCAATAAAAATTTTAAGGACCCATAAATGGTTGGGTGTTTATAAAGAAATTTAAAATTGATAGACACTCCCTGGCATTGACTGAACTAATAATTCTTTCCAAAAGCAAAACCTTCTATCTTTTTTTTTACTTGAAAACAAAACAGGTGGTAACATTTTTCAAGCACATGGGGCCTCCTTACATTCATTCAGGTTCATCTACAAGACAAAAAAAAAATTGTTTTTGGTAACTGCTACCTTAATTAAAACGTAGTGACGGACCTGAAGGAAGACACTTATTTCAGTGTCTTGTGACTTTATTCTGAAGCAAAATTTCAATATTTTTTTCAGACTGCCCAAAAATTATCATTTATTTTATTTGTAACAAAATATCTTGCTAAACAAACTAGAGTCAGCTCATTTAGGCTACCAAAATCTGTAACATAGTGGGTGGGGTACCGGTATGTACGTAAAATAGACGTCAGTCATCAGATACCTTGGTAAAATTACTGTTCTTATTAATGCCTGAGTCACTTTCACACTTCAGTGCGTCTTATCAGTAAATACTGTTAATTGCCAGTACCTATAATTGCATCCTGCTGTGAAGATAATCTGATTTAAGTCAGTACACATGCACCACAAAATGTACGATTCGGAAAAAAATTTCTTAGAAAAATTCAGCTTCGGGAGTTTTTGCGTCCTTTCCGGGAGCCCGGGAGATCAGCTCCATTTCTGGGAGCCTCCCGGTTGATCCCGGAGATATCACATGTATGTGAATATTCGACTTTGAGAAATACATGGTACGTTGTTCAGAGTTTATAGTATTGTTTGTATTGGGGTTTAACGGCCCAGTCAACACTATTTTTGGTCATTTTTGAGTGGGTCAGTTTACCTATCCACACTTTTCCTGGGCAGACTTATACGTAAGCGGTTAACCAGTACAGTGCACATTCTTTTGCCAGAAACTGACAACTGCCCTTCTTGAATCAGCGGAAGGGAGAGAATGACCGTAGAAAAGATTTCATGATCAATCTTCACAAAAGAATGTTGCCGACCCTGGCAGAAATCGAACCCGCATCCTCCTGATCACCAGTCAGACGCGCATTCCACTGAGCTACCGAGGCCTGCAGAGTTTATAGTAGGTACGGTAAAACCTGTCATAGTGGTCAACCCTGTTAAGCAAGCAATCTGTCTTAATCAAGCATGCTTTTAGTTCCCCCAAAAGGCAACTGCATTAAATTTCACCTGTTTAAACAAGCACCTGTCTTCAGCAAGCATATTTTGGTTGTCCCTTAGGCGCTTGCTTAATACAGGTTGGACTGTATTTCTCTGTTATCTCTTTTTAGCTCACCGTCACGTAGTGACAAGGTGAGCTTTTGGGATCACGTTTTGTCCGTCGTCCGTTGTGCGTCCGTGCGTGCGTGGGTGCATAAACAATTTCTTTAAGCCACATCTCCTCCTAAACCACTGATCTGATTTTGACCAAACTTCACTGGAATGATCCTTAGGTGGTCCCCTTTCAAAGTTGTTCAAATGGTTCCGGTCCGTTGCAATCTAGGTCACAGGAGCCAAAAATAGATTTTTTTCACCAAAAACTTAAAAATCTTCTTCTTTGAAACCACAAGGCCGAGGTCTTTGGTATGAAGCTTCATCTAGTGGACCCCTACCAAGATTGTTCAAATTATAGTGCTTGGGCCAAAAATGCCCCTGCCCCGGGGCCCTTTGGTTTTACATGGGCTTATATAGGGAAAATCTTTAAAAATCTTCTTCTCTGAAACCATAAGGCCCAGGACTTTGATATTTGGTATGAAGCTTCATCTAATGGACCCCTACCAAGATTGTTTAAATTATAGTGCTGGGACAAAAAATGCCTCCACCACGGGGCCCTTTGGTTTTACATTGGCTTATATAGGGAAAATCTTTAAAAATCTTCTTCTCTGAAACCACAAGGCCCAGGTCTTTGATATTTGGTATGAAGCTTCATCTAGTGGACCCCTACCAAGATTGTTCAAATTATAGTGCTGGGACAAAAAATGCCCCCGCCATGGGGCCCTTTGGTTTTATATTGGCTTCTATAGGGAAAATATTTAAAAATCTTCTTCTCTGAAACCACAAGGCCCAGGTCTTTTTAGATATTTGGTATGAAGCTTCATCTAGTGGACCCCTACCAAGATTGTTCAAATTATAGTGCTGGGGCCAAAAATGCCCCCGCCCCGGGGCCCTTTGGTTTTACATAGGCTTATATAGGGAAAATCTTTAAAAATCTTCTTCTCTGAAACCACAAGACCCAGGTCTTTTTAGATATTTGGTATGAAGCTTCATCTAGTGGACCCCTACCAAGATTGTTCAAATTATAGTGCTGGGGCAAAAAATGCCCCCGTCCGGGGCCCTTTGGTTTTACATAGGCTTATAAAGGGAAAATCTTTAAAAATCCTCTTCTCTGAAACCGCAATGCCCAGGACTTTGATATTTAGAATGAAGCTTCATCTAATGGACCTCTACCAAGATTGTTCAAATTATAGCCCTTGGGCCAAAATGCCCCCGCCCCGGGGCCCTTTGGTTTTACGTAGACTTATATAGAGAAAATCTTTAAAAATCTTCTTCTCTGAAACCACAAGGCCTAGGTCTTTTATATTTGGTATGAAGCTTCATCTAAAGGACCCATAACAAGATTATTCAAATTATAGTGCTGAGGCCAAAAATGTCCCCGCCCGGGGCCCTTTGGTTTTACATAGGCTTATATAGGGAAAATCTTTAAAAATCTTCTTCTCTGAAACCGCAAGGCCCAGGACTTTGATATTTGGTATGAAGCTTCATCTAGTTGACCCCTACCAAGATTGTTCAAATTATAGTGCTGGGGCAAAAAATGCCTTCGCCCCAGGGCCCTTTGGTTTTACATAGGCTTATGAAGGGAAAATCTTTAAAAATCTTCTTCTCTGAAACCGCAAGGCCCAGGACTTTGATATTTGGTATGAAGCTTCATCTAGTGGACCCCTACCAAGATTGTTCAAATTATCTAATTATAGCCCTTGGGCCAAAAATGCCCCTGCTCCGGGGCCTTTTGGTTTTACATTGACTTATATAGGGAAAATCTTTAAAAATCTTCTTCTCTGTAACCACAAGTCCTAGGTCTTTTATATTCGGTATGAAGCTTCTTCTAAAGGACCCCTACCAAGATGATTCAAATTATAGGCTGGGGCCAAAAGTGGCCCCGCCCCGGGGCCCTTTGGTTTTACATAAGCTTATATAGGGATAATCGTTAAAAATCTTCTTCTCTGAAACCACAAGGCCCAGGACTTTGAAATTTGGTATGAAGCTTCATCTAATGGACTTCTACCAAGATTGTTCAAATTATAGCCCTGGGGCCACAAATGCCCCCACCCCAGGGCCCTTTGTTTTACATAGATTTATATAGCCCCGGGGCCATTCGGTTTTGCATAGGCTTATGTAGGGAATATCTTTTAAAAAAATCTTCTTCTCTGAAACCGCAAGGCCCAGGTCTTTGATATTTGATGTGTAGCTTCATCTAGTGGACCTTTGCCAAGATTGTTCAAATTATAGCCTTTGTTGATGTTTTGTATGAAGCTTCACCTTTAAGACCTCCCTCAACATTATGCACATTAAAGCCCTGGGGCCAATAATGGCCCTTTCTGGGGCCCACTTGTTACACTATGGATCAGGTGAGCGATCCAGGGCCATCATGGCCCTCTTGTTCTCCCTTTCTCTGGGAGATGACACAAAATGACCCACAAGGGTTGATGTGTCATTAAACCCCAAACAATCAATCAATATGGGTAGAAACCAGTACTGAGCAATGTGGATAAAGTCTCTTGCCCAAGGAAACAACACTTGGCACTTGCGGTAATCGAAACGGCTACCTTTCGATCTCAAATCGGATGCTTTACCTCTTCACTACCTCGCAGCTTTACCACTGCACCACAGTGCAGCACCAATGCTTTACTACTGCACCAAGAAAAATATCTCCTTAATATTCTTATATGCAATTGCGAGAAAAATCTACAGGCAGTCAAGAACTTGTTCAACTCTAGAGATGGTAAACTAAATCTATTCAAATCATTGAACTTCTCCCTCCGACTGCTCCTGTATAGCAGTCTGATCTAGGTCTGCAGTTTGCTTTGGCCTATCTGTCTGAATCCTAGTCCAGCAGACACACGTCGTTAGGGCAACGTCAAATCAACGTGGGTGCAACAACGTAGATGTGATGTTGCATAAATGTCATGACGTTGTGCTGACATTGATGTGACGTCACAATTATGTCATGTGCCTGCTGGGTAGGATCATTACAGTATATTCTTATTTTTTCACAGCTGGTGCAGTGAAACTGAACAAACAGGCCATAGATATCGCAATAAACTGGGCCGGTGGATTCCATCATGCCAAGAAATCAGAAGCATCAGGGTTCTGCTACGTCAACGATATTGTCCTGGCAATATTGGAACTTCTGAAGTAAGAACAGGTCTTTAACCCATTGTATGAGGGAAACCCCTAAAGGGGTATTTTGGCAAACATTCCAGGCCCAGATCAGACGCCGCAGAATGCGGCGTCTGATCATGGCCTGAACTATTTGCTAACATAATTTTCCATCAAAGATAGAATTAAAAAACAAAAAAAATTAGACCTGACAGCCCTTTTATGGCAAATGGACATATCCAGCATATAGCAATGGAAGAGTCCATGAGTATACAATGGGTTAAACCCTTCAAGTGTGAAGCATGTTTACCTGAGAGCATTTTCAAACTATTCTTTTTCTTATATTTCAGTGGAAATATAGTCTTGTTCTCATTGAAAAACAATGAAAAAATGAGTTGTTGTTTGCTCTAGAATTTTCTGCATTGCTTGAAGGGTTAAGTTTTATAACCATAAATGTGCCAGGCAACATAAGACTACTGTTTTAAACATTTACTTCTTTATAGCACTCCTGTTGGGGTTGAAAGCAGAAACTGTGCTAGTTAACCGTGTTATGTCAAAACCAAAGTGAGTAGGTTTTATAGAAGTAAGTAAGGGTGGAAGTAAGGGTGAGGATTGTGGCCACTTAAAATCGATCTAAACCCCCCAGTGGAATTCATTTCCGCTGACCGTTCCAAGGCTGTTCTTCTGTAACGGTTTATTTTTGTTATGGTTTGTCTGGGTGTTTGTGTCGCTTATATTATTTTATACTACTCAAAGTTTGATAGGGATCACTTTTTATATACCAAATTTTGCACTGAAAATTTAAAATTTCTTGACAGAATTTGTACTCGGTATATTGGTAAATATCTGAAACAGAAACTCATGTGCAGTTTAGTACTCATAAAAGTGCACACTTCTCACACTTCGCAAATGAATTCATGCACCCCCAAAATCTTGCGTAGCACTGCTTTCCAACAGACCAATCAAACTTGTCCTTGTTACTTTACCAAGCGTAAAATGGACTTCATTTGAGTTTGTGAAACACTAAAATGCCTAGAGGACAATTAAGAAACCTTCTGAGCCCCGAAGAAATGAATCATGGCGTCGGAATGTTGGAATCTGGCGTCTTTTAACGTCGTGTTGCTGGGATTCTGAATGTGTCTCAGAGCGTGGTTTCCCGAATGTGGAGTCGGCATCTTACCCATGGAAATCCTTCACACAGACATGGAGGGGTCGAGAAAGGGCTACAACTCAACGTCGGGGCCATTTCTTGTTGATTCAGTCTCGACGTCAACGGTCCCTGAACGCTACATGTTTGTATAACGAGCTTAGGAACGGAACTGGAGTACGAATTTCTGCACAAACTGTCAGAAACGGGCTCCACGAGTTCGGACTTAATGCCATGAGGCCTGCTGTACGTGTTCCGTTGACGAGACAGCACGTGCTAGACCGGTTGGACTTTGCCAGAACTAGCGTCAGGAGGACGGTTCATGACTTGACGCCAGTACTGTTTCCTGAGGAGTCCAGATTCTGTCTAAACTTCACTTATAAACGTCAATTAGTGTGGCGAATGTCTAAAGAGCGATTCGATGACTTGGATGTGGCAGAGCATGATCGCTATGGAAAGGGGTCAGTCATGGTTTGGGCTGGGATAAGCGTGAACGGTAACACTGACTTGTACGTCGTTGAAAACGGAACGTCAATGGCAGTGAGGTACTGTAATGAGATTCTTGATGACTTTGTGAGACCACATGCAGATGCTATCGGCCCGGACATTATTCTGATGGACGATAATGCCCGTCCCAACCGTGCCAACGTCACTGATTCCTATCTGGAATGTTAGACAATCGTTCGTATGGACTGGCCTACTCGGTCACCGGACTTAAATCCGATTGAGCATGCCCAGGGCATGCTTCAGCGTGCTATGTCAACCCGACCTGTGCATCTGAGGACTTTACAGGAGCTCAAAGATGCATTGGTTGCTGAATGAAAGCTGATTTCACAAAACCGGATACAGACTCGGATTACGAGCATGCGCAGGCGATGTCGTACTGTAATTGATGCCCGTGGACGCCATACACGTTATTAGGCACGTTTGTCTAAACACATTTGGAAATTTGTGAAAAATCAGTTGTCCAAATCCCTTCGTGTTACGGCAAATTTTGGGGGTGCCAAGATGGTTGCTGTTGTCACGCTTGAATGCAGCACCAGCTGACAAAATTATTCACTAGGTTTTGTGAAGGATACGTGTTCTATCATTATGTATCAAATTTGGATTCAGCTGATTAATTCATCCAAAAAATTATTTTGCATTAAAAAAGTGATCCCTATCAAACTTTGAGCAGTATATTTTGGATAGCCTATTGGCCATTTTGTGGGAAAGTAACTGTCCTTTTGGCTTTTCACTATTGATGTTTCCATTAGGGTCTGTTGTTTCATGTTTATTTTTCTTTCCCTTTGGTGTCTCTGATGGGAGCTGTGGGTTGATTGTATCGATTCCTGATCATTGCCTCCACTTCTATTTATAGAAAAATGACCATTTGTGGACCTACTCGCCTTATAAACCAGGGGTCACGGGTTTGGTCCCGGGCTTCTCCAGACTTTCGGACGAGTCTTTAAACTGAGGTCCCATCTCCCTCAGTATGATCTTAGCTGTTGGTGGGATGTAAAACTTAAACACACACACATATTTTATGGGCATTATATGACAGGTCATGCAGGAAAAACGAGCTAAACACTGTTCCATGAAAACTCCTTTATTGAGGAGTGTAGAGGTGCAGTCGGTTAGACCGTTGTTCCTGTATGGCTAGGCGCGGCAGCCATTGCCAGCGTGAGTTCAAATTTTGCCACACCCCAGTTTGTACAGGCACGACTTTGCCAGGGCAGACATCATATTCGGTTGGTTTCAGCTCTGCATGGAATCACCATGCAGCCCAATCTATTTCTCCAAGCCTTAGTGGGTGGGGGCATAGAGATATGTATGTCTTTTGTTAAAATTTGGCCCTATGTTTATTCAACTTGAGGTATTGCTGACAAAATCATCATTTATAGCCATAAATGTACAATATTTCAAAATAAGTTGAGGTCTTAAAGCATACTTTAATGCAGCAAAATTTCAAGAAACTGCTAAATTCCATTGTTTCTGGGAAAGCTTTAACGTTACTGAAAATTCCATCTATCGTGTGAATTAGATGGTTTCTGTCGTATTTCAATCACCACCTTAAACACTATTCCATCTTTCTAGGTACCACCAGCGTGTGTTGTATATTGACATTGATATTCACCATGGTGACGGTGTTGAGGAAGCTTTCTACACAACAGATCGTGTTATGACTGTCTCATTTCATAAATATGGCGAATATTTCCCAGGAACAGGAGATCTCAGTGTAAGCTTGCCCAAACCTTGCTGCCTTTAGTAGTACATGCAAAGATCTTTATCACATTTTATAGTAATAAGTTTGGATATATATTGGTTTTAACCTTTGACCTGCTGAATATTTAAATATGCCACACCCACTACCAATTATCAACCTATCAGATTACTTGATGCAAATTATTGCAACGAATTCACAATCTGAATGACAATGTAGATCCTGATCAGATCTGGATCTACATTGTTTGGAAGATAAGACATATACAGGCTCAACAGGACAAGGGTTAAGATGGATTGCAGCTGTATTCTAAGACGAGGCGATCATTTACAGTCAAAGTACAATAGCTTGAACATCTTCAGGACCATGGAAATATGTTCGAGACTAGGTAATTTCAGTTGGAGTAGTTTGAGTTGCTTCGGGTTAATTTTAATGGAACATATACAAGAAACATTTTCATGATGAAATAAGACAAAAATCGCCTTAAATATTTGTAATCTATAGATTTTGGAAGAATTTCTAAGGGTCTGACAAACAAATTTGCATCATGATAACAAGTCCGTGAAATGAACACCACTCTAAACCCCACTTTATACAGAGAAAACTGGGGTTTACAGGGGTATACATTATTTGCTTAATTCTGCTCCTAGACTTGGGTTGTGGGTCCTTCTTAGAACGGCCTCAATGAGGCGGATCTAATGAGCACCAACAACCTTTTTTTGGAATTTAAATTAGAAATAATATCACAAATTTTTATTGGAAAGTAGCCAATTTGGAGATAGGAGAGAATACACAATGTCACATGGGTGTGTTATTGTAATAAATGGGCCAGGTTGATCAAGCCTTTGATGTACATGTCATTGAAGTTTCACTGTATCTAGAAATCTGAACCAGTTATTATCTTAATCAATTTTGTACTAAATAGAATCTTCCACCTTATACATGTACAGTGAAATTCTGCTATTAAGACTAATTCTGCTTTTAAAAGCTTATTTTGATGGGTGCGCTTAACCCTTGTCCTGCTGAATATTTAATTATGCCACACCCACTTCTGAATATCAACCAATCAAACTACCTGATGCAAATTATTGCAAGAAATTCATAAACTGAATGACAAACAATGAAGATCCTGATCAGATGGCTTCTTCAGAAGCCATCTGATCTGGATCTACATTGTTTGAAAGATGAGACATATCTGGGCTCAGCAGGACAAGGGTTAATATTTCTTTATGTTTTCTGACCACAGTGTCCTCTTGTCAGGGACCTTGCTTTGGGACTGTTCAAAAGTGGTCTGAAAGGTGGTCTTAATAGAGGAATTTTACTGTATATATAGCAGGAGTCCATTTTGAAATTTAGGTAGGTCAGGTTGAAGAAATTTAGAAATTTATTTAAAAATGGCAACGTTTTTACTGGCAACGAAGGCCGTGGCCTGATGCCAAATTTCGTGTGGCCCAGGTCTTCACTTTTTGCTAGTGTCCATTTTTAGACCTCTTATAAAACGTGTTGAATATTGCAATAAATTCCAAAAAACTCGGACATCTTGAGGAATTGGCTTTAATTTTCCTAAAATTTTTATAAATTTGTTTCATGATCCAGTAAGGGGTCCAAAAAGGGCAGACAGAATGGCAAACAGGGGCAGTCTGATCACGGTCTACAATATTTGCTTAGGCCTGCTTGTCCCAATACTTAGGTTTATTACGGGAAACAAGATGATTTTGTTGACCTGTCGAAAAGGGACAATGGCAAACACCACAGGTCCTAGCAGTCTGATCCTTAATCTAGCAGCTGTCTGATTTGGCTTTTAAAACCCCAAAGGATTAATGCAGGGGATGTAATATAATGTTATTAATCAAGTAATTTCGTATTGTCCCAGTAACAGGTCGGAGGTCTGCTGTATTGGCACGAGGCCGAAGGCCGAGGCCAATACAGCTGACCGAGGACCTGTAACTGGGACAATACGAGTTACTTGATTAATGACAATTTTATTAACTGACACCATAAAAAACATGATTTATGATTTTTTAATATTGGTTGACCTTGTGTAATATAGGATAGTCAATTAATAATTACATGTAATACTTTGTTTGCTGAGTGCTAATATTTTATTATCCCCTCGCAACAAAGTTAGAATGGGGATATAGCATCGGTGCCGTGCGTCCGTGTGTCCGTGTGTCTGTGTGTCTGTGTGTCTGTGTTTCTGTGTGTGTGTCTGTCCGGAACCTTGTGAGCAGGATAGAAGACACAGTATTCATCGTATAAGCATCAAACCTTCCACAGATGTTCACCATGTACAGAGGATGAACCCTATTGAATTTCAAGGTCAGGGGTCAAAGGTCAAAGTCACAATGGACTTGACCTTGAAAACCTTGTGAGCAGGATAGAAGACACAGTATTCATCGTAGAAGCATCAAACCTTTCACAAATGTTCACCATGTACAGAGGATGAACCCTATTGAATTTCAAGGTCAGGGGTCTAAGGTCAAGGTCACAATGGACTTGACCTTGAAAACCGTGGAGCAGGATAGAAGACACAGTATTCATCGTAGAAGCATCAAACCTTCCACAAATGTTCACCATGTACAGAGGATGAACCCTATTGAATTTCAAGGTCAGGGGTCAAAGGTCAAGGTCACAATGGACTTGACCTTGAAAACCTTGTGAGCGGGATAGAAGACACAGTATTCATCGTAGAAGCATCAAACCTTCCACAAATGTTCACCATGTACAGAGGATGAACCCTATTGAATTTAAAGGTCAGGGGTCAAAGGTCAAGGTCACAATGGACTTGACCTTGAAAACCTTGTGAGCGGGATAGAAGACACAGTATTCATCGTAGAAGCATCAAACCTTCCACAAATGTTCACCATGTACAGAGGATGAACCCTATTGAATTTCAAGGTCAGGGATCAAAGGTCAAGGTCACATTGGACTTGACCTTGAAAACCTTGTGAGCGGGATAGAAGACACAGTATTCATCCTAGAAGCATCAAACCTTCCACAAATGTTCACCATGTACAGAGGATGAACCCTATTGCATTTCAAGGTCAGGGGTCAAAGGTCAAGGTCACAATGGACTTGATCTTGAAAACCTTGTGAGCGGGATAGAAGACACAGTATTCATCGTAGAAGCAGCAAACCTTCCACAAATGTTCACCATGTACAGAGGATGAACCCTATTGAATTTCAAGGTCAGGGTTCAAAGGTCAAGGTCACAATGGACTTGTCTAATTTGTCTAACATATTCAGATTGGATTTTCATGTTAATGAATGGTATGCAGTTGCGAGGGGATGCTACGCTTGCGTTGCCTTGTTTTAACTAATATAGACAATACAGACAACATAAATATTTCTTTTATTCATTAAAAAATGAATATTTGGTTATTTGCCCCCTACTTCTCCAGAAAATACATGTTCTGGATAGTTTTTCCAGAAAATATATGTACAGGACAGTTTTTCCAGAAAATATATGTTCTGGGCAGTTTTTCCAGAAAATATATGTTCTGGACAGTTTTTCCAGAAAACATATGTTCTCGACAGTTTTTCCAAAAAATATATTTCTGGAAAGTTCTTGAAGAAAATACATGTTGTGGATAGTTTTTCCAGAAAATATACATTCTGGACAGTTTTTCCAGAAAATATATGTTCTGGAAAGTCCAGAAAATACATGTTCTGGATAGTTTTTTTTTTCAGACAATATATGTTCTGGACAGATTTTCCAGAAAATATATGTTCTGGACAGTTTTTCCAGAAAGTATGTTCTGGACAGTTTTCAAGAAAATATATGTTATGGACAGTTTTCAAGAAAATATATGTTATGGACAGTTTTTCCAGAAAGTATAATTATGTTCTGGACAGTTTTTCCGGAAAATATATGTTTGGAAAGTTCTTTCAGAAAATCCTTGTTCTGGATAGTTTTCCAGAAAATATATATTCTGGACAGTTTTTCCAAAAATATATGTTCTGGAAAGTTCTTACAGAAAATACATGTTCTGGATACTTTTTATACCCCCGGCGTATGCCATGGGGGTATATAGTTTTTGTCTTTTCCGTCTGTCTGTCTGTCCGTAAACAATTATTTTGTGTCAAAGATATCTCAGGAACTGCTTCACATAGAAACTTGAAATTTTGCACACATGATCAGTATGACTACTTGTATTGTGGGAAAGAAAATAAGGGCCAAGGGGTCAGGCCTTTTAGAGTTATTTCCCTTTGTAGTTCGGCACTGGCCGGGGGTATACGGGCCCCACTGGGCACTTTTGTCTAGTTCCAGAAAATGTTTGTTCTGGACAGATTTTCCAGAAAGTATATGTTCTGGACAGTTTTCCCAGAAACTATGTTTTGGATAGTTTTTCCAGAAAATATATGTTATGGACATTTTTTTCAGAAAATATATGTTATGGACAGTTTTTCCGGAAAATTAGGTTCTCGACAGTTCTTGCAGAAAATATATGTTCTGGACAGTTTTTCCAAAAAATATATGTTCTAGAAGGTTCTTCCAGAAAATACAATTTTCTAGATTATTCTTTCAGAAAATACATGCTCTGGATGGTTTCCCAGGAAGTACATATTCTAGATAGTTTTTTCCCTAAGCAAATACATGTTCTGAAATTTTTAAGAATGTCAGAAGCAGATGGTGAGCCAGGATTTGTTTGTTTGAATTGAGGTTTAACGTCCCAGTCAACACTATTAGTTCATTTCGGAGACGTTGCTTCCAATTTTGTAGGACTTTTATCTGACACTGAGATGAAATGACATCTTAAGCCCTACCTCCCAATGAAACCAATAGGGTTTATGTGCAGGGATGGCCCAACTCATAACAGTTTGCCTGGAAATAGACAGAACTATGTGTATCTCAAACACATTACGCAAACACGCCTATACAAATACATTGCCACCTTTATCGCCAAAAAAAATGAAAATTTTATAATGAAAAATTGTGATATTTTTCTTATTTCTGCTCTAAATATAGATTGTCGGTACTCGTTAGAACCGCCTCATCGAGGCAGTTCTAACGAGTACCCACAATCTATATTTTAGAGCATAAATAAGAAAAATAAGGTATACCCCCGGAAACCCCAGTTTTACTATATAAAAGTGGGGTTCAAGGGGGTCAAAATTATATAGGCGTGTTTTCGTGATGAAATTTTCATGGTCTCAAACATATTGGAGCAACTGAAGTTCAACTGAATATTTGCTTTACCAGTACTCATATGCAGTCAGTTTCAGCTGTGCATGAAAGCACCATGCAGCCCAATCTATTTCTCCAAGCCCCAATGGGCGGGGACCTGAGGATGTGCCGGGATTGAGTTTTTGAAAAAAATTTGCTCAGAAAGGTTTTGAATTTAGTTTATTATTTCAGGATATTGGTGCCGGGAAAGGCAAATATTATGCTGTAAATTGTCCTCTTAGAGATGGAATGGATGATGATGCTTACAAAACAGTATTTGAACCGGTAAGATTCTCAGCTCCATGGCAATGCTGTTAAATCATTGAATACAATTTATTCTTATTATGCTCAAAATGTTACCCATATATGCCTATCATTTCCAAAAAGGAAGATTTGCAAGCAATCTGGACCCAGATTAGATGCCACAAAATGCAGCATTTAATAACCCCAGATCCGGGTGCCTAATGAAGATAAGTAAAAAGTTCCTTATTTCTTGTTAGAAACAAGTTGTGGTAGTTGTAAGAATTGCCACATTGCGGCATTGATTTATTTTCATTAGAATTGCCTCCATTACAGTAGAACTTCGATGGCTCGAACACCACTGGCTCGTTTCCCATGGCTGGGTTGAACATGTACATGAGCCCCTTGGGAAATCCTCAAGATAAGAAATGGTGGCGGATGATAAAGGAGATTTTAGTCTTTTATCTTGCAAATGTGTGCTGCGTGTACTCATTAGAATCGCCTTGGTGAGGCGACTCTAATGAGTACACACAGCAAACATTTCCATTATCAAACATCGAAAGATGTTCAAAAGTATCTCGTTATTGCCTCTTGGCAGTGACCTTCAGTGGCTCGAACTACCGCTGTCTCGAATAAAATTTCATGGTCCCAAAGGGGTTCGAGCCATCTAAGTTTGACTGTAATTTTAAAAGACAGAAATGTTATCCCCATTAAACCCGCCCCCTGATCTGGTGCTTTAAAGAACCCTCAGTGGATAGAGCTTAATTTACCCTCAATAGATAGAACTACCTCTATCTTGGACAAATTTTCATGGTTACAAACATGTTGGAGCAACTGAAGTTCAAGCAACTGAAGTTCAACTGAATATATTCCTATCAGCTACCATTACGCTAACACACCCATGCGACACAGTGCATTTTTCACATCTCCAAACTGGCTACTTTTCGGATGAAATTCCATGATATTTTTCGTATTTATACTGCAAACATAGGTTGTAGGTGCTTGTTAGAACCGCCTCATTGAGGCGGTTCTGACGAGTACCCACAACCTATGTCTTGGAGGAAAAATAATGTTTACCCCCGTAAACCCCAGTTTTATGTATATACAGTGGGGTATAAGGGGTGTTCATTTCACGGACTTGTTCACATGATGCTTTGTAGAGTAACTTCTTCTGGATATTCAGCTAGCCTCCTTGTTTTTCTGCAGTCCAGAATTGCACCATTTTTATTAAGACACCAAACCATAATAAAGCTATAAAATGGGATTAGATCTGGAAATGATTACACGTAGTTGAGGACAACCATAGTGGTTTGTCAGTTATTCTGTTTACTGGATGTTTACTCACTTAAGGCAAGTGACAAACAGGGGGAATACAGAAATAAACAGGGCAAATTTAGGAAAGGAGGGCCATATTGAGATATATCTATGCTTTTCACTGATAACTTCCAAAACAGAATCAGCAAAAGTTTGTTTTTCATTGAATTTAATTGAAAAAAAATTGCCAGTTTTGTTAAATTGGTATTGGCCCAGTAACTGGGCCAGTATGAAATTATTTGGTTGGTAAAATATTACATTTGGCACACTCCCACACACTATGTCATATTGGATTATGGATGAATAGCATTTCTTTATCATTATGTTGCAGGTGATCACAAAAGTGATGGAAAGCTTCCGGCCCAGTGCTATAGTTCTACAGTGTGGGGCTGACTCTCTGTCTGGGGACAGATTGGGGTGCTTTAATCTCACTCTTAAAGGTAACCACTTATTCTTAAATTTGACAACTGTGGTGGACATTGTTACATATAAGATCCCCTGGAAGAGTCATCCGACTAAGGCTGACAATGGTTTGTGATCTGTAAAACAAAATTTTTATCCCTTAATTGCTACATAAATTCCTGGATCAGACGACTTTTTAAATTATTTCCATAATAAATAAGGCTTGACATTACATATGAATTGTCTGCTTGGCAGACAATTCATATGTAATGTCAGGCCTTATTTTCACTGAAAAAAAATAAGAAAATACACATGGAAACTGCCATCTGCTGGACATGATAAGCAGTCAAAAGGTTTACTGTAAAACAGATCAGTTATCTCTTTAATGATAAATTTCCATACAGTTATCTCCTGACCCACCTCTGTCCCTAGCATTTCGCTTAATTTAGAACATTTTCATTTTCTAGGGCATGGTAAAGCTGTGGATTATATAAAACAGTGGGATCTTCCACTGCTGATGGTGGGGGGAGGAGGGTACACCATCAGGAATGTTGCCAGGTGCTGGTGTAACGAAACTGCTATAGCTCTTGGAGTCGATGTGGCAAATGGTAAATATTGAATAATTATCAACTGTTGAGGCTTTAAACTTGATATATATAAGAATATGTGGATGTTCGGGTGATGCAAAGATGCCATTTATCTTTCGGCATATTGTCACCCAACTGCTATTGACATACAGTTGGACAAGGCCTGAGTCTTGCTGGCCTTGTAGCAGATACAGCGGAGTGAAATGTTCTCTTCATCTGTTTCCACGTCAGCCTCAATACCTCAGTCAGATGTGTGTCTGACTGTTGATTAGGTCTCTGGTTCAATACCTGCCAGGTCAGCTGGCCTCTTTCATCATCTTTTTCCCAAGTTGCTCCTATTTCTGTCTTTAATCTTTCCTGCTGTTGTTTTTGTTTTGCTCCCTTTCTGTGGGAGACAACACACAACAAACCTAGTGGTACCGCAACTCAGTTGTGTCTAAGGGCAATTCCAGAATTAGTCAGGGGGGGTGGGTGGGAGGCACTTTTTTAAAAACCCCACCACCCGTAAAATATAATTTTCCCTGACCCCCGGTACCCATGAATTTAAAAAAAAATGAGAACCCCGCTACCCCCTATTTAAGAATAAATTCAATACCCCATCCACAGTCCATAAAAATTTTTTTTTACCCCCACCAACCGTAAAAAAAAATGTATGTATAAAATTACCCCCCCCCCCCACAAAAAAAAAAAAAAATCAATGAATAAATAAAGAAATGTTAAAATGGTTAAAGGCGGGAGTGATTTGACTGTACTCAACAGCTGTATACTTTGTTTCCTTTTTAGAACATGTCATAGAAGAATATATAGGTTTTTCAAGCCTATAGTCACATCTGAATTAGTATAAAGAAGAGGGATGCTGCTCAGGGATCCCTTCAAGAATGAGAAATATCTGCATGTCAGAAGAAATGAACTGTCCAGTTTCCTCACCAGTTGATTCTGGAGACTTACATCAAAGGGATAAATCGGGCTAGAAGGCAGACATTTTGCAAGAACCTCTGTCTAGTTCTGTACTGCATATGTGCAAATAGTGAAGGCTCTGGTGATACTGTACAAATGCACAAGCTCACAAGAGCCTTGGCTGGTGATATATGTGTTTAGTACCATTACTCATAGGAATGTCCATCAAGGTTTTTGTGTTTGGGTTGTATGTTTCAATAACTCTTAAGATCATATGTAGACTCATCCAAAAGTCCCTGCCCCGGGGCCATTTGGTTTTACATAGGCTTACACAACTCTTACTTTATGAAGCGAGTACTCAACCACTACAACACATCATGGTTGTTGAAATCAGAGGGCCACATGAAGGATTAGTTTTTAATTTAATAGTGAAATTAAAAACAATTTAGACATCTGAAAATATGCTATGCTATTCTAAACTTTTTAAAAAAATAGATTTGTACCTGGCAGTGTTGTTGCTTGTGTTTTTGTTAGTCACTTAAGGTGACATGGAACATAATCGAGATACCGGTGCAATTTGGTGCATTCTGGTGCATTCTAAGACCCTTTTTAGCCTTTATATTTGTGACATTTTTGGGGGCATTTTTTTTTTTAAAATTGAGAAGATTGTTGTGAAGTTTTTTTATTCCATTACAAGCTTCTGAGATGTTCCTTGAATACTTCCATGTAAATGACAAACACATCTCTGCCTTTAAATGCATGGGTGAAAGTTGCCAGAAATCCAAATACTGAAAAATTGGCTGGGGGTCAAGGGGGCCGCCTAGGCCCCCTTGTGAGTCCAGGGCAATGCCCTGGTGGGAGCCCAGGGGCAAAGCCCCCAGAAGCTCCTTGATTTTAGCAATTCAGAACCCCCTAAAACCCCTAAAAATTGACATAGAGGATCTTACATGAGTGCTCATGTATTATTGAATTTATTAAACGAGTTGAGGAAAAGGGATAAAATGCGAGGCTTTGCCGAGCATTTTATCCCTTTTTCTCAACGAGTTTAATAAATTCAATAATATATGAGCACGAATGCAAGATTCTATTTATCATATGACATTTAAAACGCATTTTATTCACTATTTGTTTACAAAAATGTCAATATTCCGCCATTAGTAAACGCGACATCGTTTAGGACATCGTACATGTAACGTTACGCGGCGTATCTAGCTAATTTGCATATTTAATCCACTAGTGGATTATCGAAAATAATACATGACGTTATTACACTCTCAGACGCGATGTCATATGATAAAAAATTTTTCTGCATGAAAAAACTAAGTCCACACCTAAAAAAAAATTGAGCAGGGGTTCCCCCCACTAGGCGCTGGCCAGCTTTGTTCACCCCCCGCCCATAATAATCCTGGCCTTCAAAAGAGTTGGGCAAAGACAGAGTGAAGAAGAAGTGGGTGGGGTGTCTGAAATGCAAAGTAAACAAAGTTTCCAGAACACCTCCTTTTGTTCAATTGATAGAACTTTTGGAAAATTGATAAATGTAATTAAATGCCACATACCTTAAACGCCCCCTTTTTGTGCCTCCAATCCAACAAATTTATCATAAATATAACAATGATGGCTGATTTTTCCACTCGTTTTCCTAGCGTGTTCACAATAAATGCCTGTCCTTTACTGTCTATCTATCCATCTATCTTCTAATACTGAGTCGGTCATACTTAGCCATTACCTCAGAGTCATACTTGGTCATTACCTGGGAGTCTTTTTTCGGAAAATCGTCCCCCCCCCCACCCCCCAATTTTCTCCTCGGATCTGCATGAATCACAAGATCGTCAAAATCGGACCTCCGATCCGCGGTTATACGCGTTTCCGCGGAACTATCACATCCCTGAATTATAAAAGATGCGCGAAACCTCTCGTGGGGCGAAACCTCATAGTGGCGAAACTCTTGGTGGCGAAACCTCCGATGGCGAACTTGTTTGGTGGCGAATCCTCTGTAAACGCTGTGTTTCACCCAAAGTTCTGTGTTTTACCCAAAAACATGTAAGCAAACATTCGGAATCATTCGGGCGTTTCACCGCCGTTAAAAAAGAGAGAAGTTGAATTTCTACCCGTAATTAATTAATTACCGTTAGAGTAGTTTTCTACCCATAATGATTTAATTGTGGGTCTGACAATGACCCCCACCAGGCATGGAATTCAATTTTCTCTGGACCCCCCCCCACCCGTGAAATACAATATTCACCCGACCCCACCACCCGTACAAAAAAATATTGGGTGCCGCCCGCCCTCCCCCCATGGCTAATTCTGGAACCGCCCTAAGAATATAGCAGGCAGATTATTTACACAATGCAGACTTATTCTGGTTAACCCATTTCAAACGGAATAGAATCTTCCTCACTATGTGGAGTAGGAGTCAATTCAGAGGTTCAGGTTTAGTTATTTATAGATTGACCAGTTTATTTTGTGAAAAGCGACAGCCCAGATAAGATGCCACATTCAGTGTCATCTGATCTGGGCCTGCACTGTTTGCCCATTTCCCATTCTGGGTTTTCCCATTTAAAATAGGTTAAAAGACTTGTATACTGAATGGTAGAATTTTTAACTTGTGCATAGCCCTAGATATGTGGGGTACCCACATTATTTTATCATTTCTGCAGGAAAACATGCTGTGGGTACTCATTAGAAGTGCCTCACTGAGGCATTTCTAATGAGTGCCCACAACATAAGTTTTTTTTGTGGAGAAATAAGGAAAATGTCAGTGCTTTTCAGATGAAAAAAGTGCCTTATAAGCTATGCTTTTGAAAATATTCTCTAGTATACTAGTGTATTCATATGTAATAGGAGGAAAACAGGAGATTCTGCAGATAATCCCCAACCTTGGAATGGTGAACACTACCCTGTCACAAATCCTAATTAAAGAGATGTTTGATTTCTTTCACGCCTGCTTTTAGCATGGCAAGATATAGGAGTCCTTTTTCACATCCATTCAGCCATTTGTTTGTCTGTTCATCTGTTTGCCTGTCCATTCATCAGTTTGTCAATCTGTCAGCACTGGCATTAACCCTAGTGTCAACCAAATGTTCAAGTCCTTTTCTCAAGAATTACAGCATAGCCTTCATCAGAATTCTTGTTGAATTTCATTTGTTGGCCATTATGTTTAATGCTCTGCATGCTGGGAATTTGCAGCAGACAGCATTTTGAATATTAATCTAATTTTCCCAGAAACAGGATTTAACATCTCATGGAAAAAAATAAGAAAAATATGAACAATTTGTCATCTGCTGAGTTAGACTAGAGAGTGGTAAAGTTAATAATATGAAATGTTGACCCATTACATGATTTTTTTCAGAACTTCCATACAATGACTACTTTGAGTACTATGGTCCAGATTTCAAACTGAACATCAGTCCATCCAACATGTCCAACCACAACACTCCAGAATATCTGGAAAAGATCAAGTAAGTCTGCATACATTTTACCTTACCTGATCATCACCACGGCTTTGAGAATGGTGAAGCTATTAAAAAGTGAAAACTTCAACACAAAAAATCCTGTAGCTATAGAAATGTTTCATCCATGGTAAACAAGCCATCATTGTTTGAGCTATCGAAGTTCCACAGTATTTATGTAACATTACGAAAACACGCCTATACCAATACATTGTAAATTTTACCACCCAAAAAATTGAAAATTTTCAAATGAAAAAATTGCGACATTTTTCTTATTTCTATGTTTTGAGCAGAAATAAGAAAAATAATGTATACCCCTGCAAACCCCAGTTTTACCATATAAAAGTGGGGTTTAAGGGGATCAAAATTATATAGGCGCGTTTTTGTGATGATTAATCTCTTGTCGTATTATGTTAACAGCTGTTAGCAGTGGTGTGGCTGTCATCCCATCTGTTTGTCAAAATTTATGTTTAGAGGTAAGGGCCTCCGTGGCCTAGTGGATAAGAGCGCTGGCTCTTAATCATTAGATCTCTTACCGCTGTGGTTTGAGGCAAGTTCTGCACCCAAAGGTCAGCTGGTTTTTCTCTTGGTACTCAGTTTTTGCCCACCTCTGATTAACAAATGGCTCGATATAAGTGAAATAATCTTGAAAGGGCCATGAAACCAAAACCAAACAAAATGTTGAGAGGTAGAGGAGGGCGCGGGATGTCGGGAGAGAATGAGGATGGGGAATAAAATGTTTACATAAAGTACTGCCACATGGTCTCTGATCTTTTTCTCTATAATTGGGCCGTGTCATGAGAAAACCAGTCTATAGGGGTTTACAACCAGGTAAGACACAAACCAGCCTGCTCAGCATCAAAGACTAGCAATAGTCTTGAAATTTTAGACGTTAAAATTATTATACTGTCTGAGCAGCGGACACTAAGGTGCTGATCAGACTGTGCAGATGCACAGTCTGATCAGCACCTTAGTTGTTCGCCAATGGCAAGACAGGTTTTCTCATGCCTTGGCTGAGTTTTGTATTGTGTACTTTCAGGACAAGAATATATGAGCACCTCAGAATGTTACCTCATGCCCCAGGAGTACAGATGGCAGGTAGGTCCTCCTGGACTGTTTAGTATGTGCTCTATCTATTTATTGACCCTTAAAACACTATATAAATCTGTATCTTTTGTTTGTTTGTTTGATTTGAGGTTTAACGTCCCCGTCAACACTGTAAAGGTCATTTTGGAGACGTTGCTTTCAATTTTGTGGGACTTTTACCCGTCATTGAGATGAAATGACATCTCAAGCCATGTCGCCCAAGAAACCAATAGGGTTTATTAGCATGGACGGTCTGCCTCGCACCGCGGTTCCTGGACAGGCTTAGATCCTCTAAGAGGTTTACCAGTTCGGCCCGGATTCAGCTTTGCGTGGAAGCATCATGCAGCCCATATATTTCTTCAAGCCCCTATGGGCGGGGTATCGTTTTACTATTGTTTCAGAGACAGGAAGGCTTGACATTTCATGTGAATTTGTTTGTTTGATTTGACGTTTAACGTCCCGTCAACACTGTATAGGTCACTTTGGAGATGCTGCTTCCAATTTTGTGGGACTTTTACTTGACATTGAGATGAAAAACATCTCAAGCCCTGTCGTGCAATGAAACCAAGAGGGTTTATAAGCATGGACGGTCCGACTTGCACTGCTTGGCCTGGGCAGACTTAGATCTTCAGTACTCATATATGGTAAGTTTCAGCTGTGCCTGGAAATATCATACAGCCCATCTGATCTGGATCTACACTGATTGCAAAGGTAGGGCTGACCCGGCTTGTCATGAACAGCAGGATAAGGGTTAAAGTGCAGATCATTCTAAAATGAATTTTTCACATATGTACATGAAAAGAACCCTTGTGAGTGTCGGGCCACTTGTGAGACGCCAAGTTGTGCGAGGGAAGGTCAGGAGATTTTTCCCAGGGAACTCCGGTCTTCCACCTCTCCCACCTCTGATTAACAATTGGTTTGATATAAGTAAGATAATCTTGAAAGGGTCACAAAAACCCTTGTAAGTATTCAAGGGAATTGCCTTGGGTCTCTTACCAACAAGACGTGGTTTTCTCTGTATCTACCCCACAACCTTTTAACTCATAAGATGCCAGTCACAACAATTATAGCGTGGTTTGTGGTCTGCTGGTAACTTTAAAAGTCATTAATTATGTGCAAACAATGTGGACCTAGATCACACTGTGTGCCTGTATTAAAAGTATGCGACAGCATAAAAGACATTTTCAGATGCATTTTTTTTTGTCATGGCATATTTTAAAAGGCTTAATAACACTTTTGTTGGGGTCCAAAAGCCATGTTAGTTAAACACCTGTGTTATATCCAAACAAAAATATATAGATTGTATGGAAAAAATAACCTTTATGATAATTTCTCTATTTATCATATGACGTCGCGCCTGAGAGTGTAATGACGCCATGTATTATTTTCGATAATCCACTAGTGGATTAAATATGCAAATTAGCTAGATACATCCCGTAACGTTACATGTATGACGTCCTTAACGATGTCGCGTTTACTAATGGCAGAATATTGATATTTTTGTAAACAATCGTGAATAAAATTCGTTTTAAATGTCATATGATAAATAGAATCTTGCATTCATGCTCATGTATTATTGAATTTATTAAACTTGTCGAGGAAAAGGGATAAAATGCTCGCCAAAGCCTTGCATTTTATCCCTTTTCCTCAACTCGTTTAATAAATTCAATAATACATGAACACTCATGTAAGATTCTCTATATAATCTAAACATTTTTATGATCCATCTTTAAACTATGTTATATCCAAATCTTTGTCATAATGATCTGTATTATAAAAATGTTAACCCTAATCCTGCTGAACACGACAAGCCCTACCTTTGCAAACATTGTAGATCCTAATCAGATGACATCTGATCAGGAGCTACACTGTCATGCAATTTGTGAATTGAATGACTACATTAGCTCAAGTGATTTGATTGGTGGGTAGTTGGCAATGGGTGAGGCTAAATTAATTTATTCAGCAGGATAAGGGTTAATCTGTATTTCATATGCGCTCCTTTAACCAATTTCATACTAGAAACCCCAAAACTGGCAAATAGAAATAGAAGGCAGAATGCGGCATCTGATTAGGGCCTAAACTGTTTGCAAATGGTTCAGCCAATTTCCACATAGATTTTGAAGAAAATATGACCCAACACCCCTAAATTTTGAAATGGACTCCTGCTATGATAAAGAGGAAGATTGCATTTGGTATAAAAAGGGTTAATATATACAATGTACAAAATGAGTGTGTAATCTAAACATTTTTTCGAACCTGTCATTTAAACATATTTTATCCAGAAACTTGTCATAATGGACACTGTCTTTAAGCTTATATGTACCATATTTACGATATGAGCCGGCGCATGACAAAACCTACAGTAAGACCTGTGCTATGGTCGAAGACTCAGTTCAGCCGGCCCGTCAGGTCAGCCTGGTCAGAGCTTTCTCTTGTTGCCCAGTGAATAGCCCAGAGACTATAGAAGGCTTATGCAAACAGCAAAGACTGTGATCAGACTGCGTGGATGTGCCAGCTGAATCTTAGCTGGTCGCACAGGTCATATTGTAGATTTTGTCATGCACCAGCTCATATGTATTAGGACAGACAGGGCTGAGCAAACACTGTGAAGATTAGGATGATTGGCCACAGAATGCAGCATCTCATCAGGGTCTACACTTAGCTAATTTTTAGCTCAACATCAGGTATCATATTGTAGGGAGTTTATGGTAATTATGGTATTTGAAATGACATGAGAATCTTTGTATTACTAGATATCCCAGATGATGCCATTGAAGACGAGAGTGATAATGAAAATGATAATGAGGATACTGAAAATCCGGACCACAGAATCTCAAGTAAGAACACTGTTCACATGCACATTTTTTTAAAGCATTTTAGTAGTCACAATGTTAATTATGTCTCCCCACTTTTCGGGGAGACATTGTTTTTCCCCCAGGTGTCTGTCTGTCCATCTGTCTGTCTGTCTGTCACGAAATCAGGTCCACTCTATAACTTGAAAACGTTCAAGCTGTCTCCACAAAACTTCATATAAATATTAATCAACGTTAGACGACATACAGAGCGCAAGAACTTCAACTCTTGTATTTATACTTTGTGAGTTATCTCCCTTGGAAGTTTATCGGTCACAAAATCATGTATGGATGTATGGGCAAATTGTGTCCGGTCAATAACTTTCTTATTTTAGATGGATTTTGAAATTACTTGGCAGAAATGTTAACCACCATGAGACAATGTGTCACACATATGACTGAGGTGTGTACCTCCAAGGTTAAGGTCATACTTAGAGGTCAAAGTTAAAAAAGGGGCCAATAACTTTCTTATTCCTGGATTGATTGTGAAATTACTTGGCAGAAATGTTAACCATCATGAGACAATGTGTTGTATATGCAAGACACAGGTTGGTTTCTCCAAGGCCAAGGTCATACTTAGAGGTCAAAGTTAAAAAAGGGTCTTTTTTGTGTTTGGTCAATAACTTTCTTATTCCATGATGGATTTTGAAATTACTTGGCAAAAATGTTAAACATCATGAGACAATGTGTTTCATGCAAGACCCAGGTCAGTATCTCTAAGGTAAAGGTCATACTTAGAGGACAAAGGGTCTTTTTTTCACGTTGGGTCAATAACTTCTTTATTTCTGGATGGACTTTTTAAAGTAGCCTTGCAGAACTGTTCACCTTCATTAGATAATGTGTTGTGCGCAAGACAAAGGTCTATACCTCCAATGTCAAGGAGAGGTCAAAGGTCAAAAAAGGGGACTTTTTTTTCGTGTATGGTCAATAACTTATTCTTTGATGGATTATGAAATTACTTGGCAGAAATGTTAACCATCATGAGAGGATGTGTTGCCCTCAAGTACCAAGTCGGTACCATAAAGGTCAAGGTCATACGTAGAGGTCAAAGGTAAAAAAGGGGACTTTTTGATGTATGGTCAATAACTTATTCTTTGATGGATTATGAAATTACTTGGGAGAAATGTTAACCATCATGAGACAATGTGTTGCCCTCAAGTTCCAAGGCAGTAACTCAAAGGTCAAGGTCATACTTAAAGGCAAATGTCAAAAAGGGTCTTTTTTTTCGTGTTCGGTCAGTAATTTTCTTATTCCTTTATGGATTTTTAGGTCATACTTAGAGGTCAAAGGTAAAAAAAAGGTTGTTTTTGTGTACAGTCAATAACTTTGTTATTTCTCAATGGACTTTTTAAGGACCCAGGTCAATACCTCCAATGTAAAGGTCATACTTGGAGGTCAAAATAGGGGGAGACATCTGTGTTTTGTAGAAAAATAAATTCTAGTTTTGTAGGAAGTTTTATTTTCTTTTATGCTTTACAATGAAATACTGAGATTTGTCAGTGAAATAAAAATCAAGTTTTCACTTTTTCAAAATGTTTCAAGCAGTTAAAATACAATTTTTTTTATTTTTACTGTTTGTAAACGTTAAACAGACAACAAAAATTTTCAGGTGCAGCTGCTATCTTAACTCTTATCCCGCTGAATAATTAATTTAGCCACACCCATTTCTGCTTTGAACCAATCAGATTACTTGATGTGTTTATTTCTACAAATTCACAAACTGAATGTCAGTGTAGATCCTGATCAGATGGCTTCTTAAGAAACCATCTGATCTGGATCTACGCTGTCTGCAAAGGTAGGGGTTGTCGTGAACAGCAGGATAAGGGTTAAACTATTATCTCATAAAGCACCACAAAAATGTTCAGAGCAAATGACATTCTTTCTAAATCAGTTTTTAGAGAAGATAATGCTTGGAATTTTGTGAGAATCATCTACTGGGCAGATGTGATGCATGTAATATCAAACTCTTATCTGAGAACACGTCAGAAATATTTGAAAATGACATCTGCAGATGTCAGGATTGGTAATTTAAAGGTTAAAATCTGTAAATTATCTATCAGTTCGGGCCAGTGATAAAAGAATCCACAGGGTGGATGAGTTCTATGACAGCGATGATGAATATCCTATAGAGGGTGGCAGAGAGCGAGAGAGACACATTCACAAACATAAACGACCTCGTATGTTGCTGAGTAAGGAAAAGAAGCCAGAAAGTGCAGGTATGTAGCAAAGTATAATACAGGACGTCATGTTAACAAGTCGGTGACATTACGAAAACACGCCTATACAAATACATTGTAAACTTTACCCCCAAAAAAACACAAAGTATCAGATGAAAAATTGTGATATTTTTACTATTTCTGCTCAAAATACATATTGTGGATACTCGTTAGAACCGCCTCATCATTGTGGGTACTCATTAGAACTGCCTTATCAAGGCAGTTCTAACGAGTACCCACAATCTATATTTTAGAGCAGGAATAAGAAAAATAAAGTTTACCCCTGCAAACCCCAGTTTTACTATATAAAAGTGGGGTTCGAGTGGGTCAGAATTATATTGGCGTGTGTTCATGATGAAATGAATATCCCTCTGTTCTAAACCTCACATTATATAGAGAAAACAGGGGTTTAAAGGGGTATATATTATTTTGCTTATTTCTGATCCAAGACATAGGTTGTGGGTACCTGTAGAACTGCCTCAATGAGGCAGTTCTATCGAGCACACACAACCTGTGTCCAAGACATAGGTTGTGGGTACTCTTTAGAACTGCCTTAATGAGGCAGTTCTAGTGAGCACACACAACCTGTGTTCAGGGGAAATATCAGAAAATTATCACAAATTTAAATCAGAAAAATAGATGGATGTGTTATCGTTAAGAAAAGGATACACCTTAAGGTGAGGCAACTCCTGCAAAACTGTTTTTGTCTGTCTTTTCAATAGGGGTTTAAACTTTAAAAAAAAAAAAAGAATTTGACTCGGGAAAGCAAGGGGCCAAGGTGGCGATTGGATGAGGCGAAGGTGTATTATACGTCACTAGGGTGTTCCAAATGATATTTTCTTACAGTCAGGCAAGGCCTGCTACTCTTGCAGGAAGTATGGGTAGAGGGGAAATGTTTGTTTCTTCTGCTTCTACACTTCACTTTATTTTTATTCCCTTTTCAGTTACTTTCATCTCCTCTACTGTCTCTTCTGTCTCTTTTCTCCCCTTCACTGGGGGACGGCCCCAGCCCATCGGGGCTTGAAGAAATAGATGGCTGCATGATGCTTCCATGCAGAGCTGAAATCGACTGCACTGGTAAACCACTTAGAGGATCTAAGTCTGCCCAGGCAAAGCATTGCGAGTCGTACTGTCCAGGCTTATAAACCCTATTGGTTTCTTTGGGCGACAGGGCTTGAGCTGTCATTTCATCTCAATGTCGGGTAAAAGTCCCACAAAATTGGAAGTGACCTATACAGTGTTGACGGGGACGTTAAACCACCAATCAACAACAACAATTCACTGGGAGATGACAAAAGAAAAGCATACAAGAACTTGTCTTATTTGTTAAAATAGGCAGACAATACATAGATTGTACCAATATCCCAAAGTTTTATGAAAACAGACTGTGTCCTGTAAATTAAAGTCTATGCATATCTATATGAAATGGCCTGCAATGAGCATTGTTATGTTCCCCTACTGAAGGAGAGGGGGACATTTTGTTTTTGGTGGGTATCCCGTCTGTCTATACGGCAGCGTCACACTTTCTTCTGTGTAAGATATCTCTTGAACTATGGGTGGATTTTAATCAAATTTGCATGGATATAACATTGGGACAGGAAGTAGAACTGATTAGGTTTTGGTGACCTTGACTTTATTTTCAAGGTCAAAGCTGAGCTAAATGGACCAAATAAAGGTTGTTCTTCTTCTTGAAAGTATATCTCATGAACTACTGGGTGGATTTTAATCAAATTTGCATGGATATAACATTTGTTCAGGATGAGGAACTGGTTAGGTTTTTGTGACTTTGACCTCATTTTTCAAGGTCACAGCGGTGATGTGGTGGGGGACATCTGTTTTCTCAGGAAATAAGCATTCTACATAAATCTACAGCGGGCCGTTAGCGGCCCGTCAGGGTAGCTGACGGGCCGCTAACGGCCCGCTGTAGATTTATGTAGAATGCTAGCAGGGAAGTCTTGTTTGTAAATTTTTGTCAGAGGTTAGACTTTAGCAAACTGAAGAGGTGAAATTATCCTTACAACAATTACCATCTGCTTTGTCTTTTGCTGGTTACTTAAAAAGTTGTTGTTGCAGTGTGGACCCAGATCAAACTGCTCCAGGGTTCACACTGTTTGTCTATATGCAAAAGTATGTTTGAAAAGTTTGCAAGAAGAAGCACCATATGACTTAACAATCATTTTCATCTAATTGGCATGCAGTGGTGGGGTATCATGAAGTGTCTGCAATGCTGTTACGAGGATTTCTTTCAAAATTGCAATTTTGATATCAGCCCTTGTCCTGCTGAATATTTAAATATGTCACACCCACCACTGATTATCAGCCAATCAGATTGCTTGATGCAAATTATTGCAACAAATTTATAAACTGGATGGCAAACAATGAAGATCCTGATCAGATGGCTTCTTCAGAAGCCATCTGATCTGGATCTACATTGTTTCAAAGATAAGGCATATCCGGGCTCAGCAGGACAAGGTTTAGTAAATAAAGAGAAAATAAAATGATCGAGGCGTTAAATGAGTGTCAAATAGATTGCCATCTGCCTTGTACATCAGTGTTGAGATGTCATCAACTACATTTCCTTGTCATCTATCTTTTCTTCAACAAGAGAGTAGTAACAATGGAATGAAGAATAGCTGTAAAATAATCCCTGCCTTCTCTGGGATTTGAACCCAGGCTGCTAGTTCAAAACAGTCCCCTCCTTTAAGTGGCCAGCTGCTTAACTCTTACCCTGTTGAATAAATTAATTTACCATCACCCATTTCTTAGTACCAACCAATCAAATTACTCGATATAATGTATTCATTTAGTGCACAAACTGCATGGCAGAGTGGATGTTGATCAAAAGGCTTCTTCAGAAGCAATCTGATCATGATCTACACTGTTTACAAAAGTAGGTGTTGTCGTGCTAAGCTAGATAAGGGTTAACAGAGGCTCCATTGTACTTGGTCATTTGTTTAGACAAAGAAGAGAAGAGGGAACCAGAGAAAGAAGAGGAGAAGAGTCAGGAAAATATCAAGGAACAAGAAAAGAGGTAAATACACCTTAACCTGTTTATAACACTGTTCATTATAGCAAGGTTTAGGATATAACATGGTTCATTGATGGATCCCAAAAATGTAAAGATGATGAAGAAAAATGAGTATTTAACACCAAAAATGTAAGAACGGGCCTCTGTGGCCTAGTGGGTAAGAGCGCTGACTCTTATTCATTAGGTCTCACACCACTGTGTTTTGAGATTGCTCAGTCATGAGAGATGCCAAGTTCTGCAACTGGTCAGTTGTTTTTTCTCCTGGTACTCTGGTTTTCACTATCTCTGCTTAACAATTGGCTCAAAATAAATGAAATTATCTTGAAAGGGCTGTAAAATCAAAACCAAAAATGTAGACTATTTAGAAAAATGACCATTTGATCCCAAAAATGTATAGATTATATAGAAAGATGACAAATTGTCATTTTTTTTTATAAAATCCATACATTTTTGTTTGGATATAACTTGGTTTAGTAACAAATTGCAATCAAGCATTAAACAAGGTTTCAATTTTGGACCCCAACAATAGTGTTATAAAGAGATTTTGATGTGGAGATTGATCAAAAAAAATTTTCTATTGTCATTCTCTCCCTTCCGCTGATTCAAGAAGGGCAGTTGTCAGTTTCTGGCGAAAGAATGTACACTGTTCTGGTTAACCGCTTACGTATAAGTCTGCCCAGGTAAACTGTGGATAGGTAAACTGACTGGCTCAAAAATGACCTAAATAGTGTTGACTGGGCCGTTAAACACCAAATCAAACAAACAAAACTTTTCCTGGGCAGGCTTATGAAAACACGCCTATACAAATGCATTGTAAACTTTACCACCGAGAAAACAGAATTTTAAGATGAAAAATTGTGATATTTTTAGCTCACCTGAGCCGAAGGCTCATGTGAGGTATTAGTATACCATGAGCCGGCGTCCGTCGTCGTCGTCCGTCGTCGTCGTCCGTCGTCGTCGTCCGTCGTCCACACTTTCAAAGAAGTATATCTCCGGAACCAGTGGGCCAATCTTGATCAAATTTCATGTGAAGCATTATCAGGTAGGGGGAAAGGCTGCATACTGTTTTCGGGCAGATCGGATTGGAACTCTGGTTGCCATGGCAACAAATAGCTCCCATAGACTTAACATAGGAAAAAGTTTGTCATCACTCTAGCTCCGTCAATTTTTTTCTGATTGTCTTCATTCTTGCAGATAACGAGGACAGGCATGAAATCTCGATCAAGTTCGATTTTGGGCTGAATCGGATTATTCACTCAGGAGTTACGTGCCCTTGAGCGTTCTTAACATAGGAAAAAGCTTGTCATCACTCTAGCTCCGTCAATTTTTTTCTGATCGACTTCATTCTTGCAGATAACGAGGACAGGCATGAAATCTCGATCAACTTCGATTTTGGGCTGAATCGGATTATTCACACAGGAGTTACGTGCCCTTGAGCGTTGAAAAAATTGCCTATTGACTTAACATGGGGAGAATGTTGTCATCACCGTAGCTGCTTCAATTATTTTCAGATTGGCTTTATTCTTGCAGATAACCAGCACAGCCATGAAATCTCGGTCAAGTTCGATAACTGGCAGAATCGGATCATTCACTTAGGAGTTACCTGCCCTTGTGTGTTTTTGCATTAGGGTTAATGGGAATTTCAAAAATGTATATCTTAAAGACTACTTGGCCAACTTTGATCAAATTTCATGTGTCGCATCATTGGGCAAGTGGAAAGGCTTCATTAGGTTTTCAGGCAGATCTGAGTGGAACTCTGGTTGCCATGCCAACATCTAGCTCCCATAGACTTCACATAGGAAAAAGCTTGTCATCACTCTAGCTCCGTCAATTTTTTTCTGATCGACTTCATTCTTGCAGATAACCAGTACAGGCATAAAATCTCGGTCAAGTTTGATTTTGGGCCGAATCGGATTATTTGCCTTGGAGTTACCTGCCCTTGAGCATAAAAAAATACGTTGTGACCACGATAGCAATTTTATTTTTATTCAGATCAGCTTCAAACTTGCAGGTAACGTGGACAGGCATAAAATCTCAGTTAAGTTCGAATCGGAATATTGACCTCGGAATTACATGACCTTGAGCGACAAAAAATTTGCCCATAGACTTTACATAGGGAAAATGTTGTGACTACGATAGCGACTTGCATTTTTTTCAGATCAGCTTCAAACTTGCAGGTAACGAGGACAGACATAAAATCTCGGTTAAGTTCGATTTTGGGCCGAATTGGATTATTTGCCTTGGAGTTACCTGCCCTTGAGCATAAAAAAATATGTTGTGACCACGATAGCAACTTTATTTTTATTCATATCAGCTTCAAACTTGCAGGTAACGAGGACAGGCATAAAATCTCGGTTAAGTTCAATTTTGGGCCGAATCGGAATATTGACCTCGGAGTTACGTGACCTTGAGTGACAAAAAATTTGCCCATAGACTTAATTAGGGAAAATGTTGCGACTACGATAGCGACTTGAATTTTTTTCAGATCAGCTTCAAACTTGCAGGTAATAAGGACAGACATAAAATCTCGGTTAAGTTCGATTTTGGGCCGAATCGGAATATTTGCCTTGGAGTTACCTGCCCTTGAGCATAAAAAAATACGTTGTGACCACGATAGCAACTTTATTTTTATTCATATCAGCTTCAAACTTGCAGGTAACGAGGACAGGCATAAAATCTCGGTTAAGTTCGATTTTGGGCCGAATCGGAATATTGACCTCGGAGTTACGTGACCTTGAGAGACAAAAAAATTTGCCCGTAGACTTAACGTAGGGAAAATGTTGTGACAGAAATAGCGACTTGAATTTTTAGCTCACCTGAGCCAAAGGCTCCAGTGAGCTGATAGTATACCAAGGCTCCGGAGTCCGTCATCTGTCGTCCGTCCATCCGTCGTCCACACTTTCAATGAAGCATATCTCAGAAGGCAGTCAACCAATCTTGTTTAAATTTTATGTGTAGCACCATTGGGCAAGGGGAAAGGCTGCATTAGGTTTTGGAGCTAGTCTGGTTCATTTGTTCCTTCATTCTTCTTTCTCTCCATATAGAGATAATAGACCAATGTTAAATTTTTAATCAAAGATTTCTCAGGAACTATAAAAGCTAGAAGCATCAAATTTGGTATTCAATAGAATAATGATGACTTATTTTGTGTAAGAGACATTGGGCTTTCTTAGCTTATTTGTTCATCTGTTCTTTTATTCTTCTTTCTCTCCATTTTGACCAATGTTAAATTTTCGTCAAAGATTTCTCAGGAACTATAGAAGCTAGAAGTCTCAAACTTGGAATGCAATGCAATAATGATGACTTATATCCTGTAAGGGTCAATGGGCTGGATTCTATTAGCAGATTTAGTAGTCAAGTCTGTGAATTGTTAAAACTTAAGTTCCTTAGGTGAGCGGTTTAGGCTCATTGAGCCTCTTGTTCTTATATCTGCTCAAAATATAGATTGTCGGTACTCGTTAGAACTGCCATATCAAGGCGGTTCTAACGAGTACTCACAATCTATATTTTAGAGCAGAAATAAGAAAAAATACCATTTACCCCTGTAAAGCCCAGTTTTACTATATAAAAGTGAGGGTCAAGGGGGTCAAAATTAGTTGTGTTTTTGTGATGTTATGAGTGTTTTAATTAATTAACCACATTCTTTTGGTGCCCTTTTGGAATCAGCGGAAGGTCCAGAATTACCATACAAAGATTTCATGATCGATCTCTACAAAAGAATGCTGCCAACCTGACAGCTACTGGACCTGCGACCTCCCAGTCACTAGTCAGACAAGCAACCGATGGAGCTACTGATGCCAGCTTTCCCGTTGAAGAGGAGGAACAGTCCATTTAGTACTGTAGGGGTCTGCCTAAGGATAAAATAATTGTTGATCCACAAGACCAGCTTTACCTCAACATCATCTGGCCTAGCACTATTTAAACAGGCTGGTCCAGTGATTTTGGTATCAGGGCCCAGTTGGTCAAAGCATTGTTTGCTTAACTAGATTGTTAGTGGTCAAATTGTTAACTGTTCTAGTAAGTACAATGTCAAATACACTGGTATTTTTGCTGAATTATATTAATATATTCTCCACATTATATGACCAAAGTTTTAAAGATACTTTTGCTTATGACATCGTTAGTTTTGATGAAAATGAGATTTGACAACTCTGTTGAAAGAAAAAAAATACTCAGAATAATTGTGAGAAAGGTTTCACATCTCTCTCTTTCATTTTGCAGTTTTAATTAGTGTCAAATATTCTTTAAGAAGTTTAAGTGTGTGCTAATCAAAGTGTGTGGGATAATTATAGTGAATACGGTATTCAGATTTACTTTAAGCCATATCCTGCTGAATCAATCAATTTTGCCAAACCCATTTCTGACTATCAACCAATCAAATTACGGCCCCCTCCCATCAGAGCTTGAAGAAATAGATGTGCTGCATGATGCTTCCATGCAGAACTGAAACAGACCACAGAAGAGTACTGGTAAACCGCTAGAGAATCTAAGTCTGCCCAGGCAAAGCAGTGCGAGTCGGACCGTCCATGCTTATAAACCCTATTGTTTTCATTGGGCGGCAGGGCTTGAGATGTCATTTCATCTCTATGTCGGATAACAGTCCCACAAAATTGGAAGCAACATCTCCAAAATGACCTATACATTGTAGACGGGGATGTTAAACCTCAAATCAAACAAACAAACAAAACAAATCAAATTACTTGATATATATATTTATTTAATGTATTCATTCAGTTCACAAACTGTATGACAAATAGTACAGATCCTGATCAGATTGCTTCTTTGGTAGCCACCTGATCTGGATCTTCACTGTTTGCAAAGGTTTTTTGTTTGATTTGATGTTTAACATCCCCGTCAACACTATATTTGGTTTGCAAAGGTTTTTTGTTTGATTTGATGTTTAACGTCCCCATCAACACTATATAGATCGTTTTGGAGACCTTGCTTCCAATTTTGTGGGACTTTTACCCGACACTGAGATGAAATGACATCTCAAGCCCTGTCGCCCAATGTAACCAATAGGGTTTATAAGCATGGATGGTCCGATTTGCACCGCTTTGCCTGGGCAGGCTTAGATCTTCTAAGTGGTTTAACAGTACTCATGTGCGGTCGGATTCAGCTCTACTTGGAAGGAAAAAGTTGGGGGGCATATTGCTTCTGGCTTGTCTGTTCATTAGTTTATTCGTTCATTCGTTCCTCATGCTTTCTTGTGCATTGCATAACTTAAGAACCATGTATGCCAGTGTTTTGAAATTTCATATATGGATTCCTCATGAAAAAATAGTTGACCCATATTCTTTTCTTATCTGAATTATCTCCCCTTTTTGAGTTTAATTAGATAACATAGGAATCTCGTTAGCAAGATATCTGAAAAAGTATTTGAGCTAGAGCCTTGAAATTTGGTGTACTAATCTGGACTGAGAAGGAGATCACCTGATTAAATTTAAAAAAAAAAATATGCAATTTTGTTGGAGTTAAGCAATTTCTGGCCATTTAAACCGGTTGCTTACAAGTGCATCACATAACTTAAGAACCATGTATGCTAGTGTTTTGAAATTTCATATATGGTATATGGATTACTCATGAAAAAATAGTTGATCCTATTTTTTTCTTATCTGACTTATCTCCCCTTTTTGAGTTATTGCCCTTTTAATTAGATAACATGGGAATCTCGTTAGCAAGATATCTGAAAAAGTATATGAGCTGGAGCCTTGAAATTAGGTGTACTAATTTGGACTGAGGAGAAGATCACCTGATTAAATTAAAAAAAATATATATGCAATTTTGTTGGGAGTTATTGCCCTTTGCAATTTTTGGCCATTTAATCCTGTCGCTAACAAGTGCATAGCATAACTTTAGCACCATGTATGCTTGTATTTTGAAATTTCATATATGGATTCCTCATGAAAAAATAGTCGATCCGTATTTTTTTCTCATCTGAATTATCTCCTCTTTTCGAGACATTTCCCCTTTAACTAAATAACATAGAAATCTCTTTAGCAAGATATCTCAAAAAGTATTTGAGCTAGAGCCTTGATATTTTGTATACTGATTGAGACTGAGCAGGAGATAACCTGATTAAATTTTGAACAAATTTAATGAAATTTCTTTGCAATTTCTGGCCGTTTAATTGTGTTGCTTTCTTGTGCATGGCATCACTTAAAGACTGTGTATGCTAGTTTCTTGTAATTTCATGTATAGATTCTTCGTGAAAGAATAGATGAACTGTATTTTTTTGTGTTATTTGAATTATCTCCACTTCTCGTGTTATTTCCCTTTTAATTAGAAAACATATAGATCTTGTTGGCAAGATATCTCAAAAAGTATTTGAACTAGAGTCTTGATATTTGGCATACTGATTGGGACTAAGCAGCAGATCACCTGATTAAATTTTCAACCAATTTAATGAAATTTTGTAGGCGTTATGCTCCTTTTATGTAATTTCTGGTAATTTTGATGGTGTTGCTTTATGGCCCTTTGAAAATTTGGGCATTTAGGGGCAAGCATATGGTTGGGGGCATAGTGTTTTACAAACACCATTTCTAGTTTCTTCAAGCCTTGATGGGCGGAGGTCGGTTTGCAAAGGTAGGGGTTGTCATGTTCAGCAGGATAACGATCAATGTTGTTCTTGTTTCAGTGAGGAACAACCCCACAGTGAGAACACAGAAAAGAAAGGTAAATACAATCTTCTTGATACCAACATTTGATATAATGACAGAACTCCTTATAATCACAGACCAAATATATGAGGGTAGGCTGAAAAGTTCTGAGCCTGACCAAGAAGCAGGCAACGAACAGTTTGTTTGTTTGTATTTGAGTTTTACGGCCCAGTCAACACTATTTAGGTCATTTTTGAGCCAGTCAGTTTACCTATCAACACTTTCCTGGGCAGGCTTATACGTAAGCGGTTAGCCAGTACAGTGCACATTCTTTCGCCAGAAACTGACAACTGCCCTTCTTTAATCAGCGGAAGGGAGAGAATGACCATAGAAAAGATTTCATGATCAATCTCCACGAAAGAATGTTGCTGACCCCGGCGGGAGTCGAACCCGCGTCCTCCTGATCACCAGTCAGACGCGCATCCGACTGAGCCACTGAGGCCGGCAGGCATCGAAAAGCCATGAAATTTTGTATTCATTAAATCCAAACCTTTATTACTTGATTTGACTCAAATGAGTTCAAGTTAACGTGCAATAACGTAGAAATTATAGACTTTGAAAATTGATACTAGCACGTTTTTGAGAAAATGGACAAAATCTGGCATCGTGGTGTCATCAAGTACCTCCATAAAAAGGGGTTAGCTCCAAAGGACATTCATGCAGATATGGTTGCTACATCAGGGGATGATGCTCCTTCTTATGCAACCGTGAAAAGGTGGGCAGCAAATTTTAAGATGGGCAAGGACTGCCTTGAAGATGAAGACCAGTGTGGACGACCCACAATGGCAACAACTGAGGAAACCATCAGCCAAGTGCTCAGGGCCGTGATGGATGACAGGCGTTTAACTGTGAATCAGTTAGCTAACATTGTTGGCATCTCCCGTGAACGAGTAGAGAACATTCTACACAGTGAATTAGGAATGTCGAAGGTTTCCACCAGATGGGGGCCACGGCTTTTGATGCCTGACCAAAAGTTGACATGACTGAACCTGTCACAAGCCAACTTGGCTATTTTTGAAGCAGACCAAGATGGTTTTCTTGACCGTTTTGTCACTCAGGATGAGGGTTGGGTTCATCACTTTGAGCCAGAGACCAAAAGGCAATCCATGAAATGGAAGCACCCTGGCTCACCCCCTCCAAAAAAGGCAAAGGTCGCCTCCTCTGCAGGGAAGGTGATGGCATCAGTGTTCTGGGATGCCAAGGGTATAATATTGATAGATTACCTTCAAAAGGGCAGAACAAGTAATGGGGAGTATTATGCAGATCTGCTAAAACAATTGCGAAAAACAATTAAGGCTAAACGACCCGGAAAATTGACAAAAGGGGTCTTGTTCCATCAGGACAATGCTCCTGCTCATAAATCGGTTGTCGCAATGGCTACTGTGCATGACTGTGGCTTCACACTTGTCGATCACCCTCTGTATTCACCTGATCTAGCTCCATCAGATTATTTCCTGTTACTAAACATGAAAAAGCACTTGGCTGAGCAGCATTATCGGTCAGACGAGGAGGTGATAGCTGCTGTGGAGGAGTTTTTCAGGGACCAAGATGAGACCTTCTATACCACTGGGATCCAAGGACTCCAGCATCGCTGGAGGAAGTGTGTGGACAGGAAGGGAGACTATGTTGAAAAATAAGGCACTTTCAGCATGGACAAACCATTGGATCTTGGTCAGGCTCAGAACTTTTCAGCCTACCCTCGTACAGGGACTAGTCACTACACTGTAAGTGATTCTATTTATTGGAAAAATGCTGTTGTGGCTGAGCCTTAAAATTTTTGCAAAATACAGTTTCATTGCTGCATATAACTCTTATTAGGGCCCCGCACTGAAAGTGTGGGTGCCCTATAGTAATCACTCTGTCCGTCCGTCTGTCTGTCCGTCCACAAATTTTTTTATCCTCCATAACTTTTTATTATTCCTGGATGGATTTAAATATTACTTGGCATCACTCTGTCCGTCCGTCTGTCTGTCTGTCTGTCTGTCCGTCTGTCCGTCCACAAATTTTTTTATCCTCCATAACTTTCTTATTCCTGGATGGATTTAAATATTACTTGGCAGAAATGTTAACCATAATGTGATGGAGTGTTGCGCGCAAGACTCAGGTCCGTACCTCAAAGGTCAAGGTCATACTTAGAGGTTAAAGGTCAAAAAAGGGTCTTTCCTGTGTCCAATTAATAACTTTGTTATTATTCCTGGATGGATTTAAATATTACTTGGCAGAAATGTTAACCATAATGTGACGAAGTGTCACACGCAAGACCCACAGCCGTACCTCAAAGGTCAAGGTCATACTTAGAGATAAAAGGTCAAAAAAGCGTCTTTTTTATTGTGTCCAATCTATAACTTTCTTATACCTGGATGGATTTAAATATTACTTAGCAGAAATATTAACCATAATGTGACAGTGTGTCACGCGCAAGACCCAGGTCCGTACCTCAAAGGTCAAGGTCATACTTAGAGGTGAAAGGAAAAAAAAACGTCTTTTTTAACATCAACATTTTCCTACTCCTCTGATAGCGCTGCCGGGGCCCTAGTCAGTTTCACTGACAGCTCTAGTTTTAATAAATTTGAATTATTTTACTTTAAAAAGCAATACACTGTAGAACCAATACTTCACTGTCCGTTATTTCGCAAAATCCAGTATATCGCGAATTTTCCATGGACCCCAAATTTACCATGAGCAAAAAAAAACAAAAAAAAACACAAAAAAAAAACATCCATATCGGTATAAAAGTCGTGGCGGTAGTTTGCCGAGACACGGATATAATCGTGGTGGTAGTTTGCCGAGACGCCGATATAAGTTGCGGTAGTTATTTGCTAAGATGCCCTTTACCAGTCCACACTAAACTAAATGACTTGTTCAGAGCTGACATTTTTACAGTTGGAAGAAAATAATATAACTGACTGTAATTTCGGTATTGATTTTCTGTACATGTTCAGACGCGAAATCACTTCAGTTCACACATTATAACCAGATAATCCAATTAGCGTCAGTTAGAACAGATATTGGCGAACAATTAATCTTAATCCCCAAACTTGTCATAATTAGTGTCATAACTGAGTAATCCACTCAATGCTCAATCAGACAATGATGTCCGTGCCCCCTCATGCAGAGCATCCTAATCATGATCTATCATGCCTTCCACGTGAAAATAAAATGAAAGAAATCAAAGCAAGGCAACCAGGGGAACCCGCACATCCAAAATGGCGTCCTGTTTTGACATTTTAGCAATCACGTTTTCAAACACAGATTTTCAGCTGTTCTTGAATGTAAGTTAATTGGTAGACATAGTCCCCTTTGTTTGTTCTGTCATTGAGTAATTCTAAGTAGAAGTAAAACAAAGATCAGGAATTGATACAATTAACTTACTCCACCCATAAAAGACACCAAAAGGGAAAGAAATACAAACATTAAGTGACCAGACCATAATGGAAACCTAAACAAAGGAAGGCCATAAGGACAGTTACTTTCCCACAAAATGGCCATATGGCCATCCAAAATTAAAAGACACTAGTGATACATTAAACCTACTTTAATGGTGAAATATGGCCTATAGCATTACTGACAGCTATTAGTGTGGATTGATAAATGGTATCTCACCAAACTATCACCACGACTTGTATTGGCATCTCGGCAAACTACCGCGACTTATATCGCGATCTGGATATATCACGCTAGCGGAACTTGGACCCCAAACAACGTGATATATTGGATCTACAGTGTAATTGAATGTATTGCTTGTAGAAATGTAACATTATTTTAATGAAAAGTACAACAGTTTTTGTAAATTTTAACGAGAAACCTAGGCACCTAATATAGGCGTTTTCTGCACTTTTGGCATAAATTCGTCAAATTTAGAGGCTTTAAGCTGCATTCAATTCAATTTTAATCAATACACTATTAAATTTTTTCAACCACACTGTGTCAGAATTGACAACTAACATTTAATTTTTGATAAAATTAATTTTCATTGACAAAAGTTAATTAAAATAGCTGTAAAATCAAGACACGACAACATATTTTCACAACTCAGTCAGTTACTAGTCGGTGCATATTATAACACTAAAGATGAGGCTGTCTAACTGAGATAGTCAAACATATTTCATTTAACATTCCAACCCTATACCAACATTTAGTATAACAATATAGTTCATTAAAATAACTATTCCAATGGAGCCAGTTTAATTGAGATAGTCAAGAACATTGTAGTTAAGTTTCAAAGAAAAACATGTTGTTTATAATTACATGTATTAGAATCTCCTCAGGGAGGCTATTTTAACAAATATCCACAACATAAGGTGGATGTGAAGGCTGATCTGAGTCTCCTGCTTAATGTCTTTATATAGGTTTTATCAAGCATTGGCTCAAACCCTAAAAATCATTAAAATTCTATATTCAGCAATTTTTACTATTTAGGTGAGTAGAGAATGTTGTTTGTCTCGCTCATAAATTTTAAATTGCCAACAATTATTGGCATTTTAAAATTTATGAGCAAGACAAATTTGTGCTCAAGTGAGTTGAGCATAAAAAAGTTTTCCAACCACAGGACCAGGACTGTCCACTTGTTTCATAGTTAACCTTATCCTGCTGAGTAAATTAAGTTTGTCACACCCATTTCTAACTATCAATTAATCAAATCAAATTACTTGATGCAATGTATTTGTTCAAATACAGAAACTGAATGACAGTGTAAATCCAGATCAGATGGCCATCTGGCTTTTCATGTTCAGCGGTAAAAGTAATAGTTTATGATGTTCAGCAGGATAAGTGTTACCCCATTAGGTACCGGAAACCCCAAAATGGGTACCCTGGCAAACAGTGTAGGCCCAGATCAGATACCGCAGAACACAGCATCTGATCAGGGCCTACACTGTTTGCAAAATGTTCAGCCATTGTCCAAGTAGATTTTGAAGAAAACACAACCTGACACCCCTACATGTTACAATTGACTCCTGCCATATATAAGAAGGAAGATTCCATTTGGTACAAAAAGTTATTTTTTGGGTTTTGGTTTTATGGCCCTTTCAAGATTATTTTACTCATATCGAGCTGATCGTTAATCAGAGGTGGGCGAAAACCGGAGTATCCGGAGAAAAAACACCTGACCTTCCGTTGCAGAACATGGCGTCTCACATGTGACCTGAGCGAGGCTCAAACCCAGAGCGGTGAGAGACCTAGTGATTAAGAGTCAGCACTCTTATCCGCTAGGTCACAGGTTTTACTAAAAGTGTTAATATTTATGAACATTACAGATTGCATGTTGAGAATGAAAAATATTTTATAACCAGGAGCTGTTTCACAATAATGCCTTCACTATTTTCAGAATCATCAGAAGTTCCTAGAACAGACACAGTAATGTCAGAGGTGACAGATTCCAGCAACACAACAGAGGAACCTACGAAAATGGAACAATAAATTGTATCATTATTAAATCTTCATTTAAGTCAGTACACGCAACATTCATTACATGTACACATCATTTTGGTGTGCTTTTCTGGTAAATGGAAACAAGCAAGATGGTAAGAGATTTAATGTTAACTCTTATCATGCTGTTCAGGACAACCCCTATCTTTGGAAACAGTGTAGATCCAGATCAGATGGCTTCTGAAGAAGCCATCTGATCAGGATCTACACTGTTTGACATTCAATTTATAAATTTGTAGGAATAAATTACATCAAGTAATCTGATTGGTTCAAAGTCAGAAATGGGTATGGCTAAACTGAATATTCAGCAAGAGAAGGGTTAACTTGCTACAGCTTTGAAATACCATAGACTGTGTAACCTTTCTGGGCTATCAGATATCATAAGATGTTACTGATGTGATCTGCATCATTCCATTCTTAAAAAGTTGTTTGGTCTTAGGGCACCATTTAATCCCTCAAGTGCTACAGAAATTAAAAGAGTGGACAGTATTTTATAATTTTTTCTCTCCAGAGAATAAAGGCTTGACATTTCATGTGAATCATCTGTCTAGCACTTAAAGGGTCAAGATCAAAATGTGCCGCCTTGAAATTGTCGCTGTTCCTACAATCACTGTCATTGGATTACCTGTTTTGAATGATTTAGTGCTCATAGCAGTTTTATCCTCTGGCCACTTTTAAGGGGAACAGAATATACCTTCAGGGGAGGCAACTCTTTTGAAAGTTGTGTTTGTCTCCAATGTCAATTTCGGTCTACACTTGAAGGATCTTTTCTTCAAGTATAGACCCCTTCTTTGGAGGGATATAGTTTACAGGAGAATGGGACAGGAATTCCTAGGAGTTGTGGCTTGTTGAAAGGGCAAAATATTGGCATGCAAAATGTAATTTGTTAATTTTGTTTGATGAAATATCGTTTTAATGCTGTCATCTTCATCTTAACACACTTTTATTAATGGCATTGTCTTGTAAATTGCAAGCTGTCCAGCTTCCCTAAAATTCCTACTTTTTTCCCTACTTTTCTCAAATAAGCTAGAATTCCTAAATAAAAAGAGGGAATTCCTGAAAATGCCCTGCATTTTTGTTCCTTGTTTAGTATTTTTATGGTTCTTTTTATACCCCCAGTATACGAAGTATACTATGAGGGTATATAGTTTTTGTCCTGTCGTTCGTCCGTCCATCCGTGTGTCCATCTTTCCATCCGTCTGTCTGTCCATCCATCAGTTAACATTTTGGTTAAAGTTTTGCGTCAAAGTTTCTAGGAGATTGTATCTTCTGAACCCTTTGATAGATTTAGTTGATACTTACACTGAAATTACATACTGGTCTAAAGATTTCATTGATGCATGTCCCACCCCCACAGTGACCTTGATGTCAAGGTCACAGACTTAGAAATTTTACATTTGGTTAAAGTTTGTGTCAAAGGGGGTCTTTCAAGGTATAGGAAATTTGCATTGGTTTCTGCCCACGCTTGGGTTTTGATGAAATTATGCACAATAATTGCCTTTGGTATAACCATTATAATTACAATGCATTCACTTTTAAATTTTATTTCCGTAGTAAATTTATTACATATTTTATGAAGTCCCTATCACAACAGAGAGTACTCTCATATAAACTTGTCTACAGTATTCAGAGTTTCCTATATCTAATGCTGCTATGTTTTATGAATCAAAGCCATAATTGGTGAGTTAGTTGATACTATGAATTACCTCATATGTCTAGTAATAGTGGCTGGGCATTCAGTTTTCTTTGATTGTGTCCCCATATTTCAGCTCCTATTTTTGTATTCATTAAAATTTTATATGCATTTTTGCCATGTTCCAATTTTTGTCAAGACACCATTTTAGCATAAAAGCTACCCACATATCTTAGGAACATGTTGATGAATTTTGATGGAAATTGAGGACCGGTAACATTGTGTTTTATCAGACTGAATACTGATAGTCCTGATTCAGCAAAATGTGAAACTATATGATTATCATGTTTTGGTCATGCTGTGTAATAATACTTTACTGTTGCTTTCAATGTTCATAGCATAATTATACCCCCACAAATGAAATTTTTTTGGGGGGGGGGGATATAGGAGTGAGCTTGTCGGTCGGTCGGTCGGTCTGTTGACTTGGTTTCCAGACGATAACTCAAAAAGCGCTCCACCGATTTTGATAATTTTTGGTACACTGATGTATCATAATAAAATACAGGTCAAGTTCGATTTCCACTACAATTCGTCAATTTTCGACATAGTTATGGCCCCTTTCAAGTGAAAAAATTGCAAAATGGCGCTGATGTACTATCAAGGCAGTTTTTGTGGGGTTATTCATCACCTTTAGTGATAGCTCTAGTTATAAGTATTATTTCAAAACACCCATTTCGGAAAAGTTGCCCCCTATGGAACAAACTATTTTGTCTACAGAACTATACCGCAAAGGTTTTGATGACAAACGTCATCAAATGCACCCATGTAATCATGTGTACAGTTTTCTTTCTGTCTTTCTTGTCTAATTTGGTAATGGTGCTAAGGTGATGTTTAGATTAAAATTCAAATCAACAACATACCTGTCACTTTAGATGTTGTTTCAGGTTTTGCGAGATTTGTTATTCGACTCGAGATAAATGGCTCTCAAGTCAAACTGTTGTTTGTTTATCTAACCCTAACTTAAATTAAATTAAAACTAAATTAAAAAGAAAGGCTTACTCTAGGGAAAATCAATAACACTTGAAATTACTTTTCCTGGACATTAAGTTTTCAGAATTTGTATCTGCATAGGCACTACCCAATCTATCTTTTTTGTATAGCCCCTGTGAACGAAATCAAACGGCTTCCTGAAGCTGTATTCCAAAGCCATTTGAATTTGCTTTTAGAATTCACATGGTCGTACATTTGTCAGTGTTCCAAAACTTATGTGATCATGATTGTGTTGTCTATATATTTGTATAGGTCTTTCACTTCATTTACTCAGCAGTTGTTGCAGTAATTACAAATCACAATATGTAAGCTATCAAGAAGCACTTAAACTGCTGATAATAATTATTCAATCTGTGAGTAGTTATCGCATTACCCATAGGATTTTAAATTATTTTCAGTAAATACATTGTGATGCTTTTTTCTGTCCAAACACTGCATTGCTCTTTCTAAGCTGAGAGATACATTACACAGAAATGTACTGGTAATTATTAATGAACCAAAAGCAAGCAAGAACAGTGCTTTAAAAAAACAACAAAAAAAAAACAGTGAACTTGCATTCAGCAGAAACATTCAAGAAGTGGTTGAAAGTTTTACAACCAGAAAAAAATACTAAATGCTCGCTTCCGATAAATTAACCACTATAATGACAAAGTAAATAGAAAACAATAAGACACTAAAGAAACGTCAACAATCACAATACTAATGCAGAAAAGAGACATATTTATGCATGTGTACTATAAGGAAGGAAACTGTTTCTCTCCCTGTCTAATAGCAAAATTCCTCTAGGTCATGGAACAGCTTTGTTTACACCAAATAGTCTGTGCCTCATCCATCAATGATATCCTTTGCAACAGAAACTCAATATCAGTGAAATTTCGATTTCATAATTACTGTAACTTTTTTGTTAGGATAATAATCCAGCGTTCATAAAGACAGAGTATATCTAAGGCTTATTCTGGCCATGGATTTACCAACAGAACCATTTTTACTAGTAACAACAAACCACTGACCATTGCGTCCTTGCATACCAGCTTGGTATGGAAATGAAAATAATGGATCTCCTTGCCTTACACCTTTTTGAGTAGCATGACTTATGCAAAGTCATTAAATAAAGTTGCACATGTTCACAATAATTTTGCTGCTAATAAAAAACAATATATGTTGTTAAGCCTAATTTGTTGATTAGAATACCTTTTGATTTAGTGTTTTACTATCTACTATTTTGGATAGATCTACGTGCATAAATGAAAGGAAAATATCAGAAATTCATGATATTCTAATAGTTTCTAAGCTAGATCAGCTCAATATGTATTCATTTTGATTAGTATAATCTCATTTTTATCATGTAAGTATTACAAATTGCCCTTTTGTAAGGTTCTTGGATGATTTCAATAAAATAGTAAATTTTGCAGAAACAACTTACATCCATTAAAGGTGTAAAACAACAGTGTTACCGGTTTCGGATTTTCAAGAAGTTTGGCATAGCTAAAGAAGATACATATGGCAAGTTTTCCTAGCAAAATGAAATCTTGGCAAAGACTAGAACATATTTATCTTAGGGATTGAATTTTGATATTTTTTTTAAATTTTAATTAAAAAATGAGATTTTTTGATAATTATTTTATCAGAAAATGAAAACTTTAATTAATTCAAAAGGTTTTTTTAGTATCAAAGGAATGCCTATGGAGTTCTGCATTCAATCCAGTATACAGATCTTGAAACTAAATAAAACAGAAGATTTAAGACGCACTTATTTAGAGACAGACACCAGCTAATGGAGGGAGTCAGTTAGAGTGGCCTCCTGAGTCCTATTTTGATTTATATAATTTATTAAATACATTTTTATAGGTTATATATGCTTAGTTATTAATATACAAAGTTTAAAGAAAAAACATGCATGGGCACAAATGAAAGACCCCCTTTTCTGAGAGATTGTATCTTCTGAACCCTTTGATAGATTTAGTTGATACTTACACTGATGTTACATACTGGTCTTAAAGGCATTTATTCTGTAACAGTAAAACACACCGTGTGTCCATAATTGTTTTATTGCCCCCTGTGATATACTGACTATAGCAGATCAAAGGCGGCCCTTAATAGGGTGATTAGTAGCTCTTGTTGAATCCCCTGACTGAGACACTTAAGGGGAAAATCAATAATGTACACCAGTCAACAGTAAGTAATTTATTGATTTTCCCCAAGGCGGCCCCTTACCTGTTGAAGGCAGAGGACTTCTCACAAGTGAGCACTGAGGGCTACATAACATTATGTAATGAAATGATAGTCCTCAATAATCAAGAATAAATGCCTTTAAGATTTCATTGATGCATGTCCCACCCCCACAGTGACCTAGAGGTCAAGGACACAGACTGAAATTTTACATTTGGTTAAAGTTTTATGACAAAGTTTATAGATTCCTATTATGTTCTAAACTCTTAGACAAATTCAGTTGATACTTGCATCAATGTACCAGTCCCAAAATTTTGTGATGTATGTCCCTTCCCCCACCCACGGCGACCTGGACCTCAAGGTCATGGACTTAGAAATTTTACATTTGGTTAACGTTGTTTGTACAAAGTTTATAGATGCCTGTATGTTCTAAACTCTAAGACAAATTCAATTCATACACCCGGACCTCGTTATAGCACGATTCGTTACAGCACGAATTCGGATATATTGATGCATGTCCCACCCCCACAGTGACCTAGAGGTCAAGGACACAGACTGAAATTTTACATTTGGTTAAAGTTTTATGACAAAGTTTATAGATTCCTATTATGTTCTAAACTCTTAGACAAATTCAGTTGATACTTGCATCAATGTACCAGTCCCAAAATTTTGTGATGTATGTCCCTTCCCCCACCCACGGCGACCTGGACCTCAAGGTCATGGACTTAGAAATTTTACATTTGGTTAACGTTGTTTGTACAAAGTTTATAGATGCCTGTATGTTCTAAACTCTAAGACAAATTCAATTCATACACCCGGACCTCGTTATAGCACGATTCGTTACAGCACGAATTCGGATATAACACGGATTTGATTTGGACCCCAAATTTTCCCCAACCAACATTTATAAATATCATCCAAGGATTGTATCAGGTTTTCAGCACAACAATTTTATTTTCCTCTCACTTTTGACTGCGGTAATACGGTAGCTAACACGGTTTATAACGGTACTTTTTGATATTTATTGCAGGCCTCCAGCAGAGTTGAATATACAGTATATAAACTTGTTTAGCTTGACATGCATGATAAACATGAACTGCCATCGGCACAATCAAAAGTGTTGGCTTTGTGAGATAAAGAGATTAAAGAATTCAGTTACGCAACCGGAAAAAAATATTTATCACGCTCCGTTAAGGATCACTGCACAGCAGAAATTTTAAACATGGATGCAGACGATGTGATCAGTCAACTGCAATAAAACTCATTTTCTAGAGCCGCATGTAAAAGAAAGTCAAATTTATTCCATCTTAAAAGCAAATAATAAAACATATTCAAGATCGATTTTCGCGGTAAGAAAATCATTCAAAGGCCATGTGCGCCATTAAAAATCGTTACAAATGGCTAAAATATTAAGGGTAAGACATTTCAAGGGAAGTAATTCAAATTTCTTGTAAGAGTTGATCATTGTCCGGTTCCGAACCCTACACGGTAATTTCACCATTGAAATGTATTAACGGTACTGTAGTTCGGTACGGTTCCGGACGCTCAGTTACAACAAAGATAGCCGGGAACCAGCTATCAAAATGGCGTCATACTCGCTGTCAGATCGGACGATTTCTGGATATAAAACATGGTTTATCAGCTGGTTTCGATTAAAGTGACTTGTTTGATTTGATGGGCCATGGTATTTACTGCCACTGATTAGTTCTAAACACATTTTAGTCGGGAATTACGGTCATTAACCGGACCGCACATCATCTTGTTTGGGAAACTATTGATCACCATTGTGACAATGGTTGATCTGTGACAAATACGGTCGGCGTTTATAACACGATTCGGTCAACTAACACGGTCCGTTGGTTGGACCCGGAGTTCCGTGTTATAACGAGGTTGAGGTGTACTTGCATCGATGTTGCATACCAGTCCAAAGATTTCATTGATGCATAACCCACCCTGCTGCTTCAGTAACATTGATACCCCTATTCCTTCAGTAACTTTGATGCCCTCACTCCCTTGGTCCATTTGGAAATTTTATATTTAGTTTAGCTTTTACAAGCACATTTATAGATTCTTTTAGCTTCTTGACATCTTCATTCATATTACATACAAGCTTGAAAGCTATATCAGAGTATGGCGCTGGCCGGGGGTATACGTGACCACTGGTTGCTTTCTCTAGTTGATATTGGAATTAGGAAAATACTTCTGCAATACAGCATTCCTCTTAACCCTTTTTGTACCAAACGGAATCTTCCATCCTATATATAGCAGGAGTTCATTTCAAAATTTAGGGGTGTCAGGTTGTGTTTTCATCAAAATTTATTTGGTAAATGACTGAACTTTTAACAGACAGTGGAGCCCCGGATCAGAGGCCGTTCTGCCTTGTCTGATCTGGGTTCGCACTGTTTGCCAGGGTACCTGTTTTGGGGTTTCTGGTACTACATCACAAAAACACGCCTATATAATTTTGACCCCCTTGAACCCCACTTTTATATAGTGAAACTGGGGTTTCCGGGTATACCTTATTTTTACTCTAAAATATAGATTGTGGGTACTCGTTAGAACCACCTCGATGAGGCGGTTCTAACGAGTGCCCACAATCTATATTTTGAGCAGAAATAAGAAAAATATCACAATTTATCATCATAAAATTTTCATTTTTTCGGCGATAAAGGTGGTAATGTATTTGTATAGGCGTGTTTGCGTAATGAAATGGGTTAAAGCACTACAGTGCAACCTTGATGGCTCAAACACCAAACGGTCGTTTACCAGAGCTGCTACAATTTTTGTTCTCGAGTCTTTATGAGAAGTTCAGAAAATAATATTTTTGTTTTGACGAGGACAAATTTTCATAGTCCCAAAAGAATTTGAGTCATTGAAGTTTGTCTGAGTAATGTAATTTTAAATGTGAAGGAAAAGATAAGTTCTTGTGTTATCTATAAGGTCTATGTTTAGTAAAAATATTTCTGGTTTAAACCCTAAAATATCTAGAAACTGTAACTATTCCTACATTTAGCCCTATTTTGTTTGAAAACCCCCTTAAAACTTACCCTATTGTTTAGAGGGTGCTGGACAGCCTGAAATTTAACTGATAGTCCTGAAATTTTGTGTGGGTGTGTAGTTTTTTTTTCTTAAAAAATTTGAAGTTTTTGTACTTTAGTTACTGTTAAGACCATTACCTGACTTTTATTCTGCATACATTCTCTGAGTTAGCCATCCATGGAACTACTTCACTGTTCATCCTATCAAGCTGAAACATGAGTTAAAGTGCTATAGTTAGGCCATGATGATGAACAGTGCATCGTGTTTCAAGGTCACAGTCCACCAAAGTTATTTCCATCCACCTGTCTGTAGACTCTTTTGGCTAACACCCCCTACTGTGTCAGTATATGTGTTATTTCGTATAACATGTGCTATTTCTTATTAAATGTGCTATTTCTTATTATATGTGCTATTTCTTATTACATGTGCTATTTCTTATTATATGTGCTATTTCTTATTATATGTGCTATATATTATTACTATGGGCATATGATGCTCAGCTTATGGAGCTTTTGTTCTTTACAATCTGTATATTTTTGTTTGGTTGCAACAGTTTTGGTCCATCTGAAAACCTTGTTATATAAAAAATCAATCTTTTATAGAAAACCATGTTATAGGAAACAGTGCCATGAAAGAGATTTAACCCTTCTCTTGCTGTTCACGACAACCCCTACTTTTGCAAACAGTGTAGATCCAGATCAGATGGCTTCTGAAGAAGCCATCTGATCAGGATCTACACTGTTTGGCATTCAATTTATGAATTTGTAGCAATAAATTACATGAAGAAATCTGATTGGTTCAAAGTCAGAAATGGGTGTGGCTTAACTGAATATTCAGCAAGAGAAGGGTTAAACTGTTGTTGCATTTGATTTTGTCATACACATTTTGGATTCCTTTGGATGTGTTGGTAAAGACAGTCTGGATATTTATATAGCTTGAGGTTAGGTAGAGTATTGAGGATAATTTTTGGATAATTTTTGGATAATTTTTCTTATTTCTTCATAAAAACATGTTGTGGGTACAGGGATTTTCTTAATGCAACTTTGGGGCCGGTAATCGGCCCCTATTTTTCCCAATTTAGAGACAGATATTCCTAAATTTTATAACAAATTTCCCAATCTCTGATGTTGTACTACATTTTGATAAAAAATTCATGAAAATTGAACCAAAATTGACGAAGTTACAGATGATTTAAATTCCCAACTATAAATACATGTATTAGCGAGCTGTTTTTCCCAAACCCAGTGGCCCCTGGACCCTGATTCTGAAGGGTAGGAAAATCCCTGGGGTATATATGTTGTGGGTACTTGTTAGAATCGCCTCATTGAGGCGATTCTTACAAGTACCCACAACGTATGTTTCTAACAAGAATTAAGGAAAATTATTTCTTGTTTTTCTCCATTACACATTATCTGATGCTAGTGAGTAGGAGAGACAGGTGGCCACCACATAGGTGTCTGATGAGTTCATGTTGTGTTCATAATGTTCATTTTTGTAATTGTCTAAGGGGTTGAGTACGGTGATTATTTGTTCTGTTCATTTCTGTAAAAGTGCATATGTTTTCATTATTTTTGTATTGAGGAGTGAATGTTTGTATATCCCTGTTAGTTTCTCGAGGGAGATGTTTATTTTTGAGCACATGGAAAATTGTCTCGGCCACAAGTTAGGTGAATGGATACAGCTGAATATCTTGGACTTTTTGTTTTTAAAGGGAGACAACAAAAGGTACAAGCAGAGGCATTCCTAAGCACAATTGATCAAAGCATTATTGGTAGCTTATTGAACTTGTTATTGATCAATTGACCAGTATGTTGCCTGGGCCTTGTTCTTCAAAGAATTTGTAGGTTAATAAACTTGTCAGTGGCCAAAGTGTTAAATTCATTATATTTGCATTATTTTCTGGCTTCCAGCTTGCACATTGTCAATATTGGAAAAACAGGTAACCAGACCCCCCTGACCTTGAAAGGTCAGGGGGGTCTGGTTACCTGTTTTTCCAACACTGATAACCTTCAGACTAGGAACCAGCAGATAATGCAAATAAGGTGAAATTGAAAACACCCAAATGCTCCATATAAACTCCATATAAACTCTTCAAATGATACCGTCTAACCAACATGGCGGCCAGTTCAGAATGTTTTTTACAATGACGTTACACAGTAACCATCTGATGTCATCATAGAACCCTAATACGCTATGTTCAGGGTGACAACGTTATGTCACTCAACGTAACGCAAACAAAGCAAGGCCAGTCTTATGATATCAAAAGCTCAAAATCCATATTCAAACAGCACACAGATTTCATGATTTGAACATGGTTTTCGCTGTTTGAGCACAGCTTTCGGTCCATTTGACAATGCCTTTAAACAGCCATGGGCATCGATATTTATGCAAGAATGATATGTTAACAGTTTTGAACAGCTGGGCCCCTAATTTTTAAGCTGTTCAAAAATAGGGGTATTTACAAAAAAGAGAGAACTGACATTTTTACCAGTTGGGGCAGATACATAACTTTCGAAATATTATTCTTTGAAATGTGGATATAGTTCATTTAACCCTCAGAGGGCTGTGCAAATTGCGAAGCAGATGGCAGTGTTTTTCTTATTTCTCAGAGAAAAAAAGGGCTTGTCTTTTCATGTAAACATGTAATGTCAAGCCTTTTATTTTAACTGAAAAATAAGACTTGGAAAATGCTGTCCATTAGTCGTGATTGGTTCTTGAAGGGTTACTGTGAGGCACCATAGAAGCCTCAATGGTATTGTGGTTAAGCTACTGCGTCTTAAGGGGAATGGAAACATGTGGCAGATTTTTTCACCATTTTTCAAAGAGAGACAACTTTTGGAACTTCCTGTTTGCTTTTCTGTAAGCCCTAGGCCTGTCACACTGAAAAAGCGGTCTACTCTTAAAGGAAAGAATTTGCTCCTCAGGAGCAAATTCTTTCCTTTTAGAGTTGACCCCTATTGTCTGGTTATTTCATGTTTGTGCTTCTTTCCCTTTGGTGTCTCTGATTGGAGCTGTGGGTTAATTGCATAGATTTCTGATCATTGCCTTTACTTCTATTCTCCAGACTTACGGACGAGTCTTTAAACCGAGGCCCAGTCTCCGTATGATCTTGAAAGAGTAGACCCCTATTGAAAAATACTTTTGCAGGAATTGCCTCCCCTGAAGGTGTTCCCATTCTGCTTAAATCAGGGTTACAGGCAGCTTGTGGCTTCCACATGACCTTAGTTTTTGGTGGGACATAAAACTCAAAGAAACACATGCTTATCAGTGTATCTTTTCACGTTTATATTATATTTTTGTACAAGTTTTGTCTGATATTAATTTATTGTCTGTGATTTTGTTCTAGTGCTTTGCTTTTGTTCCGGTGATCACATACTGTTTTAATATTAATGAAGGTGCCATAATATGCCTCTAAGAATCTGTACTCACCACTCACTTAACCCTTGTCCTGCTGAGCTCGGATATGTCTTATCTTTTGAAAAAATGAAGATCCAGGTCAGATGGCTTCTGAAGAAGCCATCTGATCTGGATCTTCATTGTTTGCCATTCAGTTTATCAATTTGTTGCAATAATCTGCATCAAGTAATCTGATTGGTTGATAATCAGTAGTGGGTGTGGCATATTTAAATATTCCGCAGGACAAGGGTTAAGCTTCATTTTTCTCCTTTTTTTGTGCCTGCTCTGAGCATGGCACAGTATTGGAATCTAGTTCCAGTTTGTTTATCTGTTACCCATTATGATAACACACCCATAGTGCATTTTTTTCACATCTCCAAAGTGGCTACTTTTCTGATGAAAATCCGTTTTATTTTTCTTATTTATATTCCAAAGATAGGTTGTGGGTGCTCGTTAGAACCACCTCCGTGAGGCAGTACTAAGGAGTACCTGCTCATTAGAACCACCTGAGTGAGGCGGTTCCTACGAGTACCCACAACCTATGTCTTGGAGCAGAAAGAAGAAAAATAATAAATATCCCCATAAACTCCAGTTTCTATGCCTCCGCCATTTGAAGTGACATTATGGCTATTGTCTGAATGCCAAGTGACATTGTGGCCCTTGTCTGAATGTCAAGTGACATTATGGTCATTATCTGAATATCAAGTGACATTATGGCTGTTGTCTGAATGTCAAGTGACATTATTGCAATTGTCGGAATGTCTAGTGACATTATGGCAATTATCTGAATGTCATGTGACATTATGGCCATTGTCTGAATGTCAAGTGACATGGCCATTTGGTACAAAAATATCATTGGAGGGGGATGTATTATTACTAATCAAAGCTGCATTTTCTATACCTCTTGAGTGTAATGCCTGCAATCAGGGTTACATAAGTGATTTCCTGAATGTTAAAAATATCAGGAGTTATTTGATAGTGTTGCCATAGCCAGAAATTAATGTCTGGTAGTTTTTAATATCAAATATAACTACCCATCACTACAATTATAGCCTTTTCACCAGACGCAGGTCTGGGACAGTCTGACACAAAAAAAATCTAGCCAGAAATGCCACCGGCATGTCCCTTTTCCCGTGACCTCCCCAGCGTCGAGTCCTGATTGGTCGCTGATGTCACATGACCTATCAGACCAATAGGCAGACGATACAGGTCACGTGACCGCGATTTTCGCGCCGAGAAGGTCATTATTTTTTCAGACTTGCTTGGGATAGGATGGTCAAACTACATTCCATGGAAGAATGAATAAACGGATAAGTGTTTTATTCTTTTTTGATTTTGCACTTACCTTGAGTTTCCACAACGTACTTAGGCTTTTTAAGCTTACTGTTTATTCCGAAATTCTTAGAGACTTTATTTCGTGTGTTTCTGCCGACATTACATGTGTAGTGGTTGTCCGCCATTTTGAAATTTCACTTGGAAGTTTTGTTTATCATGTGATCAACCGTTTTTGGTTTTTGATAAGCACCACACTTCTTTTCATGTTATGTGCCAGGGTATACGCTCGTATTATTCCTGGTAATGTTTTAATAGAAGTCGGCGTTGTGGAAACTTAAATTGCCAGAAAAGAGGACGTTTTTTTGTACGTGTTCCTTCCACTTCCGGTATCGGAAGACGTTGTATCGCTGAATAAAAATTCTCAGCATTAATTTAGTTTTGAACATGTGCAAGACCCGTCTTTGTTTAGCACTTATAAATCCCACGATGCAGATGGATAATATTCAGGTCCCTTTGTGGCCTTTCTATAGTATCTTCTAAACAGAATCCATCCAATTCGTGTGGGTCACCATTGCCGAATCAAGATGAGCCAGTCTATGTCCCCTCCTCCCATTTGGGCCTGGGTTGACTAGGATAGGTTCGTCGACCGCCCCGTAGAGACCCTGCTCATAATTGCGGGGACTCCGGGGTGCGGGGAACCTATGCCCAAAAATTTTTTCCGAATCCATGTTACATACGAATTTTGGTACGGTTCCGATCCCGGTTTTTATCGGGTAACCTTTCCGGACCTTCGGTACTTAGTTTACCTTGGTCATATGCTTCTTTCCTCTTATTATGATAAATTTTTGTTATCATAATCATTAAATTGGATTGTTTTCCCTTGTAAAACATACAGATTTGGGCTTCGTTTATTGGAATACCGTAACTATTGCAAGTGAATCCGGGACGTTTCGGTACTGAGTCGTTTCGGCCTGGGTCGTTTTCGACCCGAATTTGCACCTGGATCGATTCGGCGTATTTCGGTGGGTCGTTTCGGCCTTGGGCCGATTCGGCCTTGATCGTTTTTAGGCACGGCTCCTTGAATGCTCAATTTTGATTCGGCAATTTCGCATGTTCAGTGCACTATATACATAAAGGGCCTAACACTGGGGAAGTTTAATTGAGCCTCAAGTGTTTTGCCCCTAGAGCTGAATCTGGGCCTAGTGATTTATCCTCTGGGGATATATCAATACTCAGAGGTTGGTCCTTTTTCGTCCTTACTATTTAGCGATTATGAGAAGGACATATTTAGAGCCTCATCACCTATTGATTCTAAAACTATAAGCGGACCATGTCTTCCCAACGTTTTCAGAATCAAGCTTCAAGACCGGGGGCACTCGTGCGAAAAGAACTTGGAACATTGGTTCTAACAACAAAAAAACATCAATTTTTTGTTCTTATGAAATTCCTAAATTCGACCCAGATTCAGTCTCTGTATATATGACGTCAGGGAAATTGGCATTTCTTCCTGTTTCGACGCTCTAACATTGGAGCTTCTTACCAGGACTATTATTAAGTGGGTTCTCATTATGACTGGTATTCTAGTTCTACCCACTTTGCCTTCAAACAAGAGCATTCCGACCATATAGCTGCTATTCTAATGCTTTTGTTTATTTCCCGGTCATTTTTTACATGCCATGGCTGTCTACCACCATGTTGCATGTTTGGCGCAACTCTGCTCTTGATAACTGGTTCAGTTTTTACTGAGCATAGTAAATGAAAACTTAGAGCCTCAGCGCCTCTTGATTCTAAAACTATAAGCGGACCATGTCTTCCCAACGTTTTCAGAATCAAGCTTCAAGACCGTGGGCACTCGTCTTTTTTGAAGTCTTCGGAGAGCGTATCAAGTACAGGTACCGCAACCAAGAGACGCTCTTCGACTACTTCCGATGACTTTTAAGTGCTTATCACCCTCGACTAGAAGATCTCAATCAGTCCCCATCTACTAGTAGATCATTCTCAGATCAGGGTACACGGTCCTTTCGTTCCAGAGGTCGGACTGGAACGAAATCTCCCAATAGAGGAAGACACAAGTCTAACAAATGACTTTCTTCCTTCCCCTCCTCTTCATCTTCTTCCAGTAGGAGCCGAGCTATTTCAGTTCTATCAAGCCTTGGCTTCTTTTATCAAATATATTTTGAGTTTTATGAGTTTGGAGAAAGGGTTACTGGATTGAGTTCGTTAGGAATCCTTTCTCTTTCTCACATGCAAATACTATTTCTGGTAAATAGTATCAAGAAAAGAAATCTTTTTATTGGAAGAGGAAGGGTTCTTCTCCAAAAAAGAAAGCCGTGTAAGTAGAAAAACTTCTCCTTTCCCCAGGCTTCTACAGGCGGATCTTTCTGGTCGAGAAGAAAATGGGAAAATCGACTCATCATCGACTTCTCACACTTAACACAGATGATGCAAGTCGATCATTTCAAAATGGAAACTTCGTCCTCGATTAGTCAGGTCAATTCTCCCAAAGTCGGGGACGATTTCCGTAGTTTTAAAGGACGCTTACCTTCACATCTCCATCCATAGGTCATTACGCAAATATCTCGTTTCACCTTGGATGGAATTTTGTGTATCAGTCCGTTGCCTTTCCTTTGTTGGATTTGTCAACGGATCAATGAAAAGAAAAGAAGAAAATGGGAAAATCGACTCATCATCGACTTCTCACACTTAACAAGATGATGCGAGTCGATCATCTCAAATGGAAACTTCGTCCTCGATTAGTCAGGTCAAATTTCCCAAATTCGGGGACGATTTCCGTAGTTTTAAAGGTCGCTAACCTTCACATCTCCATCCATAGGTCATTACGCAAATACCTTCGTTTCACCTTGGATGGAATTTTTGTGTATCAGTCCGTTGCCTTTCCTTTGTTGGATTTGTCAACGGATCAATGTTTTCCCTGTTCACCAACTTAATAGAAATTAATTAAGCAGCTCTCATCATAGAATTAGGCCCCAATCTTGTGTACTGTTCCGATGATGGGTTTTGTCATCATTTTTACAGATACTGTTTATCATACCTTGTCTTAACGTGTACAGGTTATTGTGAATTTAGATTTCATACACTTTATCGAGAAGTTGAAATTGATTCTACCTCAGAGATACTTCTCCAATTTTTTCATGCCCCGAAAAACTTTCGATTTATGTCAGGGGTTTGTTTCCCCTTTTTTAGAAACTTAGTAATTGGATCCAGTTTCCCTGGACAATCTCATCTTAGACCTTTCCAGTTTTTTTTGCTAACATTATCACTGGAAATACCATAGGGTCTATAGGAGCATTAAATTCCATTATCAAGATTGCTCTCTACGATTTATGAATCCCTCAGTATCAAATGGGGTCTTCTCTTTTAGAGACTATTCCCTATTTGTTTTTTTTTTTCGCATGCCAGCCTTTCAGGTTGGTTTCCCACTTCGAACCTCAGGGATTAGTTGTTCAGGGAACGTGGGGCCTATATTAGGCGGGGCTATATATATATATATATATATATGTGTGTGTATGCGTATATGTATGTATATAGGTATATGTGTATAAACATTCTGAAACTTCAGACAAATTTCCTTGGTTTATCAGTTCTTCATAGCTCCAAACTGAGGAACAGCTTCATTATTGTTACTCCAGACAAATGAATAGTGTAGTTTTTTCTACTTATCAGGGAGTGACTCATTACTCTTCCCTGTTGGCTTTTACATGGAAGATTATAACTTGGTGTCTTCAGGAAGGTATGTCTATCCTTGTCGGACACCTCCAGGGCAGATTACGTCATTGGGATCGCCCCTATAGACCAGTTCACCATCCGTTCTCTACAGGGCGTTTTCTCAAATGGAGAGAACCTTTATTGGGCCTTTTTTAATCAAATGTCCAAACAACTCGGTTCTCCAATCAACTTTCATTATGTTTCAAGTTTCAGATCACCTGGAACGTGCAGTTGATTTAAAATCTCTAGATTGGGGGAATCTTTTACATATGCGTTTACACCATTCAACTGAATTCCTCTAGTTCTAGGAAAAAATTCAAGCGTCCAAAAGCCGAGCCATTCTGATTACGCCTCCTATGGCCTCAGAGATCTTGGTTTTTTAGTCATTCTGAGCCTAGTCTCAAGACTTGCAACCCGTCTTCTAGTAGTTCCAGATCAAATATCTTAAAGGTGTGGGTCAAGCATTCCATTTCAATCCAGAAATGCTTTACTTACACATCCAGATGTTGTCAGGAATCAAACCAGAGGTAGACACTTTTCTGGTTTCTCTGCCGAGTGTATCTTCAAATATAGAAAGATCTCCACTCTCAAGTTTTACTCTGGAAGATGGAAGATATTTTCTAGTTGGTGTAGAAAAAGGGAAATAAATCCAGACAATTCCTCTAGGGAGGTTTTTTTACTGGATTTCTTTTTCTGTCTGTTCTCTACCCTTCAATTTCTATTTCATCTAAGAGAAGGGTACAGATCAGTAATCTCGAACATGTTAAAATTTTAGTCGGCTTCACACTTTTTCATTAAACCCTACCATCACCAGCTTATTAAAGGGGTTTTTCACTATGCCGACAGGTTTCCAGGACTTTGAACCCAAATGGAATCTTGCATGAGTGTTGTGGTCTTTTCTAAACCACCTTACGATCCGGTGAATTCAGCTTCTTTTGTTCATTTGATAATCAAGCTGTATTTCATTTGACATTTGCTTCAGTTAGTAGAAGTTATAGTCATGCTTTGCCAATTGCAGAGGGTTGTTTTCAGGTATGAGAAGAACAATGACTTCTTTTTCTCTTCTCATTCAACCTATTTTTGTTTCAGGCTATAAATCACCTTGTCTGAAACTATTATTTATCCTGTCATTTCCAGGATTCGTGGATCGTAGACTAATGTGAATTTTTTGTATACATTAGAACGTTTAAAACGTTTCGAGATTATCATGAGAATTTTTTCTTTCCAATCAAGGGGTTTTGGATATATTTCTAACCATCCTTGATTGCAAAGTGGATTTGTAAAGTGATAAAGCTTCTACCAGTATATGCTAATTTCACTTCTGCCCTATTATCATTCAGAATACAGTTTGAGGTTAGAACCTTCTACATTTTGGGCATATTGGAACTCCATTTTTTCTTCAGAATGTTTTTTCTTACTGCGTAATGGATGTTCCAACGCTACTTTTCATCCCTTCACCTAAGGAGCTTGGTTCCCATTCGTAGTGGTACTCATTCCTTGGGTAGTTTAGTAGCTTCTCAATCTATTATGAGCAGCACTTATTTTGGGATTTTATTTTCCTTGGTTGTTTGTTAGCCTGTTTGAATAGGTATGAACCTTCTATTTTGACTCTGGTTCCTGTCCATTTATCTTCTCCACTTGTGAATTTTGGATTTGGATCCCTTGCAGTCATGGTGGATACTCCCTTACGTTACCATCATTGGATGGTTTTAAAAGGGGTATAAACAACCAAGGTTGGAGGAGTTAGGTATGTGTAACTTTATTTTTCATCCAACCCTCCACTTGCTTTGAATTCAGGCTATAATTGTAGTGATGGGTAGTTATATTTGATATTAAAATGATATTTTTAATGTAAAATTAATTTTAATTAATAATATACCTACCCATCACTACAATGGTATGTCCCGCCTCCCAGCCCCGCCTGAAATATTTGTTTTCCTGAAAGAAATAATGACCTTCTCGGCGCGAAAATCGCGGTCACGTGACCTGTATCGTCTGCCTATTGGTCTGATAGGTCATGTGACATCAGCGACCAATCAGGACTCGACGCTGGGGAGGTCACGGGAAAAGGGACATGCCGGTGGCATTTCTGGCTAGATTTTTTTTGTGTCAGACTGTCCCAGACCTGCGTCTGGTGAAAAGGCTATAATTGTAGTGATGGGTAGGTATATTATTAATTAAAATTAATTTTACATTAAAAATATCATTTTACCTTCATGTCCATAGAGACATATTTTTTTATGATAATTGATCGTGGACTATTTTCTGTGGTCATTCTCTCCTTTCTGCTGATTCAAGAAGGGAAATTACCAATTTCTTGTTAAAGAATGTGCTTTGTACTGGTTAACTGCTTATGTACAAACCAGCCCAGGAGAAGTATGGTATGGTCAACAGTCCGACTCACTCGTAAATAGTGTTGACTTGACTAGTAACCCTTTAAGTGCTAAGCGAGTGCTAAGCATGTTCAAAATATATTTTTCAGGGAAAATAAGTCTTCACATTTGATGTGAATTCTCTGCTGCCCGTGAATTCTCTGCTGGGCAGACAATTCTCATGTAATGTCAAGCCTTATTTTGCTGAAAAATAGTGAAACAAAATTGTCATATGCTTCAGAATTTTCTGCAGCCCCTGAACGGTATAACTCCAATCGAAACCAAAACATCATGTTGGACTTTTAACACAGCCCTCAAAACACAGTTAATGCTTTATAGCTGATCACATTTTCAAATACACAGCCATGGGCCTAGTGATTAAGGGCGCTGACTCTTGATCATTAGGTCTCTCACCGCTGTGGTTCGAGCCTCGCTCGGGTCACATGTGAGACGTCAAGTTCTGCAACGGAAGGTCAGGTGGTTTTTCTCCGGGTACTCCGGCTTTCACCCACCTCTGATTAACGATCGGCTCTATATGAGTGAAATAATCTTGAAAGGGCCGTAAAACCAAAACCAAAAAAAAAAATAAAATACACAGCCTCTTTTTAACACTTCCATTAGGGTGCAGAAAAGGTGTTAGTTAAACAACGATGCTATATCCAAACAAAAATGTGTAGATTGTATAGAAAAATTACCATTCATGATCGTTTTTATATATAATCTATACATTTTTTGGATCCATCTTTAAACTGTTGTACAGAAGACCCTTGCTATAATAACGTTAATGTATTTGTTCCCTAAAAATCTGTCGCTAATCGAATTTTCCGCTATAATATTCCCAATAAGGAGTAGCCATTACGAAAACATGCCTATACCCAATTGTAAACTTTATCGCAGAAAAAATGACTAGCTACCAAAATAGCTAAAATTGTTCCACTCTGATAAACAAGATGGCCACCAGAGCTAAAGATAGAATGTACTAGAGACAGTGACACCCTTGTGTCAGAGCGAATCGGGGCCCTTTGGGCCCTCTTTTTTTTTTTTTTCTTAATCCAGATCAGCTGGTTTCTCAGGAGCCAGCTGGTCAGGATCTTTACTGTTTTCCAGTCTGTTTCTGAATTCATGGTAAAAATTGAAATCATGCAACACAGATTGGCTGAAAATTAGGGAGGAGTGTAGTATATTGAAATTTTCAGCATGGTGACGGTTTACAGACATTTGTTGCTATTGTACATGTATGCTTATGAATAGGAGTGTTGTCTAAATGTAAACACTAGGTACCTTGTAAAGGGCTGGTTTTTGTGAGTTCCCTTGTAATGAGAGAGTTTGGTGAGAGGGTTTGATGATTTCTGTAGTTTTCACAAACAATAATGTGCTTTGTGAAGCTCTAACACACTGGCGCAGTTGTTTAAAGCTATCATTAATCGTTAATTTTAAACTTACCTTTCAGTATGGCAAAACCTCCTCATTTTTCTGCTGAAGAAGTGTGAGTAGCTTTTCCAAAAGCTGCTCACATTTTTTTCAGCAATTATACAGGTTTCTCAGTATTGAATATTGTATTTGCTGGAAGACTTCAAATTTTTTGATCACTTATGTGTTTGTTAGGCATACAACTAGGGCAACGTCAAATCAACGTCGGTGCTTTTTCAGAGTATCTTAAAAATTTTATTTCTCACTACGAAAACACACCTACATTGTAACATTTGTTGCCGAAAAAAATAAAAATTTTAAGATGAAAAATTGATATTTTTCTAATTTCTGCTCAAAATATAGATTGTGGGTATATGTTAGAACCACCTCATCGAGGCAGTTCTAACAAGTATCGAAATCTATATTTTAGAGCAGAAATGAGAAAAATCAATGAGGCAGTTCTAAGGAGCACCCAGAATCTATACATGTATTAAGAAAAATAGGTTTACCCCTGTAAACCCCAGTTTTACTATATAAAAGTAGGGTTTAAAGGGTTCAAAATTATATAGGCGTGTATTCGTGATGGTTAGTTCAATAGAGAGTGTTTAAAGTGCTTTTTGTTTTGTTCACTTGTAAAGGAGTTTCAAGTTTGCTTTTTTCGCTTGCTTTGCTGTCTTTGTTAAGTTTATTTGGTCCCTTGTAAAGGAGAGTTGTTAAAATATTTTAAGGTAGAGTAGCCATTTTTATTATGTTAAAGACAGAAAGATCCAGCAGTAAACATTCTATAGTGCTGTGCTTTGCAAGCCACAGTCACATGGCTTTTGCTTTCCTTGTTAAGTTTATTTGCTTCCTTGTAAAGGGTGTATAAATATTTTAAGGTAGAAGTAGCCAGCTTTATAAGTTTTAAGGCAGAAAGAATCAGTAGTGAAGATTCTATAGTGTTGTGCTTTGCAAGCCACATTCACATGATTGTTGCTTTCTATATTAAGTTTTATTTGCTCCCTTGTAAAAGTGAGTAGTTGTAATAATAGTTTAAGGTAGAAGTAGCCAGTTTGTTTTTTTATATTTTCAAGACATCACCAGTAGCTACAATTTTTAGTGCTGTGTTTGCAAGCCACATTTGCATGGCTTTTGCTTTCTTTGTTAAGTTTATTTGCTCCATGGAGAGTGGGTGTAAAAATATTTTCAGGAATAACTTTTATGGCAGAAAGAACAAGAAATAAAATTTCTACAATTCTATGTTCCGCTGATTCAAGAAGGGCAGTTGTCAGTTTCTGGCAAAAGAATGTGCACTGTACTGGATAACCGCTTATGTATAAGCCTGCCCAGGAAAAGTGTGGATAGGTAAACTGACTGGCTCAAAAATGACCTAAAAAGTGTTGACTGGGCCGTTAAACTCCAATACAAACAAACAAATCTACAATTCTGTGCTTTGCAAGCCACATTCATACGTTGGACAAATAAGCCAGAATGAGGATTTCATCATCACACCTTTCTGCCATTTTGCACAAGGGACATAAATTTTAGATCTTACAGTTTTCTTACCTGTAAACCCATTGTATGCTAGTAGACTCTTCCATTGCTATATGTTGGACAAGTCCATTAGTCATATTAGGGGTGTCAGGCCTATTTTTTCATTTTTATTCCATTTTTGACAGAAAATTCTTTTAACAAATAGTGCAGGCCCTGATCAGACGCCACATTCTGTGGCGTCTGATCTGGGCCTGCACTGTTTGCATAGGTACCCATTTAGGGGTTTCCCTCATACAATGGGTTAATTGAGGCCCTCTGATAAAGGGATCTCCTCTGGAGCAAGTTCTTTTCTTTAACACTTATCCAGCTGAACATGTCAATCCTTACATTTGAAAACAGTGTAGATCCTGATCCGATGAAGCATCTGGTCAGGATCAACACTGTTTGTCATGCTGTTTATGAATTGAAGGAATACATTATATTAAGTAATTTCATCGGTGGATACTCAGTAATGGGTTTGGCTAAATTAATTTATTCAGCAGGAAAAGGGGCATGGTAAGGGTTAAGAATTGAATCATGTTGATAATGGAGTCAGAAATATTTTTGAAAGAGTTACTGCCCCTTAAGATGTATCAGTTCTCTTTCAGTTTGAGTTTAACCCATAAAATGCCAATCACTACAAGTGTTGTCTGCTTTGCCGTCTGCCGGTTACCTTAAAAGTCATTTTTTGCAAGCAGTGTGGGCCCAGATCAGACTGGAGCAGTCTGATCTGGGCCCACACTGTTTGCCTGCATGCAAAAATATTTTTAAAACGTTTGCAAAAAGATTCCACAGACGACATAAGCAGACGGCATTTTCAGATGTAGTTTTTCTCTGTGTCTTAAGGGTTAATAAAAACATTTGGGCCCCGTCAAGTGATTTTGGTACTTATCGCCTATGCGAGAAGGGAAGGTTCAGGTGAGCCTGCGCATCCGGGCAGTCTCGCCAGAACCTTCCCTGCTCGCTCATACAAGCAGTGAATCAAGAGGAACCTTCAGACAGAAAGCCATATCCCTTGCCCCTCTGAATGGCTGGGCATGCGCAGTTAAAATTTGTCATGACGGAATGCTCAAAGACACAAATTCGCTTGGCGGGGCTCATTTATCAATTTTTTGGTTTTCTTCATGATGAAATAAGTCACAGTATTAATCATATTATGTATTGGAACAGACAGGCCTGAGCAAAAAGTGAAGATCCAAATGAGATGCTTCAGAATGTGGCGTCTCATTAGGGTCTACCCTGTTTACCACTTGTCCAGCTATTGTTAGACTTTCAGACACAACAGTAGTAAATTATACTTGTTCAAATTTTAAAATACATAAAGTAAGGAATTGAGGTGTCTGAATACTTGTGGTAAATTTGGTACATCCTGTTATGTAACCATATCTTTGCCAAAATATTTTGCTTAGAGTTAACTTTGCACTGCAAAATAATTCTCTTATGCCATGGCTTTGCTTAAATATTGGTTCATTATTATTTCATGTTCTTAGAATACAATTCTCCTTGATTGTAATTTGTTTACATGTTAAGATGTGCTTGCTTTTTATGTTACTTTAATTATTTTTGTTACCTTTTTATTATGAGATTTTTGAGCCGGTGAACCACCAGTGGAAACAGAGTCTTGCAGGTTATTATTTCATATGAAAAAGTCCTATAATTGGCATAAAATTATCATTTATTAACCCATTTTGTACCCAAAACGGTTATTTGGCAAACAGTGCCGGCCCAGATTGTCTGATCAGGGCCTACACTGTTTGCAAAATGTTAAGCCATTTTCCAAACAAAATTTGAAGAAAACACAACCTGACACCCCTTAATTTTGGAATTGACTTGTGATATATATAAAGTGGAAGATTCCATTGGGTACAAAAAGGGTTAAGGAACTAATAAATGGATACACCCCAGTACATTTTGTACTGTGATAATATTAAAAATTCGGACACCTTGAGGACTTGCTGCTCCTGTCTGTCTCAATACCTAGGACCATTACCCTTCCATCCCTAAATTTCTAAAATGGACTCTTCCATCTTCAGATTGGGCCATATGACTCTCTTCATGTAAATTAGAGTTGTACTTTTAGTCAAAATCATTAACAAGGGGGCAAACAGTGTAGATCTTTATGAGACAGCTCATTGTCTTATCTGAATCACCACTATTTACATATACATCTCTGTTCCAGTTTGCAGGGTTGAAAGTGTAAATGAAAGATAGCTTTTAAATTTGAGAACAGCAGTCAGTTGCTTGCTAATTATTGAACAAAAACGGAGGCTTCTATAAAAGAAAAGAATTTGCTCCCACTGGGAGCAATGTCCTCCACAAGAGGAGCAAATCATTTCTTTAAGAGTAGGTCCAAAAGTAGAAAAAAGAGGATCCTGAGTATTGGGATGGACAGGCATATGCAAACAGTGCAGACGGAGCAGTCTGATCAGGATCTACACTATTTGTCATTCTGTCTGCACGTTTTGGACTCCTTGCTGGATCATGAAACAAATTTATTAAAAGTTTTGGAGAAATACAGGAAGTTCTCGAGGTGTCCGAATTTTTAGGTGTTTTTTTTTCTTCAGGAGATGTATCCTTTTTCAAGAGCGTCAGGATAATTTTTCTTGAAATTGTTATTTGAAGTTGTATGAATTTCATGAGATTTGAACATCATTGGAAGTATTCATGTTCATTCTTAATTTCAGTTCAGTCATTCTGTCATTCTGTTAAAACATCTTTTTTTCAGAACTGTTCATGATTATTTTCAGTTATATGAATTAAAAATAATGAGAAATATTTGGTTATTCTTTTAGATCCCTGTAATATGGTTTCGCTGTTGTCCCAAAAGGGGCTACAGGACATTTGGAAATGTGACCTCTGTTTCACCTGAATGACTAGAGAATACATTCTGAAACAGAAGAAACAATGAAAATGAGGTCCCTAGGCGCCAGTGAGACTCCAGTGAATTTTCAAAATCTGGTTTCCAAACGACCAGAATAAATAATACCATATACATTGTAGTGAATTACAGTGAGACTTTTAACCTTTATCCTGCTGAATATTTTAATAAGCCACACCCAATTCTGATTATCAGCCAATCTGACTACATGATGTAATGTTTTCTTTCGAATTCGCTAACTGAATGACAAACTGCAGATCCTGATCAGATGACTTCTTCAAGCCATCTGATCAGGATCTACACTGTTTGCAAATATAGGGGGTTGTCGTGAACATCAGGATAAGGGTTAAGGTCACCACATGACACTAACTAGCAGCTGTATTGCAGATAAATGTTCTGAAGATAAAACTAGAGCAAGTTGATGGTGCATCATCGCAAATACCCGCTTTTGCTAAATATGACCTTTGACATAACCCCATGACCCCAGGGGTCAGATCAAAATTTATATACCTTCATGCACATCTCCAGTCCCTAAGCAATATGCGTGCCCAATGGGGCTTGAAGAAGTAGATGGGCTGCATGATGCTTCTACGCAGAGATGAAACCGACCACACATGAGTCCTGGTTAACCACTTAGAGTGGTGCGAGTCGGACCGTCCATGCTTATAAACCCTATTGGTTTCATTGGGCAACAGGGCTTGAGATGTCATTTCATCTCAATGTCGGTAAAAGTCCCACAAAATTGGAAGCAAAGTCTCCAAAATGACTTATACAGTGTTGATGGGGACATTAAACCTCCAAACAAATAAGCAATGTGTACCGAGTTTGGTCATCATAGGCCAAGAAATATAACAGTAGTTGCATTCACAAGCATTTTCTTGAAAATTTGACCTTTGACCTCATCCAATGACCCCATCCAATGATCCCAAGGTTCAAATAAAAATCTGGTTACCCTCATGTACTTAACCAATATTTTGGCAAGTTTAGCCACCATAGGTGAAGAAATAAAGAAGCAATTGCATTCACAAGCATTTTCTTGAAAAACAAATGACCTTTGACCTTAGCCCATGACTCAGGGGTTCAGATCAAAATTTGGGGATACCCCCATGCACATCTACAATCCCTAAGCAACATGTGTAGCAAGTTTCGCAACTATTCGTGAAGAAATAAAAGAGCATTCACAAGCATTTTCTTGAAACTTTGACCTTTGACCTCACTCCATAACCCCAGGGGTTAAGATCAAAATTTGGATACCCTACTGCACATCTGCAGTTCCGTAGCAATATGTGTACCAAGTTTGGTGATCATAGGACAAAATATTAAAAAGCGGTTAAGAAGTTGCATTCACAAGGTTTGTGACAGACGGAATGTCTGACGGACGGACGTCTGGACGTACACCCGAGACGAAACTAATATACCCGGTTTTTTTGTTTATTTATTTTATTTTTTTTTTTTTTACAAAAAGGGTGTAAAATAGAAATGAAGATAATCAGCAAGTACCTACAAATTGCACCAAGAATTAAAACCAACATCAAAATGGTAATCGTAGCCGCAGATAAGAATGACTAGGCGGAGTTATTCAGGTGTTGTCAATATATGTCAAATTCGCTGAGTCCACCACCAGATTCGGAAGAGTGTCCTTCGCATGCTTTCTGCGAGCAGACCAAATAGCACAAAGTTGAAATCGCAGAAATCTCCATCTGATTACAGCTTTTCTTAGATAACTTAGGGACATATGGGCCCCGTCAAGCGATTTTGGTACTTATCGCCTATGCGAGCAGCGAAGGTTCAGGCGAGCCTGCGCATCCGCGCAGTCTCGCCAGAACCTTCGCTGCTCGCTCATACAAGCAGTGAATCAAGAGGAACCTTCAGACAGAAAGCCATATCCCTGGCCCCTCTGAATGGCTGGGCATGCGCAGTTAAAATGTGTCATGACGGAATGCTCGAAGACACAAATTCGCTTGGCGGGGCTCATATAAACTTTTAAAGAAATTGACGGGGCTTCTCCTCCATAAGTTTCTCGCTGATTGTATTTTTCCTTAATCAAAAATAAAAAAAGTTATCGCCGAAAAACACGGTAAAAAGATAAAGATCGATTTTTTTTTAGTAAATACGTGGTTAGCGACAATTTATCAGGTCTAAGAAAGTTGTTTTATTTAAACTGTCTTGTTAAATTTAAAGACTGTCTGCAAATTTAAAGACTTTTTAGTCTCTAGATTTAAACACTAACACTGAGTTACACAACGGAAAATCTTGACAATGATGTAACACGAAAAAGTCGCATTCTCATACGTAGCCTCAGTGTTCATCTCGTTAATAAAACGTGCGTTGCTAACGACTGCATGTATTTTATTGTCTTTTAATATCGTTTTAATGAAATAAATAATTAAGAAATAAAACAACACAGTTCCTTCCCTTAGACCACAAATGCCGTGAAACTCCGCAGTAAGGGAGGAAATATCTGTCAAAGGTTGTACTCAAGATGAGTTTCATACTGACGTCATTTCGTTTTCGGACATTTTACCGTTGTAGTCCGTCTGAAACTTTCATCAATTTTAGTTGTCAGATAATCTCTGTCGAAGCGATTGGTCGGTACATGCATATTGACAAAATGATGAAATCGTTATACACATTCATTCGTGGGCTCATTTTACATATGAATCTTGTTACAAAACTGTTTTTTTTTTTTTTTTTCTGAAAACTCTTCAATTATGGTGGAAGGAATTTAATTAAATAGAGACAACTATATAATTGACAGTAACACATAATTAAATATTCCATAGAAAACGACCAAATTACTATAAACAGTAAAGTGCGATTTTTCCGTTTTACACCATTTTCATGATTTTATGTGTTTCAGTCTTTAAATTTACAGACAGTCTTTAAATAAAACAACTTTCTTAGACCTGTTTATAGGGATTCGCTCAAACTCGCCCCTTTAAAATTGTCTAAGGCTCACCGATTATATTTTATTATAGGGATTTTGCAATAATTGCACGACCCGCAGAAAAAGCGACCGACTGAAGTCGGTTGATTTTCTAAGAGTGCCCTAAAATCACCGTGTCATTCTGTCAGTCTGTCCGTCCGTAACCCGTTTGTGAAAATTGGTGATAGTGACTTAACCGATTGGAATATTTAAATGATTTTTGGGATACTGATAGATATCAATGAGATCTAACCAATGAACTTGCCAAATATTACATTCCATTTAGTATAGCCTCGCCGAGGCGAAAAATGTGAAAATTTTCGAACTGCTTCTCCTCGGAAACCGTTGGGCCGATTGAAGTCAAATTTCATATGGAGCCTCTATGGGATGGGTAAAACCAAAATTTGCTCATGGGGTCCAGGTCACATGACCAAAATGGCCGCCAAGCCATATATGGTAAAAACCCTTCAAAAATAGTCTTCTCCAGAACCACTGGGCAGATTTCCACGAAACTTAATAAATAGCATCTAGGACGTAGGCCCATCATAAAGTGCTAAAATGGTGACCCTGGGTTGACCTTGACATTCTTTGTGCCTAGGTCAAACTTTGACACATATGCTTTTGTATTGGAAAAGTAATAATGCATTTTATCCTGCAAACGATTCAGAATACAGTACTAAAGTATAAGATAAATTTTTGCTCCTTACGATAAGGCGCATTTATTGGGGGAACCGTTTTAGGTCCAGGTCACATGACCAAAATGGCCGCCATACCCATATATGGTAACACTCATAAAGCTAAAAGCATCCGACGGGTCGTGCAATTCAGCTGAAGCACTGGTTCTGTATGAAAATCTGCAAATGAATAGTTTATTTTAGCTTTAGAAATTATTTTCGAGGCTTAAATTTATGATAAACGCAAATACTTTGATTTTGAGATTGTAAATTTTCCTTTTTTGGATGGTGATGTTCCTCGTGCGCCATCCTATGGCGTTTATATTTCGCAATTAATTCGATTTGCTAGAGTGTGTAGTCATGTAACTGACTTCAACACTCGTAATAAATTATTAACGGCTAAACTCCTTAATCAGGGTTATCGGTACCATAAACTACGCAAAGCATTTTCAAAATTTTATAGACGCCATTCTGATTTAATTTCAAAATTCAATATTGGACTTAAACCTCTTCTGCAACAAGGTCTATCGGAACCCGAATTTTATGGTGACTTAGTATATAAATTCAGAAAAATATATAACCGCAATGACTTCAGCACCCAATTTCGTAAAATCATTCTTCAATATAAAAAGATTGGGTACAACTTGGATATTATACGACAGACTGCATGCATGGTAGTTAACCCAATCACGGTTGGCAACTTTGCTTCCCTCTTTAATTGCACGCCGGTGGGTCAGGCCTCAGATTCTATGACGGCTCCAACGTAAAGGCTTATTGAGAATTAGAGAGATAATGTTGGTTGGTGCCTGACGCTCTGTCTCTGGTCGGGCTCATCGGAGTCTAACTGTTGGTTTTCTTTTGCTCCAGCATTTCAGTGGTTTCTTGCTGTCGAGTCCTCACCGTTGTCTCACCTCTGTGGTTCTTTGATTTTTGTGTTCACGGAGATGTTGCACTGATGAGTTAGGAGGCCTTCATGCGGACTGAACAAATTATTTGTCTAAATCGCGACGGAAGTAAGGGCGAGGATTGTGGCCACGTAAAATCGATTTAAGCCCCCCAGTGGAAATCTTCCACTGACCGTTCCAAGGCGGCTCTTCTGTTGCGATTTATTTATGTTGTTGTTTGTTACTTACTGTGTGTATCACTTGTGTCTTTTAATTTTGGATGGCCATATGGCCATTTTGTGGGAAAGTAACTGTCCTTATGGCCTTCCTTTGTTTAGGTTTCCATTATGGTCTGGTCGCTTAATGTTTGTATTTCTTTCCCTTTGGTGTCTTTTATGGGTGGAGTAAGTTAATTGTATCAATTCCTGATCTTTGTTTTACTTCTACTTTAGACGTAACCGCAGTTGCTGTTCGCAATTATTCCAACGGACCATCCAAACCAGGAAAGCCCGAAAAGGTAAGAATCTGGCTGAAAAACAAATGTAGCAAAGATTATACGAGTTTCCCCGGATACAAATGGTTGCATGTCAGAAAAGTAGGCCCCGCTAGACTTATTGTAGGCTAGTAGAAGGTAATATAGGTCACTACCGATTCTAGCGTGCAGTTATTCGACCCCCTTTAATAGGTTACTAGAATGGCTGATTGCGCATCACATTTACAAGTCCGTGAAATGAAGATCCCACTAAACCCCACTTTATATGTATACGGAGGTATACATTATTTTTCTTATTTCTGCTCCAAGACATAGGTTGTGGGTTCTCGTAAGACCGTTCTCACGAGCATCCACGCCCTATGTTTGCAGAATGACTTAGAAAAATATCATTGATTTTCATCAGAAAAGTAGCCATTTTGTAAAAGTGACAAAAATGCACTATGTCGCACGGGTATGTTATCGTAATTGGTATATAGAGGATCTTACATGAGTGTTTGTTGAGGGAAAGGGGTAAAATGTGAGGCTTTGCCGAGCAAATTATCCTTTTTCCTCAACGAGTTTAATAAATTCATTAATACATGAGCACGAATGTAAGATTCTATTTATCATATGACTTTTAAAACGCATTTTATTCACGACTGTTTAACAAAAACGTCAATATTTCGCTGTTAGTAAACGCGACGTCGTTAATGACGTCTTGCATGTAACGTTAGAATAGAATAGAATGTTATGAGGCGTGTCTAGCTAATTTGCATATTTATTCCACTAGTTGATTATCGAACTTATTACTTGACGTTATTACATTCTCAGACGCGACGTCACATGATAAAAATATAACGACAGTGTTTGAATTTGCCGTTATGGGGAAAGTCAATAAGGAGTATAATAGGTAATAAAGGGCCTTTGATCCTTAATTACTCCAAGAAACAAATGCTATAGACATTTGTTAGAATCGCCTTGCCGAGGCGATTCAACATTTGTTATTTGGAGTGTTTAAATCTCAAGAATCTTTCATGGCAGGCGTTTCCAACCCAAGGAATGCTCAGGTGGATAAAAACAAACAAACAAAAAACGACACTAAGTCTTGAGCTAAGGAATCATTCCGTTGAAACTGTCGTCATAAAAAGCATGTTCGTTACAATGAATGGTTTAAATAGAGGGTCTTACATGAGTGCTCATGTATTATTGAATTTATTAAACGAGTTGAGGAAAAGGGATAAAATGCGATGCTTTGCCGAGCATTTTATCCCTTTTCCTCAACTCGTTTAAAAGCCTCGCATTTTATCACTTTTCCTCAACTCGTTTAATAAATTCAATAATACATGAGCACTTTTCCTCAACTCGTTTAATAAATTCAATAATACATGAGCACGAATGCAAAGATTCTATTTATCATATGACATTTAAAACGCATTTTATTCACGATTGATCACAAAAATGTCAATATTGCGCCATTAGTAAACACGAGGTCGTAAAGGACGTCGTACGTGTAACGTTACGGGACGTATCTAACTAATTTGCATATTTAATCCACTAGTGGATTATCGAAAATATTATATGGCGTTATTACATTCTCAGAGGCGACGTCATATGATAAATAGAGATTATCATATGGCATTTTTCATATCATACCCCATATCAGCCCGAGACTCCCATATCAGCCCGAGGGCCGAAGGCCCGAGGGCTGATATGGGTCGAGGGCTGATATGGGGTATGATATGAAATATGCCATATCATAATCTATTTATCATACATTTCACTTTTAAAAAAAATTGTTCAAAATAAATTGTATTAATTGCATCTGCCTAATACCAAAGTTACAATGAGAATCTCATTATCTTCGGTCTAGCTATGTAATTTAAGAGATCCAAAAGTCTGTCAGCAATCCATTGCATCGTTCTTTCGCCCATTCTCCTCTCGCATTCGCTGCGCCGTGCCTTGTTTTTTTTTTTTTTTTTTTTTTTTTGCCAAACAGTTCGAACAGACGAAAATATTGCAAATTGCAAATGGCGTCCTGAACAACAAATGCGAAATGCCGCAAAAGGAAGAACGCCGCGTGTTCCGAATAGGGTGACGTCAGAGGTATGATAAAGGCTTAGGGGTGCGATAAAGGGTTGTGATATGGATTTTTGGGGTATGATAAAGGCCATGCGATATGGCAGCACGTGCAAGAGCGATACGTGCATTGGTGTCGCGTTCGTATCGCATATTCAAAAACTAAGTATTTTATACTAAATGTATGATAAAGTGGGCTAACTGTATCGTGGATAGACTGAGAGGTTCTAACGTGCAATTCTTGTTTGAATTATCAAAACATTTCATCAGAGATAATAATTCAGAGCCATGACGGACAACAATATCTCATATGGGCGTGTATTCCCACTGCTTTCTCAAGCTGGAAACTGATCTCTAAACACACCACTGGATTTGTATATTACAGTACCGGATTGCCGTAAAAACAGAGAACAGAAAATTGTTTTGATTGATTGACTGTGTTGGGGTTTAACGACACGTCAACCATTTTGGGATCAATTTATGTCGTCTCCCGGACAAAGGGAGAAAAAGAGATAGAAGAGACAGTAGATAAAAGTGAATGGCATGGGAGAGAGGAAAATGAATGGACGAGCAGAAACTGAAGAAATAACAGCACTTCCCCACTACCTGCCGCAAGGGCAGCAGGCCATGCCCAACTGTAAGCCAATATCAGATGGACACCCCAGTTGCGGAAGTTATATGAAACGTTCGCCTCACCCAACCTCCCCCATGGAAAAATGTTACCGTGAAACATTTTAAAAACGCACACGTGCATGCGTGCGTGTGTGTGTGTTTTGCGTCCCATCAACAACCAAGGCCATACGGAGACGAGACCTCTGTTTAAATATCGGACTCATCCGAAAGCCTTGTGAAGTCCAAATCGAACCCACATTAAAAAAAAAAATGTGATAATATAGTTCTTTGGGCATTAGTGATGATCTGACAATAACCGAATGAAGTACTGCTGTTTATGTGTTCTAAGATGGCGGAACATGTAATGTCATATCAGTTACAAAGTATAATATTTACAGCAGAAGCAGCAACAACAAAACTGTCTGATCTATAAATAGAAGCGATGGTGTAAGATTATTTCGAGATTTACCGAGATTTTGTGCAATGAATGACAAACAATACAAGATTGGGTGATGGATTTATCAGCATGCATGCCCATTTCCTATACTTTCTTTTGATTAACTTAAATAAAAAAAAAAACGCCGTAGGATAATAACGTCATTCAATACGTAACTGTACTAAAAAGATATCAGATTGTATCACTACTGTAATTTGATAATTCAATTTTCCAAAATAGCCAGAGGCTATAAGCTTTCTTCAAATAAGACATCTTGGCCTGCCCATGAAAAACAACCTTTATTTATATGCAAGAATGGTATGGTCTGGGAGAGACTGCGCATGTGCAGTTTGGCAAGAACTAACCTGCACAAATAATGCAGAATCTCAAACACAGAATAACTCTTTTTGAACCAAATGGAATCTTCCTCCTTATATATAGCTGGAGTCCATTTCAAAATCTAGGGGTGTCAGGTTGTGTTTTCTTCAAAATTTACTTGGAAAATGGCTTAACTTTTTGCAAACAGTGTTGGCCCTGATCAGACGGATCTGGGCCTGCACCGTTTGCCAATTACCCGTTTTGGGGTTTCTGGTACTCAATGGGTTTAGCAAGATTGGCTGAATATAAACACATTAGACAGTGAAAAGAGACCAGCAGAGAATCTGCACAGAATGGTCACCATCTTAGCTGTTATACCTACCACGGAATTGCTTTTGGATCATGAAGGTGCGGATGACAATGTTTGTGGAGCGTGTTATTTCGCTGGTTTTGCAATGGACCGTGTCAGGTTTCATTATAGCTCTACTGGACGAGCAGAGCTCCATCCAAATATCTGCAAAAGTGCAACGCCTGGATGTTTGTTTCAAACATTAGTTGTCGGTGCGTAAATTTCTTGTCGCCAATAGCAGCAAATAACCTCTGAGAAACTGAAGTTATTCTGGTGATTGACATTTCATCTGCACAAAGTAATAATTTCAACTTTAACTTCTCAAAATAGGAAAACTGAATGTGCCTAAAGGAAGCTGTCATATAAGAATCGTTCTCTACGAAAGTTACAAAACGTTTTGTGCCCAAGGCTAATGGGCACAAAAGATATTATTTCTGTTTAGCTGATCCTTAAAAGTCCCTTTTTTAGATATTTATAAAAAAAAATAAAATAAATATGTAAAATAAATATAATAAAATAAAAAATATAATGCAAAGTCGAACTTGGCTACCGATTTGTTTGAAGCCAACCTTAGCAAACTCGTTTCTTGTCATACCGTGTAACGAACACCTCTCTAAACACCACTTTATAAAGCAAAAATAGGGTTTACTGGGGTAAACATTTCTTTTCTTATTTCAGCTTAAAGACATTGGTTGTGGGTACTCGTTAGAAACGCCTCAATGAGGCGGTTCTAACGAGCACCCAAAACCTATATTTGGAGTATATATACTGAACTGAAAAAGAAACGCAACTCCAAATATAAATGTGAGTATTTGCAGAAATAATCATGTTTGCAGAAAATCGATTTAATGACGCAATACTATAGTCATTCCTGAATGTAACTACCATAGAGAGTTCAATTTCCAATGAGGATGTTTGGAACACAAATCCGTTTTGTCATAGAGGTAGTCATGTCACAAGTTCAAAACATAAGCAGTTACTAGCGAGTATGTCCTCCGTTTGCATTCAGTCCTGCACGCACACGCCTGGTCATGGACAGGATTAAACGATTGATCTCTGCCTGGGGAATAGCATTCCACTCCTGTATGAGCGCGAGACGCATTGCTTGACCCGTTGTTGGCGGCTGGGGGCGGTTACGTACGCCCCTATTCAAGACGTCCCTCAAATGTTCTATAGGAGAAAGATCTGGGCTATACGGAGGCCAGTGCATCACGTCAACTTTGTTTTGCTGAAGAAACGCCATGCTGAGCCTTGCTACATGCGCCCGAGCGCTATCCTGTTGAAACGTAACGTTGTGCTGTCGTACATATGGAAAAACTACCGATCGTAAAACGACGTCAACGTAACGCTGAGCCGTCAAAGATCCATCAATGAATACCAGGGGCGTTCTATGATCATAAGACATGCCAGCCCACACCATCAACCCAAGACCTGCAAATCGATCACGTTCAACCAAACAATTGTCACGACAACACTCTCCGCCACGCAGTCAGCTCTGTAAAACACGTATCTGGACTCGTCAGAAAACATAACGTTACGCCACTGACGAAGGGGAAACGGGTTCGGCCTATGTTGTGTGAGCCACGGCATCGTAACCTGACGTCGTCGTGGTGTTAATGACATACCAACGTACGGACGACGAGGACGTAAGCCAAACTCTCGAAGGCGATTCCTGACAGAATCTGCACTTATTCGATTGTTGTGCGTTCCTGGTGTCACCTGAGACGTCTCGAAGGCTGTACGGAACCGATTACGAAGGTGGGTTAGAGGGATGTATCGGTCCTGTCGACGTGTCGTGACGCGTGGACGTCCACTTCTGGGCCTGTCATTTGTCGTTCCCGTTTGACGTAGACGCTGGTACAAGCGAGTTATCGTCGATTTACTCACTTCGAAGTTCCAGGCGATGACAGCCTAGAAGCATTTGGACCGCTACGTTACGTTGATCTTCCGTCAAACGTACCATATTCCGTAGAGTAATTTTACCAGACTTTTGAAACCTAAACTCCAGGTAACACAATATGCCAATATGATGAGGTTACTGTATACATTTAATGTACTGCACGAGGACATGTTGAAAACAACGAATTACCAAGTGGAGCGTTAAACTATGCAGATATCGCCCAAATGTTTTCTGCATAAGAAAGTTTAAAAAAAGTATGAAGGTAAATCGCAAAATGATTTTTCAGTCAACCTGATGGTTGCATGAAAATCTCTTGGGTTAAAAAGTTGCGTTTCTTTTTCGGTTCAGTATATAAGAAATATTTTTTTTTTTCAGAAAAATCCGTTAAGTGGGCATGAAAGATTATAATAACAGTTGAAATGTTAGTCCATCTGACAGTACAATATCCTGTAGAGTGCTACTTTTTCAATTGAAAAAAAAAAAACAACAACGAAAAAAAACAACAACGAAAAAAAACAAAAAAAAAACAAAAACAAACAAAAACAAAAAAAACAACAACAACAAACTATCATTTTTTACAAAATTATTATTGTTTGTTAAAGTAGTTCCAGATAAGTGGACTAGGCGGAGCTATCCTTTGCACCTGCCTTCGGAATGTTCAATTGAAAAAAGGTTAACCAAGTCATCCGATTGTCTGAATTGCACTGTAACAAAAAATATGGATATTTGGTTCGCTAACAGAAATCATGCGAAAAACACTCTACCGAACCTTCTGGTGGACTCATATTGACAACACTGAATAGCTCCGCGTAGTCAATTGTATCTGCGACTACAGGTCTATCTATCTTCATATACTGAGTCGGTCATACTTGGCCATTACCTCAGTCGATGACTGTTTACTGAGCATTACGTCACACGGACCGGCCCATCTGATACCGTTATCTACGGATGACAATTTCATTAGTAAAGGCAAATTTCTGAAATAAAAGCTGAAACTCATTCTCATGCGCAGCGATAGAATACAATGTTTGAATGATAAAAGATAGGAAATAAAAATATGACCAAAATTGTCGAGAAGAACTGAAAACTTAAAGACCATTACATTACGTAATAATTCAATGGTAGGCATCGTTATGAATCTTAGTTTACTGTACCCGGACATGCTCGCGAATAACAAATAACCGAGTTCCAGTTACAGCTCGGAATCATTGAAGTCCTCAGTATGGTGAGGGCGAGGGGTGGAAGAGACACTCGCACGGTGTAATTATTTTAAAACTTTTCCTTTTTTCTGTATTATTATAATGAAATTTTATCACATATTTTGAGCATTGCTACAGCTCTATAGTTTTTTTTTTATTATTTTTATCATATACATTGTATATTCGTTTGTTTTATTTTGTTTAGTTTTTTTTATTCTAAGATTTGTTTAATTTTGTTTTTTATTTTTTCCTTTGATTTGCTTATTAGTGTATAATGCATTATTTTCAAATTTCAGCGATTCACATAAGCTTTGATTTCATATTTTCAGAATGCCATATTTCAAAATTTCATTACAAAAACAGTTTTGATTCTTCGGCAGTGTCGGTAGATTCAGCACCATCAGAAGCAGTGTTTATCATCTCTAACGTCACTGTCAGAGTCCACGTGGTTTATGATTCGCCCCATTTACGCCTAAACAGCGATGCCAATTTTCCAACAGTCCTGTCAGCCTTTTTGACATGTGTGCAGCAAGCAGACCATTCTTTTTCAACAATGCTTCCATTCCATTCCTCATGAAAAAACAATTGACAAGTATTTTTTTTCTTGTCAGGATTATGCCCCTTTCCTGAGTTATGGCACTTTGAAACAAAAATTGGTTGGAATCTTGCTAGCAAACCATCTCAAAAACTATTAAAGCTAGAGCCTTGAAAGTTTATGAGTAGATTGCTAGTGATGAGTAAATAACCTGATTAACTTTTGAAGAAATTCCAAAAATACTTAACAGGTTATAGCCCTTTGTAACTTTGGGCATTTGTACATTGCATGATTTGTGATGCATAACATATCTTTAGAACCATGTATGCTGGGGTTTCGAAATTTCATACATATATGGATTCTTCATGAAAAAAATTATGACATGTGTTTTTTGTCTTGTCAGGATTATGCCCCTTTCTTGAATTGTGGCCCTTTGAAAAAAAAAACTGGATGAAATCTTGCCAGCTAAATATCTCAAAAACCATTAACGCTAAAGCCTTGAAAGCTGATGAGTGGATTTCCAGAGAAGAGTAGAAGACCTGGTTAACTTTTGAAGAAATTCTGAAAACTGCTTAATGAGTTATGACTTCTGGTAAATTTGGGCATTTGTACAACGCATGCTTTGTGATGCATAACTTTAGAAACCTGTATGCTAGGGTTTTGAAATTTCATATATTGATTCCTCATGAAAAAAACAAAACAAAACAAAAAAAAAAAAAAAAAAAAAAAACAACAGCAGACACGTATATTTTCTCGCCAGGATTATGCTCCTTTCCTGAGTTCTGACCCTTTAAACTAGTGGATGAAGTCTTGTTGAGCAAAACATCTCAAAAAATATTTAAGCTAGTGCCTTGAAAGTTGATGAGTGCATTGCCAGTGATGAGTAGACCACCTGATAAACTTTTGAAGAAATTCCGAAAAATACTTAATGTGGCCCTTCGTAACTTCGGGCATTTTTACATTGCATGATTTGTGATGCATAGCATATCTTAAGAACCATGTATGCTAGGGTTTTGCAATTTCATATATGGATTCTTCATGGGGGAAAACAGCTGAAAAGTATTTCTTTCTCGTCAGGATTATGCCTCTTTCTTAAGTTATGTTCCTTTGAACAAAAATTAGATAAAATCTTTTTCTTCAGTTATGGCCCTAAGAAAATTTTGGCATTTAGAGGCAAGCATATGGTTGGAGGCATAGTGTTTTACAAACGCCATTTCTGGTTTATCATTTTTCTATTTTATATCTAGATACAAATTGAGGTACTGGAACATTGGCACGTTTACTCAGAAGAGCAACGACGTCGTTTTGAACTCTTGTTTATCAGCGCCATCCCGCTTCCAATAAAAGGATCTCCTAAGTATCGAAAATAGCCTTGACTTCAATAGACTGAGAGATAACAAAATTACCACGCATTTCCAGGAATAATTTTAGAAGATTCGTTTGTGTACGACCATTATATCTACTGAATACGCCTTGTAAATCAATTACTAAGATTTGATATGCAGACGTGCTTATTATTTGTTGTCATAATATCGAAAACGTGCCTATACAAATACATTGTAAATTTTACCACCAAAAAAGTGAACATTTTTTGATGAAAAATTTCTATATTCTTCTTATTTCTGCTCAATATATAGATTTAGGTACTCGTTAGAACCGGCTCATCGAGGCGGTTCTAACGAGTAGCCACAATCTCTATTTTAGAGCAGAAATCAGAAAAAATAAGGTTTACCCCTGTATACCCCAGTTTTACTATATAAAAGTGGGGTTCATAGGGGTCAAAATTATGTAGGTATGTTTTCGTGATGATAATATCGAAAAAAAATAGGAGACAAAATATTCAAACAAATTACTACGCAAGGAGTCTTAATGTGCGACCGTTAAGCATAACGTGTGATGTTGCGTGAACGTCATTTACATAGCGAGATTATAATAAAATGCAATCGCTCTTCGATGGCTCAAAACCTCTGGGACCATGACAGTGATTTCAAGGGGTGGTTTGGGCTACTGACAGGTCATGATGGTGATAAGACACATTACTAAAACACGCCTATACTAATGCATTGTAAACTTTACAACCGAAAAAACGATTTTTTTAGATGAAAAATTGTGATATCTTTCTTATTTCTGCTCAAAATATAGATTGAAGGTACTCGTTAGAACCGCCTCATCGAGGCGGTTCTAACAAATACCCACAATCTGTATTTCAGAGCAGAAATTAGACAAGTAATATTTACCCCTATAAACCCCAGTTTTACTATATACAAGTGGGGTTCGAGGGGGTCAAAATTATAGAGGCGTGTTTTCGTGATGTAATTGGAAAGACTTAGTGCTCTGTACTGTATACTGGGTATTTCTTTTGCATACTAAATTTTGTCATGTTTATCTATTTTTGCCAGTAAAAGGACTTCTTATTTCATGCAAATTGTCTCCAGGAGACAATTTGCATGAAATGTGTAGTCCTGTCTTGTCGACTTATTTTCTAGGAAAAATAATTAAAATATCAACGAGAGAAGTAAAGGACAAGTATATAAAACAAAGGCATATTGCATAGTGCATGTAAAATTCCTTTGTTTTTTTTTATATAAATCGAAAACTTATCACTAGAATTGTCTCAATGAGAGGTTCTATTTAGTACTCGCATTGCTTTCCACGGTAATTAAGAAAAAAGACAAAAAACCGACTCAATTATTCATATATATATGGTTATATTGATATAGGAGGACTCATGTGCGAGTTCGAATTAGTCATGGTAAAGGAGCCTTCTGTGATCGAGTTATTGGAGTTCCACCGTGGCATATTATGTATATACTCTGTTAATACTGTAGTGTACCTTGCAATACTCGTGAAGTGTCCTGAAAACACAATACCTGTTAACGGACAGGGTAGGCCTCTTGCTCGCAGGCAATATTCGTATAAAGAGCAATAAAAGAAAGCAATGATAAGGAATTGATACAATTAATTGAAGAGTTGCCATCCAAGATAACAAAGTGGAAGAAACTGAAATATATAACAGCTTCGATACAAGCGGAAGTCATTGGGCAGTTACTCTCCCACTATATGGACAAACGGCTAGCAAAATAAAAAAGATATCAGCAATACATACATAAGACGGAACTATAATAATGAACCTCGACAGGCCAACCAGTAAAAAATGAAAAGTGTTTTTTACTGAGAGCTTCTTACTTGAAATCGATTTCACGTGGCCACAATGTCCGCCCGTGGTTCCGTCTTGGTTTACACACATAATTTGATCAGTCCGCATGAGGTATTTCTTACTCATCAGTGCACCATCTCTGAGAACATAAAAATCAAACGAAAACAGAGATGAAACAACGATGAGGACTTGACGGCATGAAATAGCTGAAATGCTGAAGCAAAAGAAACCCAACAGTTGGACTCATCATCGATTTGTTTCGTCTATTAACCCTGAAGATACCAAGAAAACCTGCATCAAAAATGTCGTCTGTTTATGTCGTCTGCTGCTTCTTCTTGCAGACTGTTTTAAAGGTATTTGTGCATGCAGGCAAGCAATGCGGTCCCTGATCAGACTGCTCCCAGTGTAGCAGCCTGATCTGGGACCACACTGTTTGCAACAATGGCTTTTTAAGTAGCCAGCGGACAACAAAGTAGACGGCAACTTTCCAAGCAAGTAGTATGTCTCAGGAAAGACGCCGCTTACTTGGAGACAGATTAAAAAAGCAGTTGTTGAAAAAATCGAGGTAAATACATCCCTAATATGAAAGCATATGTTAAACTTTTTTCTAGATCACAAGCCAATGAAAGATATTGTAGGTAGCTTGGCCAGATGCAATGTTAATCATTCATCCGTCTGTCGGCCATTTGAAAGCATATTGTCCTTCTGAAACCTCTGGCTCGTTACTGGTGTTGTCGAAGGCAATATATATTTTTGTTTGTGTTAAGGTCCGACTACTACCACTTTGCCTGAGCAGGCTTACTAGTACTCATATGTTCGGGCGGTTTCAGCTCAGATGAAGCATCATGCAGCCCAGTCAGTTTCTTCTAGTTGGTTCATGGGATTTAGGTCGCATAACTATGATGGCCGCCATCGTTTTTGCCTAATCATAGTGATTGATATAATATGTAATTGAGTACCGTAAAGTTCTATAATATCGGATACTTTGAGAATGTTCTGGAAAAAAAATGTAATCCTTTTGAAGCAAGGACTACAGCACAGAACTGAAAAACTGTTGGTTTAAACGTATTTATTCGTAGAAATACATACATATAAATATGTTCATTCTTTAAAGGATTTGAACGGAAGCTGCTTAAAGCTTATTAAGTTCATCTGAAAAACTGTTGAGTGTATAAGACTTTTCTGGACCAGACTAGCTAATTTCGGATAACTCCTAAATTCCGCAGCCAAATCAATGATCCCAAAGGACTAGAACTATAATCCAAATTGTGATGAAGGGCAGGGAAACTTTTTAAGACCGCCACTCATTCCCTTGGCGCCAGCTGTGGTGAAGTTAAATGTTCTGAAATAGGGATAATCCTTTGGAAGCGAGGACTACAGACAGAACTGAAAACTATTCAGTGTGCAGGATTTTTCTGGACCAGACAAGCTAGTTTCTGCCAGTTAGGCCTCATCAGTGACCCTCACATATTTCCTCCCTCACATTTTCCTAATTTCCGCAGCAAAGTCAATGATTCCAAAGGACTAGAAATATAACCCACACTGTGATGAAGAACAGGGAGACGTTTTACGACCGCCACACATTCTCTTAACATCAGCTGTATTGAAGTTAAATGTTCTGAAAAAAGGATAATCCTTTGGAAGCAAGGACCAACTTGTTGTATTTCTAAAAACAAAATAACAAGTTTGTTTCGCGATCCACTAAGGAACCCAAAAGGTGCAGACGGTATGGCACTCCTTCAGGAACAGTCTGATTTGGGGCTGCACTGTTTGCTTAGGCCAATCTGTTCCAACACTTAGGATCATTACGGTAACAAAACAATCATGTTGTGTTTAATGTAAGGAAATCACTTGAACCTAGGGCGAAGATTTGCCGGCAGTTAAAGCCCCGTGCTGCCGATCGTTCTAATGTGAGTCAGGTTTTGTTACTTCCCAACAGGCACATGATGTAATTGTGACGTCACATCAACGTCGGCTTAACGTCATGACGTTAATGCAACGTCACATCAACGTAGGTGTGCCTGCTTGGTTGTTGTATTCCCAGTCTTTACTTTGACAGACAAAAGAACGCCGTGGAGACTGTTTACACGCTTAATCGCAGTATATGGAGAGAATGCATTGCAACCGGATGCCACGCTATCAGAAAGTAGCGTTACCTGCAGTGTGAGGGCACATTTTTACCTGATCAATGGGGATATTTAATGACTATACTTTTGTTTTCAATAAGAGTGACATCTTTACTATTTGAGCCTTGATAGTAAAATACACTATTTCAAACCTTGTCCATGTTTTGCAATTATGGCAAAATGCAAAACTAACTTTATACGTTAGCGAGTGACCCGACCGGATCTGTGGCTTTACTTCCATTTGATAATCCCTACCCCGTCTATGATAAGGAAGTCAAATATTGAATATACAAATTCTAACAATTAGCGAGGGGTTTCGTTGTCACACTGTGCTGCATTTGCAGCAGTCAAAAATGGCCACAGTTTGACTGAGTGTCTTCGCATATACATTGAATTTAGATCTGAAAGCAAGAAAAGACGGACTTTGTGTCATATCAGTTGACTGGATTGAATATTATTATTTCCTAAAGGCATATGGAACAATATCTCAGTCACCGATGTTTCTTGATACCCACATGAACAATGGATTTGGCAATATCAAATACAACAAAAGCGGTCGTATCTGCAGGAGGATGTTCACAATATTTTCAAATAGCTGAAAATGTCCATTTTCCAATGTCGAAAGATAGCGTTATGATTGGTGTGTCTTGTGATGGTTAAACATATCCATTAACTATATAAACTTATTTTAAAACAAAATGAGCAAAATATTACAAGAAACATAATTTTATGATAGTGTACGGCATTATATTTGAAGGCTGTATTACATTTGTTATTTCAAACTACAACACCTAAGACTACTTGAACGGTCTTAAATGTATGCAGCAAAGCCATAAGATCAACCCTTATCCCGCTGAATAATTATGTTCTGACTCTGAACCAATCAGATTACTTAATTTAATTTGAGCCGGCGCATGTCAAAACCTGAAATAAGACCCGAGTTATGGTCGAAGACTCAGTTCAGCCAGCCCGTCAGGTCAGTTTGGTCGGAGCATTCTCTTCTTGCCCTATGAATAGCCCAGAGGCTATAGAAGGCTCATGCAAACAGCGAAGACTCTGATCAGACTTCGCGGATACGCAGGGTGATCTGAGTTTTGGCTGGTCGCACATGTCTTATTGTAGATTTTGTCGTGCTCATTTATTCCTGCGATTTCTCAAGCTGAATCTCAAACAATGGAGCTCTATTCGAAGATCAACACTGTTTATATGGTAGGGGGTTATCGAGCTCAGTGGGTTAAACAATAATATATGAAGAGAGCGGTAAATTTAATTGCGTTACTCTTACAAGACCAAATGATTTTATGCAATTGATTATTAAGTTTTGAAATGTTGGACGCCCATCCATAGAGTTGTCCTGAATGATGACATCGTTATATGTAAGTGGACCGCAAAGCATTAGATAGGGATGCAGCCGCAAAATTGAACGTAGCTGTCCGTCCACATTTTATAAGTAAATGTAGGATGGACCGGTGTCGGTGATTTTATACCCTTGTTATACACAATTTTGCAAATAACTTTAATACAGGAATAAAAACAACTGAGAGATTGTAGAAAGATACTTGCGAAATGTTTTTGAATGGCAACTGAAAAACATGCAAGCCAGATTAGTCGAAGAAAATCAGTTCATATAAAGGAAGATAAAAATAAATAAACAAAATCATGTGTCCTCCAGCTATATAAAAATACATTTCTTCTTCGTGGGGGTGAGGTGTGGGGGTGGGTGACAAAGTAACTACATTATTCATGTGACCGTTTGGCATTGCAGATTAAAGCACTAAATGACAAGCGATATACAGTTTTGAACGGGCCTCTGTGGCCTAGTGGATAAGAGCGCTGACTCTTAGTCATTAGGTCTCTCACCGCCGTAGGTTCGAGCCTCGCTCGGGCCACGTGTGAGACGCCAAGTTCTGCAACGGAAGGTCAGGTGGTTTTTCTCCGGGTACTCCGGTTTTCGCCCGCCTCTGATTAACGATCGGCTCGATATGAGTGAAATAATCTTGAAAGGGCCGTAAAACCCAAACCAAAAAAAAAAAAAAAAAAAAAAAAAAAAATATACAGTTTTGTTTGTTGTTTTAGTTTAATGGCTCAGCCAACTCAGCCAACACCATTTAGGCCATATTGAGCCAGTCAGTTTACCTACCCACACTTTTCTTGGTAAGTTACATAAGTGGTTAACAAGTACAGTGCACATTCTTTCACCGGATACTGACAACTGCTGTTCTTGAATCAACAGAAGAAGGAAAGGATTTCATGATGAATCTCCGCGAATGCATGTTGGCGACCCGGCGTGGATCGAAGGGCTCAACAGCAATTACTAGGATGTAAAGAGACTGTTTTTCGATGGGAATGCCATCCTTCTGGGGCCTGTTTTAGAGAAAATGCAATGAAAAATCCTAATTGGAAGGACGCTACAAAGAAAACGACTATTGTTGTCCGCCTCTCAGTACTTTGATTTGTTTCTTTTACATAGGACCCTCGTTATAACGACAGTATTTGCTCCTTAAGACTGTACCGTTATAAAGCATTTACCGCTGTTCAGAATACCAATTCGGAGTAGTATATTTTGATGATAAAGGGCCTTTCCCCCTCAATCATTCCATGAATCAAATGGTGTGACATTTGTTAGAATCGCCTCAGCGAATCACCTCGCTGACGCGATTCTAACAAATATCCACAACATTTGTTTTTCGAAGTAACAAAGCAATATTTTTGAACAGCTCCATCAACCCCACCATCTTGAGCTAAGGACTCCATCACGCTAACAAGTCCGTGAAACAACACCCCTTACACCCCACTTTATAGAGAGAAAACTGGGGTTTATAGGGGTATACATTATTCTCCTTATTTCTGCTCCTAGACATAGGTTTTGGATAATCGTTAGAACCGCCTCAATGAGGCGGTTCTAACGAGTACCACAACCTATGTTTCAGTATAAATAAGAATAATAACACACATTTTCTTCAGAAAATTGACCGCTTTGGAGGTGTGAAAAATGCACGGGTGTGTTTTCGTAACGTCATTCCATTGAGATTGTTATAATTAATGAGTTTTGTCCTTACATAAAATGACGGCATAGTGTTGAAGAGCGGGTTGGTTGTTTCGTTTTCTTTTCCGTTGAGAATGTTCTTCAAACTATCACGAAAGCACGTCTATATAAGTTTAACCCCTTAAACTCCACTTATATATAGTAGACCTGGGTTTACCGCGGTATACATTGTTTATCTTACTTCTGCTCAAAACATTGATTGTTGGAACTCCTATGAACCGCCTCGACGAAATGTGAAGAATATCAGAAGTTTTCATATAATTGAACCAGCGCATGACAAAACCTGCAATAGGACATGTGCGCCCAACGGAGACTCAGATCAGCCTGCGCATCCGCACAGTCTGATCAGAGTCTTCGTTGTGCGCTCTAAGGATAGCTGAGGGCCCAATGCTCCTTCATGCAGCAAGAGAAGTCTCTGGTTAGACTATATGGATGCGCAGGCTGATTTGAGTCTGAGTCTTCGATGGGCGCACATGTCTTATTGTAGGTTTTGTCGTAGTATATTTGATTAGTTTTCATAATGTTTGCTCCTCTTGGTGACTGCTGCATTTCCTTGTCATCTTCATTATACTTTCTCATGACGTGGCCCGTCTCTTCATTTACGTAATAATATAGCGTCCGTCAGAAACATCGGCGCCGCGTGATGAAATTAGTAATATGATAAAGTTTCCAAACAGAATGTGTTAAGCGATGGTTTCCGCAATAACGCATTTTTGAAGCTTGCAATTAAGAGCTGAAATGATCTGACGTCAGTCTGAAAACATTTGTTTAAATGTCATAGTTTTCGCAACAGCATGGTGGCTTCCTTCAAAAGAAGCCAGTGTGAGGGCTGCAGCATAATTTAGTTTGACGAAGCTGCAAGAAAATTATGTACAATGATAGTCTTGGGTAAAGTGCACGACATGCATTGAATCGCATGTCATTTTTAGTCTAAAACACCCATTTGCGACGTCGAGTTTTTTTTTGTTTGTTTTGGTATTTTTATGGTCAAGTCAATACTATATAGGTCATATTGAGCCGGTCGGTATATCTAATCAGAGTTCCTGTGCAGGCTAATACACAAGCGGTTAACCAGAACAGTGCACATTCGTTAGAGAATTTTGCAAAAATCACAAAACTGAGAGCATTTAGAAGCACTCTTATCTGGGTTTACATAGTTCTGTTTGACCTGAATCTTATTTGTACTGGTGCGGCTTCAAATTACATCATTGCACCAGGATCTTAAATGTTACTGGACTAAATTTATTCACCGAGGTGGTAGATGTGAAATTTCTTCACCGAGGTGGTAGATACAGACACAGAATCCTCTATCCTCTTCACTTTCACCAGAGACAAAAAGATAGGAAGTTGATTCCAATCTACAATTCTTGTTTAGGAGTCCCCAAGGAAGAAGATAAGTAGTAGACTGATTCTGCTTTATACATACATTTAGGCACCTGGCACAAGGCACTAATTAACGTAAGCTTTATTGAACTTATTAATCCTGTGGCAGCTGTATACTAGTGCATCTTGTTGTAAAAGAGACATAATGCTTCTGATAGGACTGCGTATGTAAGTTGACTGTTTTAAAGCAGCGAAACTCTCTTGATTGTGTGACTGAATTTTCACTTGTACTGAGTGGACTACTGTACAACTCTGTGAAATAAAGCTATAAGAGCGGCCTTTAAAATAAATACACTTTGCAAGTAGAAACTTAGTCTTAGTTTTATTGAGTGTCTTCAAAAGCAGTAATGAATTTGAAACACTGGCTGCGCCCTCTAGCGTATAATTGAGTACAAATCGATTTTCGAATCTACAAAAATGAGACAAAGATCCGAAACAAATAAAAATATAAATACTGTTTGATGGAGTACGGGAAGACGTTCTACTTTACGAGCCGAGCTACGTAAAGTGAAATAAGTTATAAGCCGTATGGTAGTTTTGAAAACAAAGAACACATTTAAGATATACTGTTTTATTGCGACCCTTTTCAAAAGCAGTAATGACATTTTCAAATCACTGCTTTCGCCCTTCATATATACCAAAATACTAAAATGGACTCCGTGATATCATAGGCAATAATCTAGACTTTAATAAAGTACGAGGCTTTTTGCCATCTCACGGCATTTTACATATGAAATATAACAAGTAGAAAGCCAACTAGACAGTTTCTGTCCCAATAATGGCCAAACCGCTACCCAAAAGCAAACATTATAGACCTGGAGCAGCCGGCTGAGCAGACGTCACATTGTGCGGCGTCTGACTGGGTATACAGTGTTTGCCAAATTCCTGTCCAGATTCTATAGATAGTTCTCTTAAGGCATGTTACATTGATAGAAATAGCACCAATATTTATAAAATTGTTTTCGCCAAACCAGTGAAAGTCACTTGGACTCCAGCACTAATAGAGATTTGTCCTTTTTAACTTTAGGTCGATTGAAAGAATATCGACCCAAAATATCAGAACATATATACAAAGACATTAATATACAGCGCCTTCGAACAGTCAGTAGAAATTGTTCTGTCCACATGAACATACAAATCAAACAAATTTAGAGATGAAACAACGATAAGGACTTGACGGCTAAAATGCTGATGTAAAACAAATTGACGACACTATGTTAAATAAGTTTCGAAAGCAACAAAAAAGAAGTGAAGGCAATGGTCAGGAATCGATACCATTAACCCACAGCCCCCATCAGAGACACCAAGGGAAAGAAACACAAACATGAAACAACTAGACCCTAATTTGAACATCACTAGCGGAAAGCCAAAAAGACAGTTACTTTCCAACAATATCCAAAGCAAAATAATATAAGCGACACACACACTCAAAGACAAGCAATAACAAAAGTAAACCACGACGGTATAAACGCCTTGGAACGGTCAGTGAAACGAATGCCACTGGTGTGTGTGTGTGGGGGGGGGGGGGGGGGGGGGCTTAAATCGATTTTACGTGGCCACAATCCTCGCCCTTACTTCTGTCGCGATTTAGACAAATAATTTGTTCAATCCGCATGAAGTCCGCAGTCTTCGCTGAGTGCATAAATCTTATGCGTGCGAATAGATGTTTCGCACCTGCTTTCAAAATAATACTATTTCCTAAAACGAGCAATGGAAAGAGCATTGGCATAGATTGATCAGTAAAGCAACACCAGACCGTGCGAATGTACAAATGGATCTTAGACCGTGCAATGTTATGCTCTGAGACTTGCAGATTTGAGAGACCTTTGTTGGTATATAGATGACAGATGGCATTTTGCAACCTTAGTAAGCTAGATTTCATCAATGTGTAATTTTTTTTTCAAGTACATCATACTGTCTAAGACTCACACTCATTGTTAATGCATTCGCCCGTGCTGCCTCAGCTACGCCTCAGTAAATGCCAAATGCCTCTAACTATGTCCGAGAGCGACATCTTACGGAAGCCGATAGGTGACATTTTACTTCGGCGGTATAGGTTTATTTAGAAGTTTCAATACAGTTAAAGAAACTGGAGTGTTGTGGGTATTTTAACAGTTTGGAGATACGTGAGTGTTAAAGGACTCATTGCAATATTGGAAAATTATGAAATTGGCGGGAATTCAAAAATAGAACAAATAGAGTGTGTTGGGGTTGAGGTGCCCGTTAACATTATTAAGGCCCTTTTGGAGACGTTGATTTCAAACTTGCCAGACTTTAACCTGACAAGGAAATGAAATGGCACTGCCAAAACAACCATCGCATCTAGACAATATCAATCTGTAAACAATTTTAATCAAATTATTCAACTCAAATATTTCTAAGGAACTGTAAAAGCTAGATACCTCAAACTTGGTGTACTATGCAATGGTGATGGCTTGTGTCGTGTTAGAGACAACGGGCTTATTCGTTCGTCTGTTCTTTCATTATTCTTTCTATCCATATAAGCCAATGATACCTTTTTCGTCAGAGAATTCTCAGGAACTGCAAAAGCTAGAAGCCTCAAACTTGGTAGGCAAAGCAATAATTATGACCTACATCGTGTAAGAGACAACTGGCTTTCTTTGCTTAATTGTTCATTTGTTCTTTGCATCCTTCTTGCTCTCCATACAGACTTAATTTAAATCTTTTGTCAAATATGTCTCAGGAACTAACAAACCTAGAAGCATCAAACTTGGTATGCCATGCAATAATGATGACTTATATCGTATAAGAGGCAATGGGCTTCCTCGTCGCCCCGCCCATCGAAGCTTGGATAAATAGATTGGGTTGCATGCTGCTTCCACGCAGAGCTCAACCTGACCATACATGAGTACTGGTAAACCGCTTAGAAGGACTAAGCCTGCCAGGCAAAGTGTAGTGAGTCAGAGCGTCCAATGTTTGTAAGCCTTTTAATTCATTGGGCGACAGGGCTTAAGAAGTCATTTCATCTCATTGTAGGGTAAATGTCCTACAAAATTGGATGTTTACGGGGACGTTAAACCTAAATTCAAACAAAATAAACGGGCTTTCTCAGTTTATTTGTTCAACTGTTCTTTCATTCTTCTTTCTCTCCATATTGCCAGTTGTGAATTTTTTGTCAAAGATTTCTCAGGAACTATAACAGCTAGAACCCTCAAACAGTGCATGGTAGGCAATGGTGATGACTTGTACTATGTAGAGACAATGGGCTTTCTTGGTTTAATTGTCCATCTGTTTCCTATTCTTCTTTCCCTCCGTATAAGCTATTGGTAAATTTCTCAGCTACTATAAATTATGATGTGTGTGTGTGTGTATGTGTGTGTGTGTGTGTGTGTGTGTGTGTGTGTGTGTGAATTCGGGTTTAACGTCGCTTTCAACAATTTTTCAGTCATATCACGACGGTGTCTGGTTGCGACAGGGAGCTCAATGCTCACGTTTATAGTGCTGCCTCACTGAAGTATCATGTCCCAGACACATTACATGATACCACACCCAGTCACATTATCCTGACACTGGATCGACCAGTCCTAGCTCTACCCCGTAAATCTGAGTGCCAAGCGAGGAGCAGCTAGTATCATTTTTAACGACTTTGGTATGTCGCGGCCCAGGATCGAACCCGAGACCTCCCGTTCCCCCGGAGCGGACACTCTACCAACTGAGCTATCGGGGCCGGTCTATAAATTATGATAACATACCCGTGCGACATAGTACATTTTTCATATCTCTATAATGGCTACTTGTCTGATGAAAATCCGTGATACTTTTCTTATAAATGCTCAAAACATAGGTTGTGGGTGCTCGTTAGAACCGCCTCATTGAGGCGGTTCTCTCGAGTACCCACAACCTTTGCCTTGGAGTAGAAATACGAAAAATATACTCCGGAAACCCCAGTTTTCTCTATATGAAGTGGGGTTTAGGGGGATCTTCATTTCAAGGACTTGTTCACGTGATGAAAAGCTGGAAGCCTCAGACTTGATATATAATGCAATCATGATGACATATCGTCAAAGAGACGATGGGCTTTCTTAATTTATTTGTTCATTTGTTCTTCCATTCTTCTTTCCCCCCATACAGACCAGAGTTAAATGTTTGTCAATGATTTATCGGAAGCTGTAAAAGCTAGAAGCCCCAATCTTGGTATGCAATGCAATAATGATGACTTGTATCGTGTAAGAGACAACGGCCATAGTTAGCTCATTTGTTCATTTGTGTTTCTTCTTTCTCTCCATTTACGAAGGCCAATGTCAAATATTTCGCCAAAGAGTTCTCAGAACTATAAAAGCTAGAAGCATCAAACTTGGTATGCAAGGCAATAATGATGACTTACATCCTGTAAGAGACAATGGGCTTTTTGGATTACATGTATTTGTCCATTTGTTCTACATTATTCTTTCTCTCCATCTAGGCCAATGTTGAGTTTTTCGTCAAAGATTTCTCAGAACTATAAAAGCTAGAAACCTCAAACTTGGAATGTGATGCGTTAATGTTAATCTGATCTTTCAATCTTCTTTCCCTCCATATAGTCCAGTCAGAGATTTCTCAGAAATAGTTAAAGCCTGCATATTGGTGTCATCTCATATCATCCATGAGACAGTAGGCTTTCGAATTTGTGTGTTTCTCTCAAATTGCGCTAAAGTTGGGGTGTAGTCAGATCTTCTGACAGTTATTGTTAAAATGTGAATGGGTCGCTGTGTTATGATTAGATGAAGCCTTACTCTGTCAGTGTGCTACTATTTATATAGGGTGTCTTTGAAATTGAATAGCTTGCCTCTTTTTGATCATTCTTGTTAGTTTATTTGATTTGAAGTTTAACGTCCCCGTCAACACCGTAAAGGTCGTTTTGGAGACGTTGCTTCCAATTTTGTGGGACTTTTACCCGACATCGGGATGAAATGACATCTGTTACCCTGCCACCCAATGAAACCAATAGGGTTTATAAGCATGGACTCGCACCACTTTGCCGGGACAGGCTTAGATCCTCTAAGCGGTTTACCAGTGCTCGTGTGCGGGTCGGTTTCAGCTCTGCGTGGAAACATCATGCAGCCAATCAATGTCTTCAAGCCCCGATGGGCGGGGCCGTTTTGATCATTCTCCTTTGGCCATCTTATTAATCATAAAAACATGCCCTGGTAAGGTGTTTATATGCCTGTGCAAAAAGGTATCTTTATCATGTTACTTCGTTATAATTTAGGCAAGAGACCAGTTTAATGAGTACACAGTCAAACCTTATTGAATACAACATCGGAACTTGGTACAATATGATTGGATAAGGGCGAGCTTATGATATCGATGCTCGGTGCTGTTCCGCTGTTACAAGTATTAAAAAAAGTGAACCGTGAGTAAATTGTTTGCTTTGTTTGCTTGAATTAAGGAGTTTAACGGAATTAACGTCCCCGTCAGCACTATCTAGGTCATTTTGGAAACACTGCTTTCGTTTTTGTGGGACTTTTACCCGACATTGAGATGAAGTGAATTCTCAAGCGCTACAGCTCAAAGAAACCGCTTTGGTTCGAGGAGCGGTCCGACTCGCATCACTTTTTCTGGACAGGCATTTACATTCTAATCGGTTTACCAGTACTCCAATTCAGCTCTGTATGGAAGCACCATGTCATCATACTCCGATGGGCGGGGGCTTAAATGTTTTGCGTTTCTGTTTTAAGTCCCCTACAGGGTTTATAATCAAATTGTTGATCTACAAGATTGCAAAATCTGTAAGCAATGGACTCAATTTAACTTTGCGTCTTAATTGGCGTTGTGATCGTTTTGACGTGTTGTTTTGTGTTTTTGTATGTGCCTTCTTTGCTTGCATAATGTTAACAAGTCCGTGAAATGAACACCCCTCTTAACCCCACTGTATACAGAAAAAACTGGGGTTTATATATATATGTTGTCTTATTTTTGCTCCAAGACATAGGTTGTCGGTACTAGTTAGAACCTTATTGAGTCAGTACCGCAATCTATGTTTGGAGAATCAATAAGAAACTTAGTACAATATTTCATAAGGAAAGTAACCTTTTTTAAGAAGAAAAGAAAAGAAAATGCACCATGTCCACGGGTGTGTTATCGTAATGGGATGACTGTGGTCTGCGATTGTGACTTCTGTCTTAAGTAAATAACTTGCAACCTTCTTAGCTTAGACAGACATAAAATATACACATGTTTTCCCAAAATGTCAAAACCAAGTACAACATACTCCATTGTTTTGTCGCAACATTCTATTTTGGCACTGTCGTCAAATGTTTCTTTTTCATCAAAGATATGAATAGCAGTCAAGTTTCTTTATCTGAAATATTTTGACAATCAAAAGATTCGCTGTACTAGGTCAAGAGCATAATCACTCCACAGTGATGACCACTGATTGGTCAGTCGGACCAAATGATGATAATTGTTGAAATTTACATCAGCCACTGTGCTGTTATGACATCATAGCTGCAAAGTTGGCACGTTGATTGTTTGTATTCACAGTGCTTTATGACATACTGAGTATATTCTTGCAATCAAAGACATAGATGTAAACCAAAACTTTTGATCTGACAATTTGGAAATAAAACGTTTGTCGTTGAAAGAAGCAGATATTGCAGCAAGAACATAATGGGTATTATTTTGTTAAAGATCACTGTATTTATATTTATGCCTTGACTACCAATAGGGAGACAGATTCAGAAAAGTATTTCAGACTGTCTTCTGAATCCCTTTTGTACAATGTTTTCGTATGTTGCACATTATATTGTTATGTACATGTATACAGTATTGCAACAGCTGTACACTGAAAATAAAGTTTAAACTAAAAATACACTGTATTTTATTTCATCATTGCTAATAAAGGATTAGCCCATTCTGGTTACTTTGAAAATAGAATACCGCTTACTTGCAAACTATATTGCTGTGTATGAAGAGAGTTAATAAAACCGAATCTCCGATTTTCCTTCTTTATGTTCTTTGTTTCCAAAGGCAACCTTTTAGCTTTTTATTTGACCTCACTGCAGCTGGTGTTAAGTGCTGTATGGTGGCCGTAAAAAGTCTCCCCATGCTTCATCATAGTGAAGATTATATTTTCTTTTCCTTTGGGATCTTAGAGTCCATTCTGGTTACTTTGAAAATCGAATACCGCGTTAGCCGGTGCTAGGAGGCGTATGCAGCCTTGCAAACTAGCAGACTATATTGCTGTAAATGAAGAGATTCAATAAAACGACTCTCTGATTTTCGTTGTTTTATGTTTCCAAAGGCAACCTTTTAGCTGTTTAGAATCGAAGCTTAAAACTTACTTTGTTTCTCTCCAGTAAATTTGTCTTTGTATTCTGATATTGTTGGCAGATAAATGAAACTTATTCATCAGAGAATCACCTTGTACTATTTCCTCACCGTCAATAACGTGAATTCCATAGTAAATTCTATGCAAAGAGTACTTATATATCAATGATATAGTTTCCTTGAAAATTAAAAATAAATAAATCAATAAATGAATAAATAAATAAATGATAAAAATACTAAAACATGAACACATGTGCAATTGTTCAATGATCAGGAATCGATAAAATTACCCCACACCTCACATCCAAGACACCAAAGGGAATGAAGCACAAATATAAAACAACCTCTGATTCCTTGACGGTTCCAGCGTAAAGGCTTACTGAGAATTAGAATAGAATTTAATTTTATGTAATGTTAGTTGGTGCCTGATGCTCTGTCTCTGGTCGGGCCCATCGGAGTCTAACTGTTGGTTTTCTTTTGCTCCAGCATTTCAGTGGTTTACGGTTGGCGAGTACTCATCGTTGTTTCATCTCTGTGATTGTTTGATTTTTGTGTTCGCTGAGATGTTGCACCGATGAGTTGAGAGGCCTTCATGCGGACTGGACGAATTATTTGTCTTAATCGTGACGGAAGCAAGGGCTACAGTGGAATTCATTTCACTGACCGTTCCAGGGCATTTCGTCTGTCGCGGTTTATCTGTTATGGATTGTCTTTTGGCTTTCCGATATTGATGTTTCCATTAGGGTCTAGTTAGTTTTTGTTTGTAGGATGTGGGTCAATTGTATCGATTTCTGATCATTGCGTTCACTTCTACTTTTCACAAGCGGGAAGCCAAACGGACAGTTACTTTCCCACACAATGGACAAACTGCTATCCAATATAAAATAATTTAGCAATACATACATGTAACGTCAAACTATAACAATAATAAACAACATCAGAAGAACCAGTAAAAAGATTTTTCATGGGAACTTAATTGATTTTACTTGGCCACCTTCCTCGCCGGATTAAACAAATAATATATAGGATTTTAAAATCATCTCAGGTTCGTTTAATTGTTTTAGTTTTAATGCATTTTATTAAAATTACCCTCTTACAAAACAAAAATTTTGTCATTGACTATACTTTCGGAAAAAAATGCAATGTGGGAAACCCATACGGCATGTTTGTAAAATGTCTGGACCCCTATTGCAATAGCTTGTAAAACAACTGAGTGTCAAAAAAAAAAAATTTTGGTTCGATTAAGGACCTCATAATCCGAGGAAAGACATAAATATAAATAAAAATGTGTGAATAAGGTAAATTAGTTTTGTTTACTTTCAAGGCACTGCTCAATGCAAAGTAGGTAAGAACAACAAGCCCAACGGGCCACTACGCTTACCAGAGGTCATGTAGTTTTTTACCATATGCAGGCATGGTGCCCGTCTTGGTCATGTGACCACAATCCCTTGAATTACTTTTCATTGCTTCATCCTATATGGGCTCTTCATCTTCAAATAATTTGGTTTCAATAAGCCTAACAGTTTAGCAGTTTTAGTGGAGAAGATAAAAATACCGCATTTAAGTCATCCAGGGTAAAGGTAAGGAAATGACCTTGACCTTTGGAATAAATAAACTTATATTCAGCTGATTGCCAATATCAATTCTGATGACACTGGGTGCAAGAGAATAAGCAAGATCCACGGTTTTGCCTTTTTTCCATTCAAATGTCTCAGTGAACATATTTGATGTTGACGTAAAACAGGTCACGGTCAACCAAAGGTCATCATTTGAACAAACTTGGCAGGACCCCAGTCCCTAATTCTAAATACTAAGTTCATTGATCATTCGGTTCCGGAGGAGAATATTTGAATGTTTTTTACCATATATGGGCATGGCGGTCATATTGGCCATGACACCCAGTCCTTATGAACAAACTTTCGTTCCCCCTTCCCACAGAGGCTCCAAATGTGATTTGGTTTCAATCAACCCAGCAGTTTAAGTGGGGAGGATGATAAAATACTCTGCGCCATCCAGGAGAAAGGTCAGCAAATGACCTTGACCTTTGGAATTGATAAACTTCCATTCAGCTGATTGCAAATGTCATTTGTAATGCCTCAGACTACCATGAAAGCTAATAAGAATTGGTCACTCAGGTAAGGCCACAATGCAAGATCGCAGCCGTCACAAGTCAACGATAGAAAGTGATACGGAGGCACACACACAAGCAGACGAAACATGAACCAACAGCTCAAAGCTAAATAACAGTTAAGACACTGCAAAAGAACGACTGCCTTGGGACGGTCAGTGGTAAAACTACTGGGGGGTGGGGGCTTCATCTCCGGAGTTTAGAGTTTATGAAATTTCAACCCTCGCCCTAAGTTCCAGTACAGTATCAAACAAAATAACAACAACAAATTGATCCGCATGGAGGCTTTCTAGCTCAACAGTGAGTCATGCGAAAATACATGGTAAAATGGTTATGTATAGATTAATATTATCATGAATCAGGGTTGAGGACTCAACAACAATCCGACGTCAGAACAGAAGAAAACCACCAGTTAGATCACGGAGGGTTGAACCCAGGAAATATCCGGCTCCACCCTTCCCAAATTCAAAGGATTTATGGTGGGACCGTCATCAAAGTGTCCGGAGTCCGACCCACCGCCGTGCAACCAAAGAGCGAAGCAAAGTTGTCCACTGTAAAAAGGTCAACAACCATACACGCGGTCTGTCGCATAACATCCATGCTATAACCACTTTTCTTGTATTTACCCCTGTGGACACAAAAGCGTTCAAACTTCGATCAAGTACCTTTCAAAGAATCTCTTTGCATCAAGTTAGTTTGACAAGCAAATGTCATTCATCAAAGTAGTCTAAAACTGGATCAAGCAATATACATTGATTCGTCTTATTGTGGCAAGCACTTTTTCCATTTTAGATCTGATTGACATTCGAGACGTATTCTGATTGGACAGTGCAGTGTCTACAATGAAATATACATCACTTTGTGTTTTGAATTTATTCCTGTCTTGCAGTTGACTGACAGGATGTAAGGAAATATTGAATAAAACATCAGATCAAAATGTAATGAAGCTCATCAAAGTTTGAACGGATTTGTGTCCACAGGTGTAGCATCAATTTTTCTTAACTGACCAGAAGAATTATCACTTCTTAGTATTCTCCTGAAATTATAAGCTAAATACCCATAAAACAGTTTCCGACAGTCCCTGCTGCAGAAGTGTCTTCAAAGAAAGGCCATATTTAGAAATAATGTCGCAATGTTGACGATAAAATTTTGAAATCGTTTATCGCAGTTTATGATACCGATAGCCTTGTTTTAGAAGTTAAACTGTTAAAATCCTGTTGCGATCATTAAAGTCATCAACATGACAGAAAGCTCTAGCAAAACATATAAACTCCATAAGGTATAGCCGTAGGGACGTCACCATCCAAGAAAGAAAAATTTACAATTCAGAAAATCAGAAAAATCCACTGTTTTGCCTTTTTTCCATACACATGTCTAAGTGACCTTGACGTAAAACAGGTCAAGGTGAACCAAATATCATCATTTGAACAAACTCGGTAGGGCCTGAGTCCCCGATACTGCATACCAAGTTTCAATGTCATCGGCCATTTGAATCCTGAGAAGAAGATTGTAAAAGGTTTTACCATACATGGGCATGGTGGCCATATTGGTCATGTGACACAGTTCTTACGATCAAAGGACTTTTCATTCACAATTTCCATAGAAGCTCCACGTGTAATTTGGTTTCAATCAACCCAGTAGTTTAAGTGGAAAAGAAAATACTGAATCTGAGCCATCCAGGACAAAGGTCAGTAAATGACCTTGACCTTTGGAATTGATAAACTTCCATTCATCTGATTGAAAATATCGTTTCTGATGCCACATGTTACCATGCAATCAGGAACAGCCACTGTTCTGCCTTTTTCCCTTTAAGTGTCTATATGACAAAAATTTACCTTGAGGTGAAATAGGTCTAGGTCAGGGTCAACCGAAGTTCAACATTTGAACAAATTTGGTAGGGCCCGCGTTCCCGATGGTGCATAACAAGTTTCAATGCCATCGGTCGTTTTGTTCCTGAGGAGAATATTTTTTAAAGGTTTTTACCATATATTGGCATGGCGGCCATCTCGGTCATGTGACCAAGATTCCATGAACAAACTTTGAAGCTCCCACCAATTGGAAGTTCCACATGTAATTTGGTTTTAATTGGCCCAGTGGTTTCAGAGGAGAGATTGTTAAAGATGTCGACACAGAAGACGGACGACGGACCACAGCATATATTATAAGCTCCCCAGGAGCCTTCGGCTCTGGTGAGCTAAAAAGTTACTAGTTGGAGAACACAGCAATCTCAAGCTATCGCAATATGTAATAATCTAGCTAACAAGTCAATATAATGAATACCCCTCTAAACCCGGAATCATATACAAAATTCTTGTGTAGGCAGCTTTGCTTCCCTCTTTGATTGCACGCCGTCGGGTCGGGCCTCAGATTCTGTTACGGTTCAAGCGTAAAGGCTTATGTTGGTGGGTGCCTGGTGCTCTGTCTCTAGTCGGGTCCATCGGGGTCAGGCTGTTGGTTTTCTTTTGCTCCGGCGTTTTGGAGGTTTCTTGCTGTCGAGTCCTCACTGTTGTTTCGTCTCAGTGGTTGTTTAGTTTTTGTGTTCACGGAGATGTTGCACTGATGAGTTTGGGGGGGGGGGGGGGGGCTTCGTGTGGACTGGGCGGGTTGTTTGTCTTAATCGCGACGGAAGTAAGGGCCAGGATTGTGGCCACGTAAAATCGATTTAAGCCCCTCAGTGGAATTCGTTTCCGCTGACTAATCCAAGGCGGTTCTTCTGTCGCGGTTTATTTTAATTATGGTTTGTCTTTGGGTGTTTGTGTCGCTTGTGTTATTTTATTTTGGATAGCCTATTGGCCATTTTGGAAAGTAACTGTCCTTTTGGCTTTCCGCTATTGATGTTTCATTAGGGTCTGTTATTTCATGCTTGTGTTTCTTTCCCTTTGGTGTTTCTGATGGGAGCTGGGGGTTAATTGTATCGATTCCTGATGATTGCCTCCACTTCTACTTTACAGGGTTATTCATTATTTTTCTGATTTTTGCTCCAAGACATAGGTCGTGGATGCTCGTAAGAACAGCCGCTGAAAATAGGAGTTTTTTTCATCTGAAAATTGCTAGTTCTGGAACTAGGAAACGCGCCATTTTAGCATACGGGTGTTTTATTGTCACACACACACACACACACACACACACACACACACACACACACACACACACACACACACACAACATAAAGCTACTAAACATATTAGAAACGGTCAGCATAAAACCCACTGCGGAACAATTTTAGTCAAACTTCAATAACTCGAACATCTTCAGACCATGATGATACGCGTTAGTTACACACTCTCAATTAATGACAGGTGCAAAGAAAGAGATGTCAAAGCCCAAGACGTTGAACTGAGTAGTGTAAACTAAATTGCCATCATATCCTCATTAGTCCTGCTATATTGAGTTTTGGAAAATATATCGTTAAAACTCAAATCAAACAAAAAAATATATCTTTTTTTATGTTTTCATTTATTTATTTATATTTGAGGGATGGGTAGACGGGTGACAATGCAATGGGCTTGTTTTACGCCCCGTTCAAGATTATTTAACTCATTTTGAGTCGATCGTTAATCAGAAGTGAGCGAAAACGAAATGCTCGAAGAAACACCACCGATGTTTTCGTTGCAGAATTTGCGACTCACGCGTGACCTGAGCGAGGCTCGAACCCACAGCGGTGAGAAACCTAATGATAAACATTCAGCGCTTTTACCAGTGTTGGTTGGGTTTCGTGAAGGTGTTGTATATCTTTAGTCCATGGGGCGTCCAACTGATACCCATCTACCCGTACCTGTAAGCATTGTCGTTCTTGTAGCAGGCCTTGTCGGAATGTTTTTATTTTTTCAGTTTCTTCATTTCCAATTAGATTCCCTTTTCTCCACCGTCCCTCACTTTCACCTCCTCTACTGTCTCTGTTATCTTTTCTCCCTTTTTAAGGAGACGACCCACAATGACCCACAAGGGTTGTCGAGTCGTTAAACTCAAACACAATCAAAGTAAGGCTACGAATGTCCGTATCTGGAGTGTGTTATGATGAAAATAATAGCAGTGATTTACAGTAGAATTCCTCTATTAAGACCACTTTTGGGACTGTTAAAAAGTGGTCTTTAAGACCACTTTTGAACAGTCACAAATATGGTCTCCGACCAGAGGTCTCAGTATGCCGAAAACTCACAGAAATAATAACCGCAGTCTACTAAATCATGTTTTAAAAGCAGAATTGGTGTTGAATTTAAGTGGCGTTAATAGCGGAATGTCACTGTATGTGTAAATAAACATCAGCTCCAAACTGAAACAAAATAAATACTTTCTTATTTGTTTTTAATCATTTATTTAATATAAAAGCGTTCCAATAAAGAAATCCGAAACAACATTACAGTATCGTGTATATTTGTTAAAATAATATAAATATCTGTTTATATTTTACATTTGGCCTGACGTCCTTAATCAAGTTCACAAAATATGCCCATTTAAGGCATCTTACGAATACTGTAGTTTGAAATATTGCTCATAAGCATTAATGTCGTAAGCACATAAGCAGTACAGATGCTAATAAAAGAAGTTTATGAATTACGGATATCAGTTTGTACTCAATTTTATACCGACAGAATGGCGTCATTCCAAAGAATAAGATTATACTCAATTTGATTTAATAAAGTCTGGAATATAGTAAATATATGGTTCGTGTCTTTAATAATAAAATATAATCGGTGAGCCTTAGACAATTTTATACGGGCGAGCTTTAGCGAGCCCCTATAAAATTGTCGGGGCGTACCGATTATATTTTATTATTAAAGACACTATCCATCTATTTAGTTTATACCGCAATCCATAACAATCAATGGGGCATGCAATAATTTAGCAAATTTAAGCAAAAAAGGCAGCAGACAGTGTGGCATGTTAAACGACATTCAGTGCCATGGCGTGCACACGTACTATAACGTGACGTCAACGAGTGCAAAGTTTCTGACGTCACCGCGCCACAAAGACATAGGAAACAACACGGACGCCCGAATAAAAGTTTCTCTGCGCTTTACTTTCTGTATGAAAAGATTGATTATTTTAGCTTTTAAAATTATTTTCGAGGTTGAGACGCAACTCCAGTAGCAGTGCGCAGTTATTCCAAGGGGCCCATCAAACCAGGAAAGGCCGAGAAGGTCAGAATTTAGCTGAAATTTCTGAAAATCTGTTTAAATAAACATGCCAATGATTTTAACTGGCAGTTTCGTGGTTTTTCCCATGTATGAAAGTTTGCATGTTATTGTTTATGCTTGTAAAATAGGAACCTGAAAGTAGGTCCGGTCTAGAAACGGTCACTAGACGCATTATAGGTCAGTAGAATGTATTATAGGTCACTACCGATTATAGCGTACAGTTACTCGACCCCCTTATTAGGTTACTAGAATGCCTGATTGCGGTATAAAATATGACTTAGAATGCATAATGCTTTATTTATGGTGTTTTAATGAATAATAAGGAAAACACGCACGCACCTCGTGTAAACCCATAAATGATAATTCTTCAGGCTTCTAGCGAAAGAATGTGCGCTGCATTACTTAGGATAGAATACACCACAATATTACATGTAATATTTTCTGCCTTTTTCACAAATTGCTTCTTTCTAAATATGTTCTATAAAAGGGTTATCCTTTGGCAGCAAAGAATACATCACAGAATGTCTACTGTATATTTTCTCAAAAGCTTTAGCAACTTCTTTACTGTCTTTTGAAGTCAAAGGTTCTGCTTCTTTGTATCTTGTTCCCAGATCAACCAATGCTAAAGCATGTTTATATGTTTTTTTACTCTACCAACCTTAACAGTATCATGTGGCAAAACAATAAATCTGCTTGATGCACTTCATTTTTAGCAGACACATCAAATCTTGGTCTGATGATTTTCTTAGGTGCAGGTAAATAAATCTGCCACACAGCTTGTTTCTTTAAGAATTCAAGTGCCTTGTTTTCAGTGACCTTTGCTTCTTTGGTTAACTTTTTTATTGCTGTACGACCTCTCCAAAATCCTTTAGGACTGTAGTATATTTTTTCCATGTTTTTTATATAAATTTTAGAATACAAAATGTATACAAAAACTTATAAGCAACAAACCCAGTCACTACCATGCCTAAAACAACAAATGTAATCTCTCTATTCTGCTGATCAGGTGAAGGTGTATAAAAATCACTAAGCTTAGGCTCAGGTGGCAAAGGAGTTGATAAATCAGAAGGCAAATTCTTACCAGTTACATAACAATATTGTTTCATAGCCTGATCTACATCATCAAATGTTTGTTCTGCATGGTGTTCTTTTTGCATTTCTTCATTTATAAAATCTAATCGTTTTGTTCTTTTTTTTTTTACTCCATGCAGCTTGTGCTTCTTCTAATTGTTCCAGAGCTTTGTCATGTCTCTTTCTTTCTTTTTCAGGATCGCTTTTTCCCATATGAGATAACAAATAATTACTATCAGAGAAGGCAATGCATTCACAACTGCACCGCCTAGCGTCATAGCTACTGCACTTGCCATTTTTTACATGTATACAAAAATATAATTTAAAAAAATATTTCATAATATCACCTTGGATAATACCCTGTTTAATCAGCATATCTCTGGTAGCCATAGCTAACAATATATCTAAAGACAGCATTCCAACATCACCCATATTGAAATCAACTTTGGGCGGTGGCCTTCTTAATAGTTTTCTAGCAATCTCTGCATATCCAACTGTTAATACTGTTTCAACACCAGCATGGTATAACATGTTAACAATTTGATTTCCATCATTAGTCGCCATTTTTTTATTTTTATATGTGAAAATTTCTCAAATTAAAATTAATTAAAATTAATTAAATTCAAAAGTAACTGGAGTGGATTGTTGTGGAGGCTGTGTAACTGTTGCTTTTTGTTTTGAAACTGGTTTATAATACGACATTTAATTGCCTAGACCAACCACTCTGATCAGCACAGCACAAAGTGGAAAGTAGTTTTTATAAACATTCACTTTTAACAAAGATTTTGTCTCTTGTGGTTTTCTTTTAACTCTTGTGACTTCCTGCTCCGTATGAGCTTCTTGCTCATATGGGGCTTCTTGTTGTGCTTGTTTTTGTTTCCATCTCGCTTCGGCACCCTTTATCCAGCTGCGACTCTTTTTGGGTTATTTTCTTTTTTTGTTTTTGATCCTGTGGTTGATCTTTATTCACGTTTTGATCCTATGGTTGATTGCTCACTTGAGTCTTCTGATTCTCTTGATTTTCCATCTTTTTTATTATCCACAATATTTTTCTTTTTATTAAAATCAATATGCCTTGCAGTTGTTAACATTGCTGTAAATGGTCCAGGTACATACCATACTTGTAATACAACTCACAACAAAAACTTGTCAAAGCATGATTAATAAATGGATCTTCTTCTAAATCATGTATTAGCTTAGGTGGGTTGTCCACATTGAAATATCTTGACACACACATAACATACAAATTAATTAACGAGTTGCCTAATGTATTTGTCATACTTGCACCAAGTCTGGCTTCGTAACTGCAGTAAAGTTTGTTAATTCCTTCTGTGGACATTTTATCTATGTCTGAGAGTTGTACCTCACGTTCTAAGTATTGGCGACTTCCACCTCCAGCAACAATAGCTGATAGTCTTTCTCGTTTTGATTCTTGTTGCTCCGCCTGCTCGGCGGCATCAGTAGCATCTGGTATAGCTTGTGAAATATCTAATAGTTCTTCGGCGTTCATTTTTATTAATTGGATCATTATATTTTTAAAATTAAAATAAATGTAAAATACCAAGCACCCAACTGAAATATTCACACAAGCAGAGACAATTGCTATTAGTTCAAGTAACATTTTTATTTAGAATTTCTATCATTTTTTATTGGGAAACACAAAAAATAATTAAAACCAAAAAGCCGTGAGGCAACTCATTTGTAAAAAATCTTGGTTCTAATCATTTTTTTATTAGGAAATAAAAAAAAAAAAATAATTAAAACCATGATTTTTTACATATGAGTTGACTTCTTCCAAACTACTAAATCATATGCATGATATTTATTTGCAGGATTCTTTTTTACATTGTTTCAATCCAAGAGGTCTTATATATAAAGGTGGCCTAAAATCATTGTCTATAATTCTAGTTTTGAGATGATCAGGTGCCCATACTTTGACATTATTTAATAAAGATAAAACCATCGATTCGCCTTTTTGTGTACTTACCATGTTTATGCCCGTGACTCCGTATATGGTGTTTGTTCTTCAATCCCTTTTTTCAAAATCGACTTCTGAGAGATTTTCAATATGAATTTCTTCTTCAATATTTGCCATTTTTTTTTCTTTTTATATTGACTAAATTTTATTTGTTTAATATGAATTTGTTTTAATAGAGCTATTGGATAACATTAATTGTGTGATGCAAAAATGCATGGTATTATAAATAGCGCTGCCTATCAAAACTGAGAAATAGATTCATGGCATGAGAGAAAAAAATCCCTACCTAAGAGTCTCTGGTGGGGATAACTTGGTGGTGGTTGGAATATTCTGGTTGTGAGGATGTGTACATAACTGTTTAGGGATTTTGTACATAACTGTATAGGGGATATGTACAAGATTGCGTTTGTACATAACTGTATAGGGGTTATGAACACAACTATGTCCAAGAATCACCACAATGCATATATATATACGTTAAATATGTTCAATAAAAGGGTTATCCTTTGGAAGTAAAGAATACACCACAGAACCGGGAAAATGAAGTGTTCATGTTTTCTGGGCCACACTAGCTAGTTTCGGCCAATTAAGCCTCGTCAGTGACCCTCAAATATTTTCAAAATTCCACAATGGAAGCAATGATTCTTCTAATATTTCACATCTTTCAAAGCCTGAATTTCTGTCTTTTTTTAGTACGCTTACAGTTAAAAGAAATATAAAAGTGACTGTAAATCCCAAACATTTGTTTTTGTTTCAAATAAACACTTATATGGTTATGGAACAAATTAGATATTGGTACATCAGAGGCATAGCTGGGTGAATGGTCGTAAAACTCCCTTGGTTCATCTTCGATAAATTTATAAGTCTGTAACTATGTGTGAAGTAACACATTACGAAAACACGCCTTTACAAATGCAATGTAAATTTTACCGCTTAAACAATGAATTTTCAGATGAAAAATTGTGATATTGTGAAAAATTGCTCAAAATATAGATTGTGGGTACTCGTTAGAACCGCCTCATCGAGGCGGTTCTAATGAGTACCCACAATCTATATTTTGGAGCAGAAATAAGAAAAATAAGGTTAACCCCTGTAAACCCCAGTTTTATTATATAAAAGTGGGGTTCAAGGGGGTAAAACATGTATAAGCTTGTTTTCGTGATGTGTCATTTAGCATCATGGTCAGTCATTTACCTATCAATAGTTGATTATGTCTAGAATATGCAAAAATTGAGAAATATACAGATTTAATGAATGAAAACACACCTAGAATAATACCGACGATTTTTTTGTGTACGCTGACTGGTAAATTGGGCAAGGGGCACAGTCAGTCTTATCTGGAGAGCAGACGTTTTTCAGCTTTCCTCTTTCTTTTACCTGAAAAAAAGAAAGAAAACCAGTGCTTCAGCTGAAGTGCACGACCCGCCGGATGCTTTTAGCTTTATGAGTGTTACCATATATGGGTATGGCGGCCATTTTGGTCATGTGACCTGGACATAAAACGGTTCCCCCAATAAATGCGGCTTATCGTAAGGAGCAAAAATATATCTGATACTTTAGTACTGTATTCTGAATCGTTTGCAGGATAAAATCCAACACAAAAGCATATGTGTCAAAGTTTGACCTAGGCACAAAGAAGGTCAAGGTCAACCCAGGGTCACCATTTTAGCAATTTATGATGGGCCTACGTTCCAGATGCTATTTATCAAGTTTCGTGGAAATCTGCACAGTGGTTCTGGAGAAGACTATTTTTGAAGGGTTTTTACCAAATATTGCTTGGCGGCCATTTTGGTCATGTGACCTGGACCCCATGAGGAAATTTTGGTTTCCCCCATCCCGTAGAGGCTCCATATGAAATTTGACTTCAATCGGCCCAACGATTTCCGAGGAGAAGCAGTTCGAAAATTTTCACATGTTTCGCCTCGGCGAGGCTGTACTAAATGGAATGTAATATTTCGCAAGTTCATTGATAAGATCTCATTGATATTTATCAGTATGCCAAAAATTGTTTAAATATTCCAAGCGGTTAAGTCACTATCACCAATTTTCACAAACGGGTTACGGACGGATAGATAGACAAACCATATATGGCTTGGCGGCCATTTTGGTCATGTGTCCTGGACCCCATGAGCAATTTTTGGTTTCCCCCATCCCATAGAGGCTCCATATGAAATTTGATTTCAATCGGCCCAACGGTTTCCGAGGAGAAGCAGTTCGAAAATTTTCACATTTTTCGCCTCGGCGAAGCTATACTAAATTGAATGTAATATTTCGCAAGTTTATTGGTTAGATCTCATTGATATCTATCAGTATGCCAGAAATTGTTTAAATATTCCAAGCGGTTAAGTCACTATCACCAATTTTAACAAACCGGTTACGGACGGACAGACAGACAAACCATATATGGCTTGGCGGCCATTTTGGTCATGTGACCTTGACCCCATGAGCAAATTTTGGTTTCCCCCATCCCATAGAGGCTCCATATGAAATTTGACTTTAATCCTGCCAACGGTTTCCGAGGAGAAGCAGTTCAAAAATGTTCGAAAATTTTCACATTTTTCGCCTCGGCGAGGCTATACTAAATGGAATGTAATATTTCGTAAGTTCATTGGTTAGATCTCATTGATATCTATCAGTATGCCAAAAATTGTTTAAATATTCCAAGCGGTTAAGTCACTATCACCAATTTTCACAAACGCGTTACGGACGGACCCAAAGAAGGTCATGGTCAACCCAGGGTCACCATTTTAGCAATTTATGAGAGGCCTACATCCCAGATGCTATTTATCAAGTTTCGTGGAAATCTGCCCAGTGGTTCTGGAGAAGACTATTTTTGAAGGGTTTTTACCATATATGGCCTGGCGGCCATTTTGGTCATGTGACCTGGACCCCATGAGCAAATTTTGGTTTCCCTATCCCATAGAGGCTCCATATGAAATTTGACTTCAATCGGCCCAACGGTTTCCGAGGAGAAGCAGTTCGAAAATTTTCACATTTTTCGCCTCGGCGAGGCTATACTAAATTGAATGTAATATTTCGCAAGTTCATTGGTTAGATCTCATTGATATCTATCAGTATGCCAAAAATTGTTTAAATATTCCAAGCGGTTAAGTCACTATCCCCAATTTTCACTTACGGGTTACGGACGGACAGACAGACAAACCATATATGGCTTGGCGGCCATTTTGGTCATGTGACCTTGACCCCATGAGCAAATTTTGGTTTCCCCCATCTCATAGAGGCTCCATATGAAATTTGACTTCAATCGGCCCAACGGTTTCCGAGGAGAAGCAGTTCAAAAATGTTCGAAAAATTTCACATTTTTCGCCTCGGCGAGGCTATACTAAATGGAATGTAATATTTCGTAAGTTCATTGGTTAGATCTCATTGATATCTATCAGTATGCCAAAAATTGTTTAAATATTCCAAGCGGTTAAGTCACTATCACCAATTTTCACAAACGGGTTACGGACGGACAGACAGAATGACAGACTGACAGATTGACAGAATGACAGAATGACACGGTGATTTTAGGGCACTCTTAGAAAAAACCGACTTCAGTCGGTTGCTTTTTCTGCGGGTCGTGCAATAAATTCTATGCCGATGGCTGTCTTCAATGTGATTCATTTTCTTAAATAAGAGTTCAAATTACATAATATTTGGCACAAATGTTCTGTGAAGTCACAACGTGATAAATGTATCACAGATTTTTTATTATCCTATTCCATTTGGGCTGAAATGAAGCTTTTGTTCAATATGATCAATTAATTTCGTTTCAGGAAAAAGCTAAATCTTTCATTTGAACAAGGTCAGAAAACAAATCTGTGATGCATTTAATTTTATAAAGCATGTCTTTGTGATGACTATCACCGGGAAAGTACCCCACCTTTTTTTTAAGAAATGGCAACAACGGATTTCAAGAAAAAAAGAGTAAAAACTCAAATTGTGTTACTTTTCATTTAATAACACCAATACCACTCATTTTTATACAATATAAAATGGCTTATTTTATACTTGAGTTTGTTGGCTTTAATTTGATGTATAGCATGATAGAATCCCTTCTTGCACACCAGACAGGGAAACCCGTGATTTTACCCTGGGATAGAAATTTATGTTCTGACCCTGGTGTTACGACCCCAAATCGAATATTATCGCGTGTTTGATAAATGTACTGGTTGATTACAACCTCATGCGCGGCGTCGTCATGCGCGACGTCACTAAACATTCCTGTTGTGTCATCACAAAATGGCGGACGTCGGTACCCGAAGTGACAGCAGCATTAAAAATTCGCAAGAGAAATGGAAGGTTTGCAAGAAAAAGAATCCTATATGGGTGTGAGGGGTGGATAGAAAAATCCGTCCCTCCGGATCACTGTCCGGCATCACTCGGCAAGTCTCGTGATGCCGGACAGTGACCCTCGGGACGGTTTTTTCCATCTACCCCTCACACCCATATAAGATTCTTATAATATCACCCTACTCGCGTTTTTCGATTCCGTATCACCACCCTTGCTGGCTTTGAGCACATTTGCTGCGACGTAAGAAAACAATCACCAGACGTTCGAAATGATGACGTCACTTACACACGGGAGCGTAACGTATACATTTTCCACCTATGTATGCTAAAAAAGTCTTTTCCGCTTTTGATATTTCCATTAGCGTCTAGTATTTCGTGTTTGTGTTTCTCTTCCCTTTGGTGTCACTGATGGGAGCTGTGGGTTAATTGAGCATTGCCTTCACTTCTATTTTATATGTTTATTGGAAGCAAAAAAAGATATACAATAAACATTTTTACCATATGACGTCGCGTCTGAGAGTGTAATAACGCCATGTAATAAATTCGATAATCCACTAGTGGATTAAATATGCAAATTAGTTAGATACGCCCCGTAACGTTACATGTAAGACGTCCTTAAGTACGTCGCGTTTACTAATGGCAGAATAGTGCCTTTTTTTTATAAAACTATCGTGGATAAAATGCGTTTAAAAAGTCATATGATAAATAGAATCTTGCATTCGTGCTCACGTATTATTGAATTTATTAATCTCGTTGAGGAAAAGAGATAAAATGCACGGCATTTTCGTTTAATAAATTCAATAATACATGGATACTCATGTAAGATCCTCTATATCACTGTAGTAACTTGATATGCCGCACTGTATCACGTATTTTGGATGTTTCCACATCTTACGCATCACGTGAGACGCTCCGCGTCTAGTGTGATACGTTGATCGGGAAACATCAACTCGACGTGATACATTGCGGCAGTCTATTGGTAGAGTGGGTGTGGCGCTCTCAAGGGAAAAGGAATAAATCGCCTGGATTTGATGAGATCCCGGCAGATATTTTTCGCAATGACTCGACTGTTTCTTATCTGCATATTTTATTTAATGTGTGTTTTAGATCCGGCATGATGCCGTCTGACTGGGGAAAAGGAATTATCCACCCAATTCCAAAATCCAGCACTGCAGATTATAGGGATCCGCTTTCATATAGGGGCATTACCTTAGCAAATTCTATGTATAAGATATATTGTCATGTGTTAAATGAAAGGCTGTCTAAATGGGTTGAGGCAAATGATATTGTACTTGATAACCAAAATGGCTTTCGAAAACAGCGTAGTACTGTTGATCAGATTATGTCACTTGTAAATATTATAGGTAGCCCGGTTTCCCATGGTACCAAGGTAGTTAATGTTACAGTATAAATATTTCAAAGTTAGAGCTTTTCAGCACTGAAATAATTTTATGTTAAATTTCTAAAGGGACTCTTCTTACAATTAAGGAGGAGTACCGAACACAATGTTTCAGTTTGTATTTATAAACCTGCAAGATATGTACCTAGGTAGAATTTTCTCATGTCAAAAGGCATTCCCATGGTACCAAGGCAACAGAAAAGTGACAAATGTAGCAAACCAATTTGACTAGGAATACATTTAGTAGCGTTTTATATTATTTAAAGCAATAAACAGCAGTTTTCAGGTGGAGGAAAACTGCAAAAATGATATAAAATAATCTTTGGCTGCTTTTAATCCCGACAATGTCATATTAAAGTAAGCTACAATTAAAACACAGGGGTACAATTCATCACAGGGGTTATGTGATAGTCAAGCAAGTTTGTTTCAGCATATAACTTTAACTTCTAAGCTTATCCTCTGAAGTGTCATTGGGGCATAGAAATTCTGTGAAAGTTTATATTGTTTTATTGAATGCATGCATAGAACATCTGTGCACTTAGGGCTAAAATTTACTTTCAATGCTAAACAAATACCCAGATCTATAGAAGGCAGTTTATATAAACAGGAAACACCCTAAATGGTTCTTCCCTATTTCGGTTTAGAAGAACTATCTAAGAAAATCTTAAGCCACAAAAGAAAAATCATTAGTAATGTCAAACATAAATAAAAGACAAATTTACCAACCAGGGGGTGGAGAGAAAATGTGAAATATCATATTTCACCCGTTGTTTAATTCCCTAGATATTTATCCAGATAATCATCATCACAATGCAATGAAATATATTTCAGTAGAAAGAGACATATCCTACTTCATTGATGTGAGAATATCAAGCCAATGGGAATAGTGCGGGATTCAAAATGCAGCAAAATATTGTTTACCCCGGTATCATGGAACCCTTGGTACCATGAGAAGCTAGTATACAAGGAAGAAAAATAAGTTAGCAACACATTGTGCCTTCATTGATTTAAGAAGGCTTATGATTATATTAACCGAAATATTCTATGGGAAAGGTTACAGATGGCTGGTGCCAGTAGACATTTGCTAGTAGCGATACAGTCCTTATACACAAATGTGGTTTCTTGTGTTTGAATTAACGGTATGTTCACTGACTGGTTTACACAAAATACAGGCCTAAAACAGGGCTGTCCACTGTCACCAATCCTCTTTAACGTATGCATTAATGATATGGCATTTAAAATTCAGGATATAAGTAAGGGTGTAGATGTCAGTAATGAGAAAGTCTGCATTCTTTTATATGCTGATGACATAGTTTTACTGGCTGAGAGTGAGGATGATCTACAGTGTATGTTAAATGTCTTATCAGTATGGTGTGACCAGAATGATATGAGTGTGAATTGTACAAAAAGTAATATTGTCCACTTTCGTCCTCCCTCTCAAAGAAGAACTGCATATGTATTTACCTGTGGTAATGAGAATTTAAAGATAGTCGACAATTATATGTATTTGGGATTATTATTGCATGAAATTCTTGATGATAGCATTACGGCTAGAGCGGTGGCTAAGAGTGCCAGTGGGGCATTAGGTCTATTAATAGCCAAATCAAAAGCTCTTGGTGGCATCCATTACAAAGTTTTCTCAAAGTTGTATGACACCATGGTATGGCCGGTTGTTTCTTATGCAGCTGCGGCTGGGGCAATAAAACATATTCCTGTATTAACGCAGTGCAGAATAGAGCAATGCGTTTCTATCTGGGCACAGGTAAATATTCGTCCAACGCCGCTGTTTCCGGAGACATGGGCTGGCAGCCAACGAGTATTAGACAGTGGAAGGCGGCATGTGCTTACTGGTACCGAGTGTCGGTCATGGCTGAGTCAAGATTAAATAAGGGTATATTCCTATGGAGTAAGTCAAAAGAAAGTCGGTCTTGTAAAAACTGATATTTCAATGTTAAGGAAATGCTTTGTAGCCTAGACCTAAACAGATACACCACTGGTTCATTTGTAGCAAGAATGGTTTTCTGTCACAGGTAATTCGTAAGCTAGAGCAGAGGCATCTGGCTGAATGGCTAAATATCGTCCAAAATAATGCTGGAAGACTAGAGCAGGGTGGCAATAAGCTTAGAACATACACTTTGTTTAAAACTGACTACCATGCTGAGTCATACTGCCAGTTGTTTCTGCCATTCAAACACAGACGTGCATTGTCTAAATTCCGATGTAGGGTAGCCCCGTTACGCCTGGAAACAGGAATGTTAGAATGTTTAGAGGCAGATCAGAGAATCTGTCCAGTGTGTCATCGCTCAGTTGAAGATGAAAAGCATGTTTTATTGCATTGCCCCTTTTATTTGGATTTTAGAATTGCTTTGTTTAGAAAATCAAGTGAATTGAATGCTAGTTTCCAAAATTTTACTGATAACGAACAGAGTCAACATGTCCATGGGATGAGCACGATGGTGGGTCCTGTTTTATTTGGTGAAAAATTGCAAATATGTAGGGGTGTATTTTAAACTGTCGTTTGTGCTGTGGGTTGGCTGGCTTATCGGGGCTGCCTCGGGCGGACTTTTGGTGCCTAGGCCGTGTAGGGAAAAAAAAAAAAAGATTTCACTTTCTGTCGTTTTAAGCAGTGTTAGTGGGGTGGCCATTATGGCATGGGCATGTTGAATTGATTTGGGCATAAGCTTTTAATGCACTGTATGTTGGTGCAGCTGACGTGGTCTCTGTAATTCTGTTTAAGAACGGCATGGTACTGTTTTATTGTCTGTCAGTATTTTATGTATTTATATGTGTATTTTATGTACCATGAGGAGACTGAAATAAACAATAAACCAAGAATGAGCCCGCCAAGCGAATTTGTGTCTTCATTTAACTGCGCATGCCTAGCCATTCAGAGGGGCTAGGGATATGGCTTTCTGTCTGAAGGTTCCTCTTGATTCACTGCTTGTACGAGCGAGCAGCGAAGGTTCTGGCGAGACTGCGCGGATGCGCAGGCTCGCCTGAACCTTCGCTGCTCGCACAGGCGATAAGTACCAAAATCGCTTGGCGGGGCCCAAATAACTGTAATAATAATGTGGATTTATCACGTTCCATTAACCTTTACCACTCTCTAGACTAATCAGCAGACGACAATTTTTTGATATTTTTTATATTTTTCCCAGAAAACAGGATTTGACATCTCACGCAAATTGTCTCCTGTTTTCTGGTAATAATAATAAAATAAAAAAATGTCGTCTGCTGAGAAAAATAGCCAGCATGCAGAACGTTGATCTCTGTTTTTGGAGCAGGGGGCGCTTCATAAACATTTCGGCTGCGCCTAGAAATCAAAGCACTGACAGCACTGTAACACCGCTTATTATTCAAACAACGCTTATTGTGCATGTGAATAATAAGCGATGCGAGTGCAAACTTTGTGTGGACAATAAGCTGCGTTACACAATACACAGCACTGGTGTGTCGACTGTCTATGGGTTTAGGTTGGGAAAATTGCCGTGGACTGAGATTTAAACCATTTCGTTTAACCATAAAATTCCAGTTGTTTTAAGTAAACAGTGTAGACCCTGATCAGACTCCGCGTTCCACCATTATTTATAGTAACGATAATAACAATACTAATAATAAAGTTTGGTCGGGGTTTTCAGTGTCGTGGGCTGCGTGAGGCCTTTTCTGGGTTTTGATGGCGTCGTTCCGATTTAGTTTCTAAAAGATTTGGACTTGCGTTCCATCTGCGGCGGGGCGTTTTGGAACCCGAATTTTGTGGTGATTTGGTGTTCGGGCTCAGAAAGATATATTCTTGCAATGGCTTTGGTGCCCGGTTTCGTGGGGTCATTCTTCGGTGTGTGTGGGTGGGGGATGGGATGCTTTGCCTCTGGTCGGGCCCACCGGAGTCTTACTGTTGATTTTCTTTTGCTCCAGCATTTCAGTTATACCATGCGGTCGTCTCTATAATTGTTTGAATTTTATGTTTTCGGGGATGTTGCACTGATGAGTGCGGACCGAACAAAATTATTTGTCTAAACCCCGACAGATTGCGACAGCGTAAAATCGATTTAAACCCTACAGTGAAATATTTTTCACTGACCGTTCCAGGGCGGTTCTTTTATCGCGGTTTATTTTTGTTATAGTACTTCCTTGAATGTGTGTATTGCTTATATATATATATATTTGTTTTGGATAGCCAATTGGCCATTTTGTGGGAAAGTACAATGTAACTGCCCCTTTGGCTTTCTACCAGTGATGTTTCCATTAGGGTCTAGTTATTTCATGTTCCCGTTTCTGTCCCTTTGGTTTCACTGATGGGAGGTGTAGGTTAATTGTATCGATTTCTGATCGTTGCCTTCACTTCTGTTTTATTTATAGAGGTTTAAATATTTATCTTCCTGACTGTCTCAGGCGCGGATTACCCGCACACGGTCAACAATACTTGTTTCTTTTATATTATTATTACTTACGTTGTTCAAAAGCTCGTGTCCAGCAAACTGGTGGGACTAGAAGTTTGCCTTCTTGCATGAATTTACTTCAAGTTCTGGTTTACTTTCCTAGAAGCTGCAAAGGCTCAGATGAGATTGCGGTTATGCCGTAGCCTTTGCTCATATACTATGCGACATGTATATTTTTTCAGTTAATGAAATGTACCAAGTGTTTACTCTAAACAGAACTGTTAACATAATTTTCTGCTCAGAAATTTTTTCCTTTTAAATATGTGGAAAAGTTCACATGTTTCTGTCTCTGTGTTTTCTACACTCAGTATCCTCTAATATGAGAGCACTTTGGGGACAGTTCAAAGTGGTCTGTAAGACCACTTTTGAATAGTCCTAAAGGTGGTCTTAATGAAGGAATTTTACTGTATTTAAAACAATTAAGCCAAGGGCATGGCTTTACTCGCAAAAACGTTTGATGAAATAACTCGAAGGTACGAAAATATTCTTTGATGATTTGATAGACTAAATGGTATCATAAGAGATGGAATTTTAAACCCGGCCCTAGATACCCGATGATTTATTAATTATGGTTTTAATTGTGTTATTCTCATCTATCAAATATTGATCTTCTAATGACTTGTCTTATAAGTCCCCGCCCAAATGAAATGCACAATGTATACAGTTTGATTTATTAAGTTATATTGATAATAAGTTAATTGAGAGACTTAAAATTAATCTGATAAAGGACATCATTTGCAAGTTGATACCTCCGTAATATAAGTCATCTTTGATTGATATGATTTATAGACCGATTGCGCCTACTCACAACAAAGCTTACATAGAATCCTTAACAGAGTGGACACAAACCAGCCTGCGAGAAAGCGGAAGCTGATCTAATGAGTCAACAATGCTCGCTCAAGAAAGGTAGATATTGTAAATCTTCCAAACTATCTTCAAGCAACGAATCATTTGGCAGAACAAATACTTTTCAATGAATCTAGTCTTTAAATCACATGTCGGTTAGCTTGTTTGGCTCAAATGTGGACGAAGAGATCAGTTTCAAACTGATATATCTTAGTTCACTGCACAGTTCAACTTCTCAATGATATCAGTTTAATAGATCAGCGATCGATTGCTGGTAACCTTTAATTGGCAGTAGAAATATAAGATGGAAGATGCCCTTAATAAACACCGACTTAATCTTGAGTGTAATATCAGCTCCGTCGCGGAAAAACCTGTCGTCGCGGGTTTTGACTCCGTAAGACAAAAACCGACCTAATCGGCTACACAGACTAGCACTAGTCTTGAAATCTTAGACAAAGAAACCATAGGCATTGTACTATCCAATCAGCGAACACAACGATACTGATCAGACTGCGCATGCGCAGTCTGATCAGTATCTTTGTTGTTCGCAAATACCATAAAACGGATTTGCTCATAACACGGCGTATATCTAAATATGATTTGTACCACTTTGCTTCGATTCACAAATATCATTGAAAAATTAAAACGGTATTGTTCTTTCGCGGGATCCGTATTGATGTATTAGAGAACGCACACATTGTTGAATTTGTACATTTTGGCTTTTTATCATACAGTATATCTGCTTACTCTACACCCTGCACTTAAAAAGTCTGGAATAAAACCGAAAATACATGACAGTCGTTTTTTTTTGGTTTTGTTTGATTGATTGCTTTGGTTTGAAATTTAAGCTGATATTGCCTCCTTTTAAGTTTTGAACTTCCGAATAAATACGAATTATGAATGTGACCCTTTGGTGAAACCATTTAAAGAATTTGTAATGGAAGGTGTATTCATTTTCTGCATGTCAGAATGGCTGGGTTAGGCAAATGCGTCGTGCACTTCCATCACTAGGGCGTTCAACTGTTATTGGCTTACAGTTGGGCAAGGCCTGCTGTCCAATTTCTAAGGTTAATCTGACTGACGTTTAGGGTCGAGGTACGTATCATGATGTAATTGCGATCCTTTTATTTATGTGTGCCTTCATGACTTCTTTCGTGGTTTATACTGCCGCGGTTTATTTTTGTTATGGTTCGTCTTTGAATGTGTGTATCGCTTATATCTTTTTTATGGCCAGTTTGTGGGAAATTAACTGTCCTCTTGGCTTTCCGCTGTTGGTGTTTCCATTAGGGTCTAGTTATTTCACGTTTGTCTTTCGCTTTGGTGTCTCTGATGGAAGGTGTAGGTAAATTGTATCGGTTCCTTGCCGTTGCCTTTTCTTCTATTTTTCATTCAATGGCTTGCGTTGGTTTTTACCATTCTCTTCTTTCAATGGCTTGCCTTGGCTTTTACCATTATCTTCTTTCAATGGCTTGCGGAGGCTTTTACCATTGTCTTCTTTCAATGGCTTGCGATGGATTTTACCCTTATCTTCTTTTCAATGGCTTGCGATGGATTTTATCCTTATCTTCTTTCAATGGGTTGCGATGGATTTTACCATTATCTTCTTCAAATGGCTTGCGATGGTTTTTATCGTTGTTCGTGGCTTTGCCCTTCTCGATTGGATTATTTCAACGGCTGAAGGTGCTGAGGATTGTGTAGCTAAGTTTACCTCTTTGGTGAGAGCTAAGGGCTAACTTCCCATCACAGGTCCTGGTGTATGAATGTCATTTGACTCGTCACCAGTAACAATTCTGGTTCTGATTCTGATTGCTTTTACCATTCTCTTCTTTCAATGGCTGTCGATGCATTTTACCATTCTTTTCTTTCAATGGCTGGCGATGCATTTTAGCATTCTTTTCTTTCAATGGCTGGCGATGCATTTTACCATTCTTTTCTTTCAATGGCTGGCGATGCATTTTACCATTCTTTTCCTTCAATTACTTACGATGGCTTTTACCATTATCTTGCGATTATTGTTACCAGTCTCTTCTTCAAATGACTTCCGTTGGTTTTTATTGCTGTTCGTCGTTTTTCCTGTGAATAACCTTTCAGCAGTGAAATATCAATGGCTCGAACACCGACATCCATTCGAATGACTTGGGTTGACCTGAACCTGTCTTACAGCAATGTCAAGTCTGATCTTTTATCTTAATGAAAACGATTTGTTATTTACCGAAAGCTATTGCAGCAAATAAAGAATGAAGCAGAAGCCAATGTTTTTCTTTGACCCTGGGTCAAGGTTACTGTTTCTCAGAAACAGTGTGCCAGTTGAAACCAAACCATATATGAAAGGGTTGTGGAACAAGTAGATTAAAATTTATTCAAATGCGCCCTGTCACGTGACCAAGTTGGCTGCCATGCCCGTATTTAATAATAATAATAATAATAATAATAATAATAATAATAATAATAATAATAAAATACAGTATAAAAAGTAAAACTTTTCTATTCCTGAACCATTTGGTCAATGACTATGCAAATTTGTATTTAACATTTGGTAAAAAGATGAGGGTCGAGGTTGGATTCCCCAAAAACAAATACCCACCCCTTCCACACACACCACACGGTAATTATCCCGGCGGTACTTTCGATGCGGATTCATTTTAAAATGCTTTCATTTCAACACTCCTGTGTGTCCAAGTTATTTAGTTCAGTAACTGAGCTGTTAGAAAAGAGCAGCTAACTCAGCTTGTCGACTGTGGTTTTGTTGTTTGTTTCCCTTTGAAGTTTTGGATAGGCTTTAGTTTCCGATTCGATAAGTTCGTGTAGTATTTTCATACATTTAATCTTTATATCATGATGCTTTGTTGACCATGACCTATTTTACAGAATGGTAAAATCCGATCACTATTGCTAAAAATAATATTAAACAAGGGAACGTTCGCAAATTATTGCAGCCTATGGTATCAGTCCCTGTAAAAAGAGTAATTGAAGCTACATGAATATTAAGTTCAGCCATTCTTTGACCTTGTTCCAAGGTGATTTGAAAAAAAAATCTACGATGAAAGCTCTATCAGACAAGGAAAAGAAACTTTCAATAAGGGAAATGGGAACATCTGGCAGATTTCTCCGCCATTTTCAAAGAGAGACAACTTTCTGGACTTCCTGTTTGCTTTTCTGTAAACCCTGTCCCACTATTCTTTCCTTTCAGAGTTGACCCCTATTGACATGGGAGACAAAAAATTTTCACAGGAATTGCCTCCCATGAAGGTGTTCCCATTCCCCTTTAATGATTATTTACGATATCTCAAAATCCAATACACCGACGATCTTGTTACTTTGTATGTAGCATCATATACCATGAGCAGTATTTGGCCCCGCCCGTCGGGGCTTGGGAGAAATATATTAGGCCGCATGATGCTTCAGTACTGGTAAACCGCTTAGAAGGTCTAAACCTGCCCAGGCATAGTGTTGCGAGCGGACCGTCCAATGCATATAAATGGTATTGATTTAATCGGCCGGCCGGGATCATCTCAATGTCGGGTAAAAAGTCCCAAAATGGGAAGCAACGTCTCAAAAATGACCTAAATAATGTTGACGGGGACGTTAAACATCAAATCAAACAAAAAACATGAGCAGTATTCGGTTCCTTGAAATCAGAAATGATGACTCTAGATTGACCTTTACATGTTTGATGGCAATGCCATATTCGGTGCGCAAGAATATTGCCAACCCGACAGGCGACGACTCCCCTCCATGCACCCTCCCCCAGGATCACTAGACGCCGCGGAAGGGGTAGATTATGGTCTGAATGAGTAGATTTTCGAGTTGTTTGTTTATTTGCTTCTAACACACGCCCTAAGGCACTTATTGATTTACGCGGCCCATAGTTTAAGCCCATTGTATTCTGGTGGACTTTTCCTTTGTTTTATGTTAGATTTGTAATTTAAGGGGTGACTTGTCTATTATTTCGTTTCTTTTCTATTTTTGACGGGAAAACTGTAAACAAACAGTGTAGATCCTGATCAGACGCCGCATAGTGCGGCGTCTGATCTGGGACTGCACTGTCTGCCTATGTTTTCCGGATAAGAATGGTTTAACAGCGCCAAAACATTCAGATTAACAGTTTGTACTTCACACCTCGTTGTGACAGTAATATGGAATCCAGCTATAAATAAACTCAGTGTTTGGATTCCACAAAGGTGCCGCCCAAAATATATATCCTGCTAGACGAGCGACTGCAAAAGATACAGAACGGCAAGAATAAGGCCACCCTGTGTGAAACGTCACTGCCACTTCTGAAATTTCCCAAGATTCCTCAAATGACCCTAAGAAGCTTCGCTTAATTACAAATGATGACTAGACTGGACTGTCCAAAGGTTCGCTGTTCGCACATCAGTTTTCATTCGGGTTTTGCTCTGTTGTGCCAGAATGCGATCTAACAGGTTGGCATTTTTCGCAGAAGATTTATGCATTATTCGAGAGTTCGTCATTCCATTCCGAAGAAGTCATGTTCCCTTCGACAATCATGCAACCTTGCAGTTATAAATTCTTTCATTTAATAGCTTTGACCTTGTCCAAGTGTCAGAAGATAACAGTGTAGTTCCTGCCCAGACGCCGGGTTGTTTAATGGTCGCTGTTTGCCTATTACAGCGAACGGAAAAAGAAGCAAATTTGTAACTAATTCACACCTTAATATGCTAAACATGTAAACGTCCATAAAACCTACACTTCAGGGGAATAGATACAGGGGAGGCAGCTCCTGCAAAAATAGTTTTGTCTCCGGTGTAAATAGGGGTAAGGAAACTTAAGTGTAGACCCCTTTTCCCACAGAAAAGCGAACAGGAAATTCCGCGTTGTCTCCCTTTGTAAAAATGGCGGACAAATCTGCCAGTTGTAGCCATTCCCCTTAATTACCTCATTGTTCGTACTAGTTTATGGACTAATCGTTTCAAAATTACTAAACGTTGTAACTTAACGGTGCTGAGGTCCACGTGACTATAACTGATTTGTACGAAATCCAGGAAACGACCATGTATAGCCAATCGCGCTATTCTGATGGTTGTAAAGTCAGATTGGTGTGTAAAGAGGGTGGACTGGACTCGTGCTGAGCTTGACAAACGGGTCAGACCCAGTTCAGACTGTAATGGTATACGTTGTCTGTCTAAAGTACAGGAATTTAAGGTTTAAACGAAATGGCTTAACCCTTATTCTGCTGTTCACAACAACCCCTAGCTTTGCAAACAGTGTAGATCCAGATCAGATGGCTTCTAAGGAAGCCATCTGATCAGGATCTACACTGTTTGCTATTCAGTTTGTGAATTTGCAGGAATAAATTTTATCAAGTAATTTGATTGGTTCAAAGTCAGAGAAGGGTGTGGCTAAATTTATTATGGAGCGGGATAAGGGTTAAATCATCGACATGCAGGAGATGATTAGTATAAGCATTTATGCTTGGTTTCAAATCATGTGGAACTTTTTTTCATACAACGTGTTATTGTATACTTGTTATTCAGAAGCATTAATAAATATTGTTTACACCAAATCATCGACAGTTTACCTCGGCCCCCGCCTATCGGGGCTTGCAGAAATAGATGGGCTGCATGATGCTTCAACGCAGAGCTGAAATCCGACCGCATACGAGTACTGGTAAACCGCTTAGAGGATCTAAGCATGCCCAGGTAAAGCAGTGCGAATCGCACCGTCCATGCTTATAAACCCTATTGGTTTCATTGGGCGACAGGGCTTGAGATGCCATTTTATCTCTGTGTCGGGTAAAAGTCCCACAAAAATGGAAGCAACGTCTCCAAAATGACCAATACAGTGTTGACGGGGACGTTAAACCTCAAATCAAACCAACAAACATCGACAGTTTACCCTCAGAGACAATTGACCCACCTGAGCTGCTGCTGCTGTGATTACAGTTTCTCAGTTAATCCTCTTTGTACCAAATGGAATCTTCCTCCTTATATATAGCAGGAGTCCATTCCAAAACTAAGGGGTGTCAGCTTGTGCTTTCTTCAAAATCTATTTGGAAATTTGCTGAAACTTATGTAAGCAGTGTGGGCCCTGATCAGACGCCACAGAACGCGGCGTCTGATCTGGGTCTGTACTGTTGCCAACTACTCTTTTTGGGGTTTCCGATACAAAATGGCTTAGTAGTGGATACGGGATCGCGGTTATTTTCAGTAAAGGACAGTCCAACCAACATTATCAAGAAAAGGCGATAGGCAATCCCATTTTGTTCCTCCTTATATAATATATGGGCTCCGTCAAGCGATTTTGGTACTTATCGACTATGCGAGCAGCGAAGGTTCAGGCGAGCCTGCGCATCCGCGCAGTCTCGCCAGAACCTTCGCTGCTCGCTCATACAAGCAGTGAAGCAATAGGAACCTTCAGACAAAAAGCCATATCCCTGGCCCCTCTGAATGGCTGGGCATGCGCAGTTGAAATTTGTCATGACGGAATGCTCGAAGACACAAATTCGCTTGGCGGGGCTCATATAGCAAAAGTGTATTTCAAAATTTTGGGATGCCAGGTTGAGTTTTCCTCTCTGCAAACAGTGAAGGCCCTGATGCGACGTCTGATCTGACTTGCCTTGGGGTTTCCGGTATCAAAAGGGTTAATGTCATACTCAAGACGAAATCCTGTTTCTTTAGACCCTTATATAAAATTTCTAATGTTTGTTTGTTTGTTTTTAGGTAAAGTCCCCGTCAACACTTTATAGGTCATCTTTGAGACGTTGCTTCCAATTTTGTGGGACTTTTACCCGACATTGAGATGAAATAACATCAAAAGCCCTGCCGTCCAATTTAACCAATAGGGTTTACATATATATGCATGGAGAAATCCATTCCTTCGTAAGGCAGTTTGCAGGTCGTCTCCAAAATTTCTTTACGTACGATAAAGCGCTGCAAGCACTGCATCATGCCCCGCCACCACACTTACATCAAACAAGTGTCATAAGACTGTCCAATGAAGGTGCATTAGTCTTGTTGATTTGAATACATAGCTGGGATGACTATTTTCTATGGCTCCAAAGGAAAGTAAACAAGAATTACAGTTCTCAGATTCTGCAGATCTCCGCATGGTGCTGAAGTTTACGGAAAATATGTCAAAACAGTTCCTTGGTTACAGAGTTTGTTTGTTTGTTTGATTCGAGGTTTAACGTCCCCGTCAACACTATAAAGGTCATTTTGGAGACGTTGCTTCCAATTTTGTGGGACTTTTACCCGACATTGAGATGAAATGACACCTCAAGCCCTGTCGCCCAATGAAACCAATATGGTTTATTAGCATGGACGGTCCGCCTTACACCGCGGTTCCTGGACAGGCTTAGATCCTCTAAGCGGTTTACCAGTACTAGTGTGTGGGCCGTGGAAGCATCATGCAGCCCATATATTTCTTCAAGCCCCTATGGGCGGGGGCAAAATTGGTAGAATCAAATATAATACAGAAAACGTTCAAAGAGCCATAACTTAAAACATAGCTTAGCAAGAATTAGGGTTCTTGTGTTCTCAGTGTCATCTTATGTTGCTCTTACTTTTGTAATGCTTCAGCAAAATCACTGAAACTGTTTTTTTAAAGTTATAGAAATGATGATTAGGTTCACTATTTACAGTTTTCAAAGGGAGGTGACTCCAAAAGCAGATAATTCAGTGTTGTGGTTTTATGCTTTCCATTGCAGATCATGGTGATGAACATTTGCATAACTTTAAAAAAAATGTCTTTCAAGTTATACAGCAGACGCAAATATAATTAAAAATCTATTTTTCAATGTTCAAATGGCCATAACTCAACAAGAAGAATAGTCAGCGTTACAGTTCTTGTCCTCTGGACCTCAACTTATAATGCTTTACATTTGTGTGAAGTTTCATCAAAATATCTAAACGATTCCAATTTACAAAGCGAACACGAGTAAACTATTGGTAGAAAAGGCTGTTTTCGAAATTTACTATGTTCAAAGGGCCATAAATGCAGAAGTAGGTTAACAGAGTTACGGTTCTTATGTTTTGTACGTTGTCTCAAAGAACTTTAACATTTGTGAGAGATTTCATGAAAATATCTCAAACAGATTTCAACTTTCAGAGGGGTATGGTTATGCTCACTGTTCGAAGAACAAAAACTCAAAAAGGAGGCAAACTAGAGTTATGGTAAATATTATCTGAACATGGTCTCATGGTTATTCACATTTGTATGAAGTTTCTTTAAAATATCTCTAACGATGTCAGTGTTATGCAGTGGACACAAGAACATGATAGAAATGGCTATGTTAACGGGGCAATGACTCCAAAAGTAGGAAAATCAGAATTTAGGTTCATATGTTCCGCACGTCGTCTCATCGTGCTCTACATATCTGTGAAGTTTCAAGAAATTATCCCAAAGGGTATACGAGTAATGGAGCGGATACGAAACTATGAAAGAAATGGCTATGTTCAATGTTGAAAGGGCATCAAGTCCAAAAGTAGGAAAATCAGAGTTACAGTTCATATGTTCAGCACGTCGTCTCACGGTACTCTGCATGTCTGTGAAGTTTCGTCAAAATATCTCAAACGGTATCAAAGTTATGGAGCGGACACAGTACTATGAGGCGCTGACGGACGTACGTACAGACGCTCACTAAAATCTGCATGCTAAACAGTGTAGATTTTGATCGCCACTGATCTGGATCTACACTGTTTGCTAACGTAGGAGTTGTCGAGTTCAGCAGGATAATGGTAAAATGTTTCAATATGTGAGCTTGTCTTAACAGCTCAGTGGCATTTCCATAAAACTGGAGCAATTCCCGGAATCTGAAGGTTATGATTTGACGTTCTATTTCGGGTAACGGATAATCCTAATCCGCTAATTGTTTCAATACCAGAGCTATTTGTTTTTGAAGAGGTGTTTCAGGCATATTTCTTCTGCCATTAACTACCTATGAAAAGAGCATGAACTTTGCTTGTTGGCACTGAAGTTATGTTTTATGTAAATATGAGACGATGTAGTGCAACAGAATATAGAATAAGGAAATTCAATGTAATGTTTAGTTTGTTTGTTTGTACTGGAGTTTACTGGCCCAGTCAACACTATTTAGGTCATTTTTGAGCCAGTCAGTTTACCTATCCACACTTTTCCTGGGCAGGCATATACGTAAGCGGTTAACCAGTACAGTGAGAAACTGACAACTGCCCTTCTTGAATCAGCGGAAGGAAGAGAATGACCGTAGAAAATATTTCATGATCAATCTCCACAAAAGAATATTGCCGACCTCGGCAGGTATCGAACCCGCGTCCTCCTGATCACCGGTCAGCCGCGCATCCGACTAATAATGTAAGTTCCATTGCAAGGAAATATGAAGGTTTCTGATTTTGTTTAAATTCATGTTCCACACATAGATTGTACTCGTTATAACTGTCTCAATCGTTGGAATCACCTGAGGATCTTAAATATTCAAAAGTAAAGTATACATCACGAAAACACGCCTATATAATGTTGACCTCTTGAACCCCAATTTTATATGGTAAAAGTGGGGTTTACAGGGGTAAACATTTTTCTTATTTCTGCTCCTAAATATAGATTGTGAGTACTCGTTATAACACGAGTACCCACAATCTATTATATTTTGAGCAAAAATTAGAAAAAACATCGCAATTTTTCACCTTAGAATTTTCGTTTTTTCGGTCTTACAGTTTGCAATGTATCTGTATAGGTGTGTTTTTGTTATGAAAAGAAAATTTGCACAAGGTGTAGACAATTATGTAAACTCCATACGTTGAACACACGCTTACAAATATGCAAGCCCAAAGTCCAAAGTCCCGACGCCACAACGTAGATTTTCGTAAGTATTGTTATCCTTATGACGGTTGCAAGAAAATTAAATAAGGTGCAATTGAAGCTTTATAAATTTTCAACAATAAGGCATCATTGCCTTTATAGCTTGACACAAACGCAAGGAAAACGCCGTTTTCTGAACTTGGTGTGTCTGGTTGAAAGTGAAATGCATGACGCATTTCAATTGCTTGTTATGTGACATGATTTCCTACACTTCGTGAAAAGAAACGATTTTGAGAAATTCTTGGGTTTAATGAAACAAAAACACTATTGATGTGTCAATGCATGAGTTTCGGTTTGTTTGAATTTTGTGAATTCTGTGTGCTTTGTCCAACAAGGGTATTTTGGACAATAAGCAAAATCTGTTTGATAACATCGGGATGTAATGCACAAGGATCCATTTGAAAATGCATGGGTTCATTGGCCATCATCTCTAAAATGGTACTCATAAAGGTTTCATGAAAGCAAATCTTTAATTTTTAGAGTTTCAGCGATGCTCATTTTGCACTGCAGTCTATGGACTACCTTGTAAGAAATGCAAAATTTGGATGTTACAGACTTTAATTCAAAGTCTAAGACTACGGAAGCAAACTTTTTGTGAGTAAAAATTCTCATCTGATTGGGATGATGTCTGAGTAAAGTGAACTCAAAGTTTGGCTTTTAGAAACTGACAGAAAGCATGTGGTTCCAGAAAACGTTCTTTTGAGCAATCAGAATGACGTTTTTATGAACCATTGCAGAAAATCTTTAATACATGTGCATAACCACTTGGCCAGAGCTAGTTGATCAATATTTATCACCCACATTTCACTACCACACTTTCTTCCCTAGAATGTAAACATTTTTCTTGATGCATTAATAGTTTAGGTTAGTATACTTACACGTGCTAAGCGCTTTACCCAACGTCGGTCAGCTCTGGGCCGAAGCACCCTGCAGCCAAATCTATTTCTTTAAGCTCCAATGGACAGGGGCTCTCAAATCAGCTATGTACTGAAATAAATAAAATAAATAGAATGCCATCTTTTATTTGAAAAAAAAAGCCCAATTTCCGGACCACATGGATCATATTTCATAACAATAAAGGCATTTTTAACATAAAATTGTAAATTTTATGCAGTATGCTATACATGCATCTGGTAAAGAAAGAACACAATGCATAATAACAAGAAAATATTCACACCATGAACTCTGGCCTGTTTCAAACTAAAGGAAGACATGTGTCTATAAAAATAAACTTCAGAATACTTGAAGGCTAGGTGGCTTGACTCTTTTTATTCAAGATGGAAGACTTCTTTGGTCGAAACTTTCACGATTACACGTTCAACGTTATAAATATCCATAATAGCTAAGGGAATTCAAGTGAGACAAATATTGTATATCTATAAACTAACAACAAAAAGCTATTCTTTACGAACATCTGCAAGCAAGGCCAGCTTGGTACATCTCTCAAACAATGGACGCCCGAGACTGGTGCACTTGAAACGGCAGATTTATAAAAATCGGCAGTTCAACTCTGCATTTATCTAAGGAATCTCTCTCTCTCTCTCTCTCTCTCTCTCTCTCTCTCTCTCTCTCTCTCTCTCTCTCTCTCTCTCTGTTATGTACAACGAAGCTCCAGAACTTGCCCGACAGTTGCCAATTGAATCCTAATGCAGTCCAATCCGGAGTGCTAAACGCAACTCCAGCAATGCAGGGTTTCTGTATCTTTGTTAACAGCAAAATCCCCTGAAGATTCTACAGAACCTGAAACCTGTAAAGGCAACTTGACCAGACCAACTTGAGCCCTTTTCGTTAAAACTGAGGGGGAAATTGCACCAATCATGCAGATGATCTTTGAGCGATCAATTAACCCATTGTATGCGGGGAAACCCCTAATGGGGTACCTTGGCAAACAGAGCAGACCCAGATCAGACGCCGCGGCGTCTGATCAGGGCTTGCACTATTTGCTGACAGAATTATCCGTCAAAAATAGAATAAAAACGAAAAAAAAATAAATAAATAAATAAGAAATAAAAAATAATCCTGACACCCCTTTTATGACAAATGGACTTGTCCAACATATAGCAATTGAAGAGTCCACCAGCATACAATGGGTGAAGACGGGTAAGATTTCAGCTGCTTGGTGCAAGTCCCAAGTTTTTGTTTGTTTGATTTGAAGGTTTAAGTCCCCGTTAACACTACATAGGTCATTTTGGAGACGTTGATTCCAATTTTGTGGGACTTTTATCTGACATTGAGATGAAATGCCATCTCAAGCCCTGTCGCCCAATGAAACCAATAGGGTTTATAAGCCTGCACCGCTCTGCCTGGGCAGGCTTAGATCCTCCAAGCGGTTTACCAGTACTTGTGTGCGGTCGGTTTCAGCTCTGCGTGGAAGCATCATGCAGCCCATCTATTTCTTCAAGCCCCAATGGGCGGGGGCTGGCATAAGTCTCAAGTAACCAATGTCTTAATAAAGGGTGAAAAGTCGTCCGCTGCCAATTAAATGCCGATTTTTCTGACTTGCAAACTTTGCCAGGCCCTCGGACATATAATGCCAGCTCACTTGGTAAAGCACCTTGACAAGCGTAAGGCTTTAGATGAAAATGTCGTGAGAGATACAACTAACCATGTTGATGGAGGAGTTTGCTAGAAAAGCAATCTTATTTGATACTTCTGGGCTTTTTCAAAGACATTTGATTAAATTATTCATTGTATGTCCTTTCGAAGCTCCTTCTGTATGGAGTGTGTGTGTGAATTCGGGTTTAACGTCACTTTCAACAATTTTTCAGTCATATCACGACGGTGTCTGGTTGCGACAGGGAGCTCAATGCTCACTTTTATAGTGCCGCCTCACTGAAGTATCATGTCCCAGACACATTACATGATACCACACCCAGTCACATTATCCTGACTCTAGGTCGACCAGTCCTAGCTCTACCCCGTAAATCTGAGTGCCAAGCGAGGAGCAGCTAGTACCATTTTTAACGACTTTGGTATGTCGGGATCGAACCCGTGACCTCCCGTTCCCCGGAGCGGACACTCTACCAACTGAGCTATCGGGGCCGGTCCCTTCTGTATGGAATCAAAGGAAATATTAATACTTGTAGTTATGGAAATCAGGAGTTTAGCCAGAACCAAAATATTATATACATTTTTCTCCGACATGGGGGCTGCAAAAACAAAAAGCTCACATAATGGCAGCCCATAAATAGTATGTAATGGAGAATATTTTACATTACGCACATGCGTAATATGCGTAACTGGCGTATGGAAACTTTTCATTGGGGCTAAAAACGCGTTCGAAACAGCCGTTGAAAAAAGGTGTCGTTGTTCGAGTCATCGACAGTTTTCTATATATCACTATGACATTACAAAACTATGTGCCACCCCTTGCTCAGATGAACGCAACGTGATTTACAAATCACACATCATAAGAGCCCCGGCAAGCGAATTTGTGTCTTCGAGCATTCAGTCATGACAAATTTTAACTGCGCATGCCCAACCATTCAGAGGGGCCAGGGATATGGCTTTCTCTCTGAAGGTTCCTCTTGATTCACTGCTTGTATGAGCGAGCAGCGAAGGTTCTGGCGAGACTGCGCGGTGCTCAGGCTCGCCTGAACCTTCGCTGCTCGCATAGGCGATAAGTACCAAAATCGCTTGACGGGGCCTATCTGAAAATCAGAAAATGATCAGATCGCATGTGTATGTTAAAAAGCTTTTCTGTCCGAGTGGGTGGGCATTAGAGTTGGCGGGTCTTGTCTGCAAGTACTGAGGATGATGGATGTTAAAATTGCTCTTAATTACAAATTAATCTAATAGGCCAATCAGAAAGGAATTAAGACGAATGGATACGGGTTCAGAGAATGCAACTCTCAAAAATGTGTTTTCACATTAAACATTTAGGAGCAAGCTGCTTGTTCTTATAACGAGAGAATTATGAAAACACAGGTAAAGCCACCAACTATCACCACCGATAGAAGAAAAACAGTTTGGATCATGGAAGTATACCATCAAGAAAACACGCCTATATTATTTTGACCCCCTTGAACCCCACGTTTATATAGTAAAACTGGGGTTTGCAGGGGTAAACCTTATTTTTCTTATGTCTGCTCTATAATATAGATTGTGGGTACTCGTTAGAACCGCCTCATCGAGGCGGTTCTAACGAGTACACACAATCTATATTTTGAGCAGAAATAAGAAAAATATCACAATTTTTCATCTAAAAATCATTTTTCCGGCGATAAAGGTTACAATGTATTCGTATAAGCGTCTTTTCGTAATCTAAATTAAAAACGAAGACAAGCACCACCACCGAAATCTTATAAACATAAATACATGTATACTGTAAAAGACATTTTGTTCAAAGGCCTCTATTAACAAAAAACTGACATTATCGCATGTTATCACATTTTCAGTAGTGATTTACTGAGATTCATCAGTGATTTATAACCTATAATTCACCCGAGTGAATTATTTCATTTCGAACGTTGCAAGGCGTCATTGCTGACGTCGTCTATAACAACAATAACAATAGTCGACGTTTAGCGGAAAATCTGATGAAATCATAGATGCCAGACTTCAATTTTCACGTCCAGTTGATGTTTTTGAGACAGACCTGCAACACGAGGAAAAAGAATGATTTTCTTAACAATACAGTTCTACTTTCATGACAGTGTTGCATCTGTATTTCGAGCACAGGATGATTTTTGCATTGAAATGAAAACAAGATGACGGCTGATTTCCAAACTTAACCACGCCTCCCGATGGAACAATTTTTGGTAAGAAACCAGAAGGGCTGAATTTGAGGATTCAAAGGTAAAACATAAATGAATATGTAATAAACTGCTTATTTATTTATTTTTTTTATCTATTATGAAAAAAAGTCACACGTTTCTTACTCGGAGGCCTTGGAACACTTGTAAATTATTTCTCCGTACTCGATCAGTAAAATCAAAGGACTGATAGTCTTAAGAGTCTGCTAGCTTGCACCGTAATGATGTAGTGATGTGTATATCGATACCACATTGTGTGCGGGGGCTAGCTTCGCCATAAAAGTACAATACCATAAATATGAGTGGTTTGACTTCTCCTTTCCAATATTCTCGTGGAGTGGCCTCCTACAAGTGAAACTATATACAGTTACCAAGGTTCTGCACAAAATGTGGCTGTAAAAGTATAAGACAATGTATATATGGTAGCAGTACACAGTTTCCAGCCTGTGCACATGGGGAAATTTCTTCATAAGTAAGGAAAGGGATCAAATTCAGTGTCTAAATACTGTTTGGCAATTATGAAAGCAATATCTTGAATTCAGTGTATTGTTTTTGTGTCATTGTGGAGAAATATGAATTAATTCATGGTCACATGACCTGGATATCAAGGGATGTAACTGAATATACGAAACTACTGCTATGCGAATTTTTCGCTATACTTTCTGTTTAAAATAGCTGTCTGACTTCATTTGGATATTGCTAAAAAGTAAACGGCTGGCAGGGGTCAATTTCTAGCCCCCTTTCATTTTTGGTAGGTGTACAATAGAGCTGAATGCTGACAATTGTCCTTGCAAATGCAGTGTGCTACCAGGGCTCCCTTGAAAACAGCAGAAAATTGTAAAAAAAAGCAGCTGAAGTGGGTGGGGTAGGATTTGTTTACATAAACACTACATTGGCTGTACAGTGTACAAACTATAGAAACCAGCTTCAAATTATTCTGTGGCAAGTCACAATGCAGAGATGACACAAAAGAGAAGGGTTGCAAAGTGTACTATTTGTTACGGCTCAAAAAACTTCGGCCGCTGCGCGTCCGAGTCTCGCCGACAGCTTTGAATAGTGGTTTGCTACCATTAACAAATATGTCAAATTTCAAAGTGCCATTTAGGACAATCTTTGTCATCTACTCCTTTACCGGAATCAATATTTAGACAAAAACAGCATTGTTTCTGATGAAATTGGGTCATAAAACTGAAATTTGTATATAAGCCTACAGGTAGGGTCTGAGCTAAGGGAGACATCTCCAAAATCAGAATTTTAGTCTAGATGTTTGTTATTTATTTTGGTACTGTCAAAGCTTATTCAATCTTAAATTAAAGGTGATTAAACCCATTTTGACCAATATTTTGGGCATTTCGTGTACAAACGATAGATTTTAAATGATTAATTTTCTGTCAATTTCAGCTTGAAAAGCCGTAATTCTGAAATAGTGTTAAATGGTTGCAAAGCACTGTATCCCATGCTGTCAGTGAGACTTTGATGCGCAGCGGACAAGGTTTTTTGAGCCGTAACAAATAGTTTCAGGTAACCAACTGTTGCTAACCTATTTTAAACAGGAAATCCCAAACCAAGACACTGGCAAATAGTGCACGCCCACATCAGTCGGCCTAAACTGTTGCATATGATGAGGACCCTCACTGTTTGCAAGAAAGAGAGTCAGTATTTATAATAAATTACTATAAACAACTAAACGCGTAAAATAGTTGTGTCTTGTTTATTTGTTTTTGTTTGGTTTTCTTGTGCGGGGGGGGGGGGGGGGGGGGGGTTGATTACTGCCATTTCGAGATTATTTCATGATATCGAGCTGATTTTGCATCATAGGTGGCAAAAACCGGAGTAGCCGGAGAAAAACACCCTGACCTCCAGTTGCAGAACTTGGTGTATCACATCGTGTGACCCGAGGCAGGCTCCCCACCACAGCCTTGACAGAACTAATGATTAAGAGTCAGCTCTCTATCCACTAGGCCACAGAGGCCCGTAATTGTGTCTTGTATGCTGGGGTATCCACAGCTTCTCTCAGCTGAGATTGACTGCTAGCAGCTGTGTTATGAGCTAATAATGACTGTTATTACTGTTTTTCTTTGATTCCACAATTAAACTCTTCATAATAAGGCGGAATTACTACCAATTTCACACTTTTGAGAAAAGTCATATTTGTCTCAAATTAAGGTAGCAGTACACAGTTTCCAGCCTGTGCACATGGGGAAATTTCTTCATAAGTAAGGATAGGGATCAAATTCAGTGTCTATATACTGTTTGGCAATTATGAATGCAATATCTTGAATTCAGTGTATTGTTTTTGTGTCATTGTGGAGAAATATGAATTAATTTCCTGGTCACATGACCTGGATATCAAGGGTTGTAACTGAAAATACGAAACTACTGCTATGCGAATTTATCGCTACACTTTGTTTAAAATAGCTGTCTGACTTCATTTGGATATTGCTAAAGAGTAAACGGCTGGCAGGGATCAATTTCTAGCCCCCTTTCATTTTTGGTAGGTGTACAATAGAGCTGAATGCTGACAATTGTCCTTGCAAATGCAGTGTGCTGCCAGGGCTCCCTTGAAAACAGCAGAAAATGGTAAAAAAAGCAGCAGAAGTGGGTGGGGTAGGATTTGTTTACATAGCCACTACATTGGCTGTACAGTGTACAAGCTATAGAAACCAGCTTCAAAGTATTCTGTGGCAAGTCACAATGCAGAGATTACACAAAAGAGAAGGGTTGCAAAGTGTACTATTTGTTACGGCTCAAAAAACTTCGTCCGCTGCGACAGCTTGGAATAGTGGTTTGCTACCTATGCTGACCCCAGCCTAGTAGTTTTCGTGATGTGCAATATGCCGTGTGCCTTAAATAAATGATTTCCAGAGACATATATAGAATTCCTTTTGCAGTATAGTGTTCGCAGCTTAACAAAAAGGATACCCACGACTGTCAACCTATTGTTTGCGAGGGCTGGCTTCGCGTTAAGTCTATACATTTACATATTCCTAATAAGTTTTTAAATATCTGAAAACAATCATCGCGACTGCAAATGAACTCAAGAGATAAAGAAAAGACTCTAAAGAGGATTCTGGTGAAATGCGCACTAAGTGTGATTAGGCCTCAAATAAAGTTGTTTTCTGTGCAGGCTGTAAGCTGGCGTTCTGTCTAATATGAGATTAACAGACAGCTTTACGAATGTTTGCAAGAAGGTGACAGGGACCATTTCCATTGGACGTGTTCGCAGCTTAACAAAAAGGATACCCACGACTGTCAACCTATTGTTTGCGAGGGCTGGCTTCGCGTTAAGTCTATACATTTACATATTCCTAATAAGTTTTTAAATATCTGAAAACAATCATCGCGACTGCAAATGAACTCAAGAGATAAAGAAAAGCCTCTAAAGAGGATTCTGGTGAAATGCGCACTAAGTGTGATTAGGCCTCAAATAAAGTTGTTTTCTGTGCAGGCTGTAAGCTGGCGTTCTGTCTAATATGAGATTAACAGACAGCTGTACGAATGTTTGCAAGAAGGTGACAGGGACCATTTCCATTGGACATGCCGCAGCTGTACAGCAACTTTCCCATCACTTCAATCAATTTCAGACACACTGCCGAATTTTTACAGTCCGACATGAAAGTAGAATGACAAATATTGGAGAGCGAATGGATACATTCGAGAAAGCCACAAACGATGTAAAAAAGTCAAATAACAAATTTGAAAGACGATATAATTAGTGACTTAAAGTCTGATATTAACACAGCGGTCTATGCCCGCAATCGTGAGTTGGAGGATAGGAAGAGGCGTGAGCTAAATGCAACTGTATTTAACTTATCCGAACACAACCTGTCGCCAGCGTCAGAAAATAAGAAAGCCGATGATAACGATATTTCAAATATCAGTGGTAGCTTGGGGTTGGAATGTCTGAACATTGTAATGTCTTACCACCTGGGGGCCAAGGAAGCTTCCAAAACACGACCACTCAAAGTTGTATTGGATGCGAAATCTCAACGCAAATTTCTGTTGGAAAATTCTAGATACAGTCCGACTAGGGCCGACAACATATATAAAAATGTAATAATCACAAAAGATCTCACACCACTGCAGCGTACTGAGCGGCGTGAATTTATTAAACAGAAGAAGGCATAAAAACAGGTTAAAAGAGATACAAGAAAGGATAATAGTCCAATGAGATCACAGTCTGCTTTGATGGAGATTGACAACACACCGCCGAGCCCGAGCCCGGAAAACAGACCCCTACCAAGCCCAATCCCCCGGAGAGCCCTGTTGGTTCTATACTACCGTCTTTAAACCGGAACTTGCTAAATGACTCTTCCAACAGCCTACGTAGTTTGGCTGAGCCTTCCTTTTTCTATGATCAATCTACCATTGTCAACGACAGTACTCTTACTAGCGGGAATGCCACTGTTCTAGGTGGAGAAACGATAAATACATACCAACCAACATGGCCGCCACCTGGCCAACCAAACTATCTCTAGGAAATCAGTTTTAATTTTAATAATATAGATACTTCGGTTCCAAGTTTTAATGTGAATACAAGTGTTTTTTAACAACAGTGAGAATCTATCCGCCATGTATACAAATGTAGATTGTTGACACAAAGTAAAAAAATCGGAATGACCACTAATGAGCTATTTGCTAGTTGCCAGCATGGGTTCATCTCCGGGAAGTCGTGTACAACACAACTATTAGAATATATAGAGGACATAACCCAGACACTAGACCAAGGGTACGGAGTGGATGTCGTTTACTTGGACTTCCAAAAGGCCTTCGACAGAGTGCCTAATAAACGCCTCCTTGTTCAACTGTGTGGTTATGGTGTGAGGGACCAGGTATACAGATGGATATAGGCATTTCTAAATAACCGCAAACAGAGAGTTACAAATGGTTCAAGTTCATAATGGAGAGATGTAACTAGTGGAATTCCACAGGGAAGTGTTTTAGGGCCATTTCTTTTCCTAGTATTTATTAACGATCTCCCGGATGTGATAGAAATATTAGGAAAGTTGTTTGCTGACGATGGCAAAACTTATAAAACTGTATCATGTATCGATGATGTACATCCATTACAAAGAAGTATCAACAAGGCGGAGCAATGGTCATCAAGACTGGGAAATGTTGTATAATCAGTAAAAATGTCATCAATTACATGTACACCAAAATGAAACAGGGTTTGTTTACACCATGAATACAAATGATGGTACCCACGCAATAGAGAAAGTCAACAACGAAGAGGACTTAGGTGTTGTATTTGATAGTAAGCTGAACTTTAGGGAGCATATAAATTCTAAAATAAACATTGCCAACAGAATCTTAGGTATCGTTTTTAGAACCTTCACCTTTATGGATACTGAAATGTTTTTGAACTTGTATAAATCTCTAGTTCGTCCGCACATGGAATATGCGACAGTCATCTAGTCTCCGATGTATACGAAAAGCAGGATTGCTCTAGAAAATGTACAACGACGAACAACTAAGCTTGTAAATTCATGTAAAAATCTTACATATCCTGAAAGGCTTAGAAATTAGGTCTCCCAACACTTGAGTACAGAAGAATTAGGGCGGAAGTTATACAAGTGAACAAAATACTAAACAACATAAATATTGTGGATAAAGATATGCTTTTTCAATGAGCAAAATACTGGCAAACTGAAGCTTTATAAGGAACGGTCAATGCTGAATATTAGAGCTAATAGCTATAGTAATCGCGTGAAAAACATCTGGGGCGATTTACCAAACAATGTTGTGATGGCACCCTCCGTAAACACGTTTAAGGGTCGGCTTAACAAGCACTGGAGTGGACACCCATGTAAATTCAACGCCACCTGCTATGAGCCCGGACAAGCAACAGGTCAACGAAACTACAGTTTAAATGCGTCCAAACAAGCCCTATAGGGCTTTCTATTGACGTCGAGGATGGTAAGAAATGGTAAGAAATATTCTCTGCAAAACACATGACACGGAAATAAGATAGATGCCGTTCAAATTCTACACCATAAGAGCTCTGTGAAATGTATCAACTTTCTGGACAGTGTACTTCCTGAAAAGCAGACCTTCTTAAAGTACTAATAAAATCTGCTAGTAAGCGCGTGTGCTTGTCAAATCTGACCTCAGGGCAAAGTCTTTGGAGAATTTCAAACTACACTGCAAGATGATTTCTAGCTGGAGTGAACAAATACGGATACACAAATAATCTAACCATTATACTGAAAACAAACTGAAATTATTTAACTTCTATTTTGTTTCTTCCTTCACTTAAATTCAATATCATTATTTGCATCTTAGTATTAGACCAGTACAATTACTGAAGTAAAGAACCTTTTATTTATTTTTTTTTTGTATATTTTCTAATGAAGTTTTAATACCTGATTATTTCAAATGCGTATATCTCCAGAAAAGCTCAGCTCTAGTTATGCTCTATTTCATACGGAGTAGCTTCACGGTTATATACAGTCTAGTCCATTCTGTGAAATTTACCCAATCGTTATCAACTTTTTATCAAGATACTGCAACAATAACAACAATTATATTTGAAAATGAAAGAGCCAGTTCAATTTCTTCAATGTCATATTAGCTTTAATAACAAATTGTCATTTGCTTGTGCTTCACCTAAGCATCAACAGGTTATCGGCATGACCTGCTATATCTGACCACCAAAAGAAGAGAAAGGGGCATACCTGGGCTATACGTTGTCGGCCGAGGTGAGAATGTCATTATTTCAGGTATAAAGAATGATTTCTTGCTGTTATTATAATTAAATATTCAGCATCGATTAAGCGGTGGTTAGGCAAAAGTGACGTGTATATTGCGTCTCCTGGGCGCCCAACTGATATTGGCTTTCAGCTGGGCAAGGCCTGCTGTCCTTGAAGCAGGTTAGGTACAGGGGAATGCTATATCTTCTGTTTCTACACTTCTGTTCATTTTCCTCTTTCTCCACTGTCCCTCGCTTTCACCTCCTCCACTATCTCTTCTATGTCTTTTCTCCCTTTCTCTGGGAATCGACAAAAATGACCCACAAGGCTTGTGTTAAACTCAAATCAATCAATCAATCAATCAATCAATCAATCGATCGAACAAGCAGACTCTGATTATTTAAATACTGCTACCTTTCTTGTCATTCGCCCCAGGAGAACATCAAATATGGTGTGAATAATATACTACGTGCTTAGTTACCATTTTAAAAACAAGAGGCCCATGGACCACTATGCTCAACAGAGCTCAGTGCAGCACTGCCCACTGGCAGCCATCTATTTTGTAACCAACCATGCAAGTCCTGAGCCCAAGGAGGCTACAGAAAAAACTGGACCCAATCAGCTTAGTGGCTTCAGAGGTCTGATCTCGCTTGAATGACAACAAAAATGCCTAAATGATGTGACATATACCTGATGGTGAATATTTTCATAACGTCTTAGCCTCGTAGAGCAAATGGTTTCTGGGGAGATGGTGTTTTAAGTATTTTTCTAATTTTCGCAATTTGGCTTCCATGGGAACCAATAAAAATGAGCAGTAGGCCAAAAATCATACGGCATATAGTAGCTTGTTGAAAAAACATTTCTATGAAATTTTTGACAAAATATCTGCAAAGGTTTGACAGTGAATGCCATTTTTTAATTTTTCTCATTATAAGTCAATGGAAATTCTATGTTGTCATAGCAACCAAACTAAAACGCCAGATTTCATGAAAAAAACAACAACAACAACAAAAACAACAAAAACAAACAAAAAACTGTTGAGCAAATACGTGAATATTTTCATAGTCTCAGCCTCATAGAGCATATGGTTTCCGAGGAGATAATTTTTTCTTTTTTTTTGCATTTTGGTTTCCATGGCAACCAATTAAAAGATAAGTAGGCCTAAAATCATATGGCCAATAGTTGATTGCATAAGGAATATTTTCTTTTCAGTTTTGTCAAAATATCTGTAAAGGCTTGCACATTTCAGTACTGGTCATGAACAGACCCAATAAAACCGAGTCTGCTATTTTCGTTGATTTGGTGTATTCTTTGCCAACTGTTCAGAACTTATTTATCTTCAGTGCAGCTAATGTTGTGCCGTACGGCGGCCGTAAAACGTCTACCCGTACATTATCATAGTGTAGATTATATTTTCTGGTCCTTTGGGATCATTGAGTTAATTTATTTATTTGAAAATAGAGTTCTGCTTAAGCCGGTACTAGAGGGCGTGGCCTGCGTTTCACATTTCAGTACTGGTCTATGGAAACTCTGAGTTGCCAGAACAACCAAACTAATGAGCCAAATTTCATAAAAAAACAACAAAAAAAAACAAACTTTCAATCCCTCAGCCCATGGTTACTACAGATGAAACTTAGGCTCAATCGGGCCAGTGGCTTCAGAGGAGATGTCCTTTGAAAGTTTTGACGGATGGGGGACGACGACGAAGACAGACAACTGCCTATCCTATAAGCCCCCCACGAGCCTTCGGCTATGGGGAGCAAAAAGGAGCGCGTGTATTTTTCTGAATCGATTTACAAATTGCGTTATCTAAATCGATTTCAGTTAAAGTCATGTTAGCAAATGAAAATGCCATACACCATTAATATGATTAATTTTTTTATGAAAAGGTGGTTTGCGGGTTCACATACGGGGATAATTTTTTTTTTCTGAGTAATGTTTGGTCGTATTTAAAACGTCTGGGTCAGATATTTTACCTTTGCATAGTAAGCGATTTGTCGCGTGAAAATTGATATGGCTCATTTTTTTTCTTTTTTTTTTTTGTGTGTGTTTTAAATAATTTTCTAAAACGAGAATTTGAAGTTCTAGCGGGTCCCCGCAGCCTGTGTGGAAATCTGAAAAAATATCGGAATTTTTATCTGGATCTTTTCATTTTTTTTGGTGAAATTTTTTCCAATATATTTATATGCTTTTATTGATGAAGGGATTTGAGATTAATATATTTATATGCTTTTATTGATGAAGGGATTTGAGATTAATGTTTATTATTTTGAAGCAGATGTATACTCACGTCATAATTATGCTTTATGATAAGAGGCGGTGGATCCAGATAATAAATATAGCGCCAAGCGTCTATATAGTCCGTTGCCATGGTACTATAGCAACTAAGACTTAGTTAAAAATCTTTTTAAAGTATTTAATAATATAAAACATGTATAGGAATAGTCACCAATGTTCTGTAAACGTGTTTGTTTAAGCTGAAAAAAAAAAATTCCAAAAAAAAAAAAAAAAAAAAAAACACACAAATAAATAAAAATGCCATACAAACTTTCCCTGATCAAGTTAACATTACCGCATCGGTGCTGCATTAGATCTGCGTGAAAAGTGAGGCACGTGTGAATATATGCATAATGAGTTGTGATGAGAATCCGCTTGTGACGTAGACTAAAAAATAAATAAATTTACGCTATCTATCACATACATACAAAAATGCTACCTATGCTACCAGTTTTCCAATAAAATATACAAAACCCTGTGTCACCTACTCGCGTTTTCCGATTCCACCCCTGCTAGTTCTGAGCCCCAAATTTTGCTGCGACGTTAGAAAGCAGCCATGTGTAGCGAGGAACCAGACGTGTGAAAATTATGGCTCCACTTAAAGCTGAGCGTAACATAAAATTCCCGGTTATTTACGTATGAAAAAAGATTTTATTTGAAGCAAAAATGTAAAAATCAAAACATAGTATCACTAAAATAATTTGATCTACCGCCGAGAATCTCGTCTCCTCTGTGCCACACTCGACGCCCCGCGCCTTGTGTTAAACGGTAATCTGGAAACATCAACTCGGCGTAATACAATAGGCAGATCCAGTTACTGTAGAAATAATATGTATGTATCACTCCCAGTCAAGAGGAATAGACACACCTTCAGAAAAGAAAAGTCTTTCAAAAACACTTTGGTCTCCCATATCAGTAGCACAACTCTTAAAGAAACTTTGCGAGAAGATAGTGCTGAAAGCGGGAAAGCTAAAAAAGGGATACGGTTACCTTTCAACAATGACATTATAATTGATACATTACAACCAGAAAGCGACGAGGACAATTTCTTTCCATAGGCTGTCCAAAATACAACCCAAATAATTATTCACAACAAAATCATTTCGTTGGTGCGTCAGAAAACTCTACTCGTCATGATTGGTGCCATTTAGTGGCTAACTCATTCAGGATTAAAAATATTGCTTCTCTCTTTAATTGAACGCTTATTGGTCTAGTGTCGGCTCTTTGAAGCCTAAAGTCTTTAAATTGACTGGTCGGTTTGTGTCTGAAGACCTGCCTCTGCCCGGTCCTACTGGAGTCCAACTTCTGTTGTTTTTTTTCTTCAGCATTTTCGTTATTTCGTGCTATCGAGTCTTCATCGTTGTGTCATTCCGGAATGTATTTGCCTTGTAATTTCTCGGAAAAACATTAATTTGCTAGAAACCTTTCACGCACTGAAGACGTTGCATGAGTAAAGCACGACGGAACTAAGAGGGGAATTGTGGCCACGTAAAATTGATTTAAGTCCAGTACAAGACATTTAGTTTAAATTATACCCAGTCATTTTATAGTGAAGGCTAAAAGTCTCTAAGATAAAGAATAGCAGAACATATCCAAAGTGTACCATTCCCCTCAATTAGAATTTAGACTCTTATTAATCTCTTGTAGAATAGAATTGAAGGCAATGATCAGGAATCGATACAATTACCCCACACCTCGCAGGAAAAAAACCCGCACATGAAATAACTAAACCCTAATGAAAACATCACAAGCGGAAGCCAAAAGGACAGTTACTTTCTCACAAAACGACCAAACAGCTATCCAAAATAAGGATAAAAGCAACAACTACATGCAAAGACGAACTGTAACATTTATATATATAAACCCCACAGAAAAAAACGCCTTTGGAACGGTCAGTAAAAAGTATTTCACTGAGTGGTGGTGATTGTGGTGGTGGTGGTGGTGGTGATGTGTGTTTGTTTTTTGTGTGTGTATGTGTGTGTGTGTGTGTTGGGGGGGGGGTAATCCATTTTACGTGACCACAATCATCACCCTTGGTCTTGTCATGGGTTAGACAAATAATTTGTTAAGTCCACATGAAGGCTCTCTAATCAGTGTTACATCTCAAAGAATATAAACAATCGAACGATTTCAGAGATGATACACCAATGCGGACTCGACAGCATGAAATAACGGTAATGCTGAAGCAAAAGAAACTCAGTCCAGAGACAGAGCATCAGGTACCAACCGTTATTACCTAAAATTTAAGTACTGATACCTGACCCGGCGGCGTGCAATTAAAGAGGGAAACAAAGTTACCAACCGTGATTAGATTAACTACCAAGCATGCAGTCTTACGTAAGCGCGTCGTATCGATGTCGACATATTACTGTATTTCTTAGCAATTATTGAAATTGATCTTAGACTAAATTGGGTACTACATTACTCAAGTAAGTAGAAGTGAGACACTTAACCATTTTGAAGAATGTTACTAGTTTTTTTTGTCTTCTTATTCTTTGCGCCTTGCTTTTAAAGTTTCCAAATCTGTTTTGTTGTCCCCACCTACCCCCTCACGCCACCGCACCAATGACTTTTCGCGTAGCTTCTATATGCATTGATTCAAGAAGCTTTATTCTTGAGTATAACAATTATCCCTTACGACCCCGCTATATTCTAGATACAAACGACACACAAGTGACTTCCTGTCACACCTGAATTTAAACGGTCTCCTGCCAAGCTTTATTAACTATTTCTGTTATGTGATTTCGTCAGGTCAAGTAAGAAGAAAATATTATACCTAAATTCTAATGGCGATCTACCTGTGTAACATAACATTGTCCATAGTAAGAAGTAGTTGTTGAGGTAATGTTACAGATAAACATAGCGTCAGTTTTAACAGCGTTAAAGTCTACCAACCAGTTCATGTCCCATGACAGTGCAGAAGACAGCTTGTTTAAATAACATTTTATTTGAGACATAAATTACAATCACTTTCGCTCAATACAAGATGGTTCAGGATCTAACACTAAGTGTAGCGCTTATGCAGGAACATATTGATAAAAGAAAAGTCTTCTAAAGACACGAAATGAAAATGATCTTAGATCGTTCAGTGGTAACCTTTTGTTTGAAAGTATCTTCAGGCCAGCAGACATTATGAAGCAATTTAATAACAAGCCATTTCTCAGAGACATTTTACTAGCATGGTCAAAGCTTAACTATAAACAAAGTTTATACAATTACGGCAATGAATAATTTGGAATAAGTACGAACAGATGAACAGACAATTCTTTTCAAAACCTACTTTCAGTCAGGTATCAAATATATAAAAGATTTATTTGACCACGAACAAGAAACATATTATTCATTTAATAAACTACAAGAAAAATTCACTCACCTTACCCAGATTTTTTTAATTATATAAGTTTACTGAACAGTATCCCAAAAGATTTGAAATACAAAATCAAACATGAAAATTCAAACATCCCAAACGAATCGAAATTACTTAACCAAATAAAGAAAAGTGAACAAGTAAACAAATTTACCTATTGTTGTTTTATGAAGCAAAATCAAGTTATCGAAATTAAGTCAGAGACTAAACGGAAAGAAGCCTTTTCGAATGAAAATTTACACCTGAAAATCATCTACATGGCAGTTTTTAAATCTACAAATGATATTAAGTTGCGAAATTTCCAATATAAATATTTAATGCGCAGTGTACCAACAAACCAAATTTTAGCAAACTGCCGAATCGTCGGGTCTACTCTCTGTGATTTCTGTTATATGGAGAGAGAAACAGTTTCACATCTGTTTTGGGAATGCGTTTTTGTGCAACAGTTTTGGACATCAGTGTCAAATCTTCTGCGTTAATGCGACAATGACATAAATGTGAATAATAAATTAGTTACATTTGGAAATTGCCTTCAAAATCCTAAAAACAGCGATCTGGTGCAAAACTTTGTCATTTACTTGGCAAAATATTTTATTTTTCAAAATAACCTTAAGAAACAAGTTCCAAATATACGTCATTTTAAAACATTATTGTTTTATAGAATTCAACTGGAAACAGAGATAGCTTTGCTAAACGATAGATTAACCTCCTTTGAATACAAATGGGGGAATTTTATTGATACATTAAAAAAGCAATAGATACTTGTCAGTGGTTCTTGATGCATCATATCATCTATTTCTTTTTCCATTTCCTCTATTTTTACTTTTTATTTCTTCATATATTTTTTTTTTCTTAATTATTATAACACTCTGTAGAAAGATTTATATGAGTACATGTATGCAGTGGAAAATGTTAGAAAACTGAAATGTATCATTGAAAAGTTGTTACACTATGCAAAATAATTAGGGCCCCGCACTGAAAGTGTGGGTGCCCTATAGTAATCACTCTGTCCGTCCGTCTGTCTGTCTGTCTGTCTGTCCGTCTGTCCGTCCACAATTTTTTTATCCTCCATAACTTTCTTATTCCACTGAAAGTGTGGGTGCTCTATAGTAATCACTCTGTCCGTCCGTCTGTCTGTCTGTCTGTCCGTCTGTCCGTCCACAAATTTTTTTATCCTCCATAACTTTCTTATTCCTGGATGGATTTAAATATTACTTGGCAGAAATGTTAACCATATTGTGATGGTGTGTTGCGCGCAAGACTCAGGTCCGTACCTCAAAGGTCAAGGTCATACTTAGAGGTTAAAGGTCAAAAAAGGGTCTTTCCGGTGTCCAATTAATAACTTTGTTATTATTCCTGGATGGATTTAAATATTTCTTGGCAGAAATGTTAACCATAATGTGACGAAGTGTCACACGCAAGACCCACAGCCGTACCTCAAAGGTCAAGGTCATACTTAGAGATAAAAGGTCAAAAAAGGTCAAAAAAGCGTCTTTTTTATTGTGTCCAATCTATAACTTTCTTATACCTAGATGGATTTAAATATTACTTAGCAGAAATATCAACCATAATGTGTCAGTGTGCCGTATAGTAATGCCCCGTCTGTCCGTCCGTCTGTCCGTCTGTCCATCTGCCCGTCTATCCATCAACATTTTTCATGTTTACAAACTGAAGCTGAAGTTATTGACAGTTGCCATATAGTAATACCCTTTTGTTTTTAATTCATAACATACAAACAGTCAAATGCATCAACTTCAAACTTAAGATATATGGTCACAATATCATTACACAATTACATGGCAACCGACGTAACTCTAGCTACAATACTCTAAGAGTAATAGCCCTTTGAAAAAAAATCCAACTCCTCTGATGGCACTGCCGGGGCCCTAGTCAGTTTCACTGACAGTTCTAGTTTTAACACACTTTTCAAAATGGCATCTTTACATGTGTTGTATTTTACAATTACATCTGGAACATTCAAAGATATACATGTAAGGCAAACGCTTGGAAGAACCCTTCTTCGTTTTTACAAATACTGCATTGCATCGGCAGATTAACTTCTCTAAATTTATGGTTTTTTTTTTTTGGATCTAAGATGTTCATGCACTGTTTTAAAAAAAAGAGATTGATATCTATCCCCTAAGCTAGAATTTATATTTTGAAATATACTGTGTGTTGCTAAATTTATGTCTTGTACTTAGCATAGACTACTTGCTACTGCTTGACCTATATAGTTATAGTTAGTTGTACTTTGTGAACCTTTGTGCACTGTATAATAATAATAATAATAATAATAATAATAATAATAATAATAATAATTAAAAAAAAATATATTGATATAAAACTCCCGCTAAATGTTGATTATGAATTACCTTATATCACCGAAAGCTTTGATTACAATTTTTGTCAACCCTTGTCCTGGATTAGATGGTATTGGTCCAAGATTACTGAAGCTCTCTTCATTTGTTATTACAAACAGTATTACTTATATTGCACAGACATGTATTTCAATGGGTTATTTCCCCAAAAGTTTGAAACAGGCCAAGGTAAATCCCTGTACAAAGGTGGTGCAAAAGAGGAAATAAATAATTATCGCCTTATATCTAAATAACCCACATTGTCAAAACTGCTTGAGAAATTTATTTAAAAAAACTTAATGGAATTTTAAATAAACATGATGTATTACATCATTCTCAAAGTGGTTTTCGCTCGGGTCACTCAACGGAAACAACATTAATGTTGATGGCCGAACGCTGGCTGAATGCAATTAATTACGGTTATATAGTTCGCACCAAAATGTTTGATTTTAGAAAAGCTTTTGACCTTGTCGATCACTCTGTTAAAGAAATTAGGGATCTTTAAATGTAGCGAGCATTTTATAAAGTTTATGGACTCTGACCTTGTAAACGAACTCGGGTTATGTCAGTTTCTGGAAAACTTTCCAGAATATATAATGTTAAATGTGGTGTCTCTCAGGGGTCTGTTTTAGGACCTTTGGTATTTTTAATTTTCATAACTGATCTACCACGTGTTTTATCTGAAACGGTTCATTCCATTGATTTATATGCTGATGATACAACGATTTATGACATGCAGTCAGATTTATAAACACTTCAATCTAATTTACAACAGTCTCTTATTAATCTGCAGAAATGGTGTAAACAAAATGGCATGATTCGTAACGAAGAAAAAACAAAGAACATGCTAATAACTCATAGACAGAAGTGTGTAAGGCTACATGAAGATCTTTTCAATTTAACATACAATGGTCTCAATTTACAACTGACAATAGGTGATAAAATATTAGGCGTAAATGTTAATCAGAATTTGCAGTGGACTTATCAATTAGATTTCATCATATATGGCTTCTATCAAAGATAAAATCGTATTTTACTATGGAGCATAGATCGTTGTTTTATAAAGCATACATCCATCCATATTTTATTTATTGCAATTTGTATGAGAAATCCATCTAATTATAATATTTCACAAATAACTAAACTTCAAAGGCGAGTTAGCGTGTGTATTCAGCTTTACGTCCCGCCAACAGCTAAGGTCATACGGAGACGGGACCTCGGTTTAAAGACTCTTCCGAAAGTCTGGAGAAGCCCGGGTTCGATCCTGCAATCCCTGATTTATCAGGCGAGTAGCATAACCACTACACCACAGAGGCTTCTAAAGGCGAGTTAGAAAAATTAGTTTAGGGTCTGATTATGTCTGAATATTCATACCTTGATAGAGCACGGAGACGACTTAATAATTTATCTTTAGATCAAAATGTACTTGTTAATGTATTCACCATATTTGCTGGCTCCCAGCTTGCACATTGTCAATATTGGAAAAACGGGTAACCAGACCCCCCCCCTGACCTTGAAAGGTCGGGGGGGGTCTGGTTACCTGTTTTTCCAACACTGATAACCTTCAGACTAGGAACCAGCAGATAATGCAAATAAGGTGAATAAAGTGGTACATGATATGGTTCCGCAATATATTAAAGATCTTTTTCAGCTACGAGCAGACACAGTACCTGACACCTTATTATGATCTGTCTGGAATCAGATTTTTTATATCCCCAAACCTAATATAAGCTTGTTTAAGACAGTTTATCAAACTCTGGACTAGTTAGAGGGAACACAATTCCATCGGATATTAAGAACTCGTCAACGCTTAATAGTTTTACAAGGAACGTGGTCAAATCGATTGCAAACGAATAACTCATTTCATGAATTAGACCTCCAGCACAGATTTGCATTGTAAATATCATTTTCGTTTAATTTCTCCACCACATATCATTCATGTAACATATGTAGCTTTTGTGTATTTCTGTTTTTCATGATGTTTTCCTCTGCCTGCCTGCCTGTGTTCGTATATGTTGTTTATGTAGATGCTTTTTAAAAGAGGGTCCCATGGAAGACTGGTTGTATCAAATGGTTCACCCTCTCTAAATAAAGAACTTACTTTCGTACTTACCTGCTTAAGTTCAGTAATGCATTAGGGGTTATAATGTACAAACTGGTGTTATTGGCGAATAATCCTTTACACAACAGTTTAACTGTTTGCAGATAAGAAACTATCCATCATATGAACAAGTCCGTGAAATGAACACCCCCTAAACCCCACTTTCTATAGGGAAAACTGGGTTTACGGGTGTATACATTATTTTTCTGCTCGAAGACATATGTTGTGGGTACTCGTTAGAACCGCCGCAATGAGGCGGTTCTAACGAGTACCCACAATCTATATTTGCAGTATAAATAAGAAAAGTATCTCGGATTTTCATCAGAAAAGTAGCATTTTGGAGATGTGAAAAAATGCACTATACCACATGAGTTTTGTTATCGTAATGGGATAAGGAATGGTACAAATAAAGACTGGACGTGTGGCCATATAAGAATTTTATATGGGTGTGAGGGATGGATGGAAAAATCCCTCCCGAGGGCCACTGTCCGGCATTACGAGGCTTGCCGAGTGATGCCGGACAGTGATCATGAGGGACGGGTTTTTCTATCCACCTCTCACCCCCATATAGGAATCTTTTTCTTGCATACCTTCCATTTTTAGCGCGGATTTTTAATCATTTAATGCTGCAGTCACTTCGGTTACCAACGTCCGCCATATTGTGATGACACTACATGAATGTTTAGTGACGTCAACCTTTACGACGGCGCATACGAGGTCGTATTCAACCAGTACATTTATCAGACACGCGGTAATATTCGATATTGGGTCGGAACACCAGGGTCAGAACATAAATTTCTATCCCAGGGTAACATCACGGATTTCTTTGTCTGGTATGCAAGAATATAAGAATCTTATATGGGTATGAGGGGTGGATTGAAAAATCCGTCCCTAGGGACACTGTCCGGCATCACGAGGCTTGCCGAGTGATGCCGGACAGTGATCCCGAGGGACGGATTTTTCTATCCACCCCTCACACCCATATTGGATTCTTTTTCTTGCATACCTTCCATTTCTATTGCGAATTTTTAATGCTGCTGTCACTTCGGTTACCGACGTCCGCCATTTTGTGATGGCACAACAGGAATGTTTAGTGACGTCACGCATGACGACGCCGCACATGAGGTTGCAATCAACCAGTGCATTTATCAAACACGCGATTATATTCGATTTGGGGTCGGAACACCAGGGTCAAAACATAATTTCTATCCCAGGGTAAAATCACGGATTTCCTTGTCTGGTGTGCAAGAATAAAAAAAGAACGTTTGATCGGAACAGCCTATGCCTTTAACAGAACAGATAAGCCATCTCCAACTATTTTGATACTGGCAAATAAAGGTAAATCAGGTGAAGTAACGAAGCTTCGTTAACAATACCTTGAATGGGAGTGAATTTTAAAGTTAAAGAAAATAGACAATTATTGAACAGTGATCTGTAGAATTATAAATTTGGATTTGCCGTTATTTAGTATTTTTTGTTGAGTTTTAATAGAAAATGATTTATGGGGCAGTTGTTCAATACATACAAAAACCCCACAAAATATCCCTGAGTTTCGGCACTTTCAAGATTTATTGACTGCCAAAATGGCCAGGACAAAGACCGCCGGGTTGATATGGCCCTTTTCGTAGCAAGCCTTAGCTTTTGAATTGGAATTCTTTGAGCTTCTTATTCTTATGGTTATAGTAAAAACAGAATCGTACACATGGGCACATTTTATATGATATTTATGAAACTCGCCGAGGATCGTTTTATTTTCATGAGATGACCACGGGTGTAAACTCTACTAAAGATCCATGAAAGGAAGTTTTTTGTCACATGGATCATAGATGTGTTGTGAAATTAATGAAACTCACCGAAGACTCGTTTCATTGTGTATGAATTGACCATGAGTGTAAGATCCTTGAATAGACGGAACTACGAGAGGAAATTTTATGTCACATCGTTATGTTATCATTATGTGTGAACTTCACCCCCGCCCATCGGAGCTTGGAGAAATAGATTGGGCTGCATGTTGCTTCCACGCAGAGCTGAAACTGACCACTCATGAGTACTGGTAAACCGCTTAAAAGGACTAAATCTGCCCATGCTAAGTGGTGTGAGTCGGAACGTCAAGTGAATATAAGCATTTTGGTTTCATTGGGCGAGAAGTCATTATATCTCAATGTTGGGTACAAGTTCCCCAGAATTGGAAGCAAAATGGCCTAAATAGTGGTGACGGAGACGTTCAGTCTCAACAAACCATTGTGTTTCAAATATTTAAACTTGCAACACGCACATGTAAAGTATGGTTCTTCTGCTTGGAATCAGAGATATATTCTAACGAAAATATCGTTATGTCTTATTTTTGCTCCAAATTTAGATTGTGGGAGCTTATTTTGAACCGCCTCAATGAGGCGATTCAAACAAGCCCCGATAATCTGTTTTTGTGCAAGAATAATGAAGAGGTGTCTTCTCTTTTTAACCCTTATCCTGCTGAATATTCATTTTAGCCACACCCATTTCTGACTTTGAACCAATCAGATTACTTGATGTAATTAATTCCTACAAATTCATTAACTGAATGACAAACAGTGCAGATCCTGATAAGATGGCTTCAGAAGCCATCTGATCTGGATTTGCACTGATTGCAAAGATAGAGACTGTCATGAACAGCAGGATAAGGGTTAACCCCATTTTCTATGTATAGAGTGGGATTTACAGGGGTGTTAATTACATGGACTTGCTCACGTGATGGCATCTCACATCTCACAAAATGTTTTTTCCCAAAGCGGCGATTATTAAACAACTAGTGTAATTAAAGCACATTCATTGATTACAATGAGATAATCAAACTCTTGTTTGTTATTTATAGAAATATTAATAATTGCTTTTTCGAAGAACACAAAAAAGTTATGAAACTTTAATGAGAAGAGTTCTAATTTTGGAAATCGTTACTTGCGTTTATGACGTCGAATTTAGCAAAGAAAAATGGGCTTCTATTAAATTAATAATGAACTGTGTGCTAGCTGAATAAATTTTGTAAAATGACCGCGGCATGAAATGATCATTCAGCCATGCGATATTGTATGCTGCCCATCGCCCATTTTATATGCTAAACTGCTTAGTCTCTGGTGGAGGCCCAGATCAGATGCCTGCGGCGTTTGATCAAGGCCTTCGCTGTATGCAACAAGATCATTACCTCGGTCCTTTTAAAAGAATAAATCAGTCAGACACTAATGGAGTTTAAGGCGGATAAAATGGGTTAAAATGTTGTCGCACAACCATCACGAAAACATGCCTATATAATTCTGACCACCTTGAACGCCACCTTTGTATAGCAAAACTGGGGTGTAGAGGGGTAAACTATATTTTCTTATTTCTGCTCTAAAAATATAAATTGTGGGCACAAGTTAGAACCGTCGAGGCGGTTCTAACGAGTACCCACAATCTATAATTTGAGCAGAAATGAGAAAAAATATCACATTTTTTTCATCTTAAAATTTTTTTTTTTTCGGCGGTAAAGTTTACAATGTATTTGTATAGGCGTGTTTTCGTAATGTTTCAATGTAATGTAAGCTTCAGCTACTGCTTCTGAATAGATGTTATCTGAACTTGTGAAGCATTATCCAGGGTAGAGCCCACAAGCCATGGTCGATAAACCGTCTAGGAACAACAACAGGAGTTACATGTTCCAGCTATGTAAAGTCAGCCTCGGGACTGGGAAAATCATTTCTAGGATTCAAAGACACATGCGGCGATAAAGCAGCAAGTTTTGGAGCACGCACTTTGAAAGTCAATGGTTATCTAATGCAGCCGCTTTATGAATGTTACTGACTTTCACAGTGTAACTTCATATAGCCATTATTTTCTAATGGGCGGTGCGTTTTACACTAAACTCGACATGAATGATCACTGAACAGTAGCCTTTCAAAAGGAGCCGTTTTTAGCTAAATAATTGATGCCATGGTAGCGAGGGGGCATCTCAAAGTTATCAAAAAGTGTGATTACACAATGTCATGTACATCTTCACACCGCTGTCAAGGCAACATGTAAGGGTTTTGTGGGTTTGGCATTGGCATTTGCCCTGTATCAGCGTCAATTTTGAGACATTTTATACCTCTGACACCCTCTGATTTCATTTCAGCGGTCGGCTGGGCCATGCCCCCAACTTTTTTCGGACGTGAGTACCCCGCCCCATAGGTATATTTTTAGTGGGGAGTCGTGCGAAAAAAAGGGTCACTTTTAGGACAACTTATCATAATCTAAAGATAGCTACCCAGGGGTTGGGAATGCAGATTTTAGGTGGTTCTGGAACTTAAAAACTGGGGGTCCAAACACGTAAAAGGGCATATCTTAGTGGGAAAGGGTTAACTGGAATCTGGAAAAAAAACTTAATTTTAGTCTAAAATAAATTATTATATATGAGATATCACATCTTATAATATAATGATGAAACAACATGCTTTTGATCATTTTCGATCGTATTCATTAACACTGTCTTGCCTCTAGATCCATCTACGCCAGGACGGGAGAAGGAGGTTGACTCTTCGCGCTTCTCAATTCACAGTGTATATCATCTTAATCACAAACAGTCACAGCAAACAGATATATATACAAAGTTTTCAGCTTTTGGTAAAGAATGTGCAGTGCACTAGATAACCACTTACGTAAAGCCTACCCAAGAGAAGTGTCATTGAGTTTATGTAAACTTACCGGTTTGACTAAACATTGTTGACTAGGCAGAGCATTGTTCTAGCAAACAATAAGTTATCATAAAGGAGGCAATCTCTCACGTAACCAGATTAAAGAACGACCTGTAAACCCCGCTTTATATATGAAAGCAGGTGTGCCAGGATATCATTACGAAAACACGCCTATACAAATCCATTGTAAATTTTACTACCGAAAAATGAAAATTTTCAGATGAAAAATTGTGTTAGTTTGCTTTTTTTGCTCAAAACGTAGATTGTAGATACTCGTCAGAACCGCCTTGACGAGGCGGTTCTAACGAGTACCTACAATCTATGTTTTTGAGCAGTAATTAGAACAATAATGTGTACCCCTGCAAACCCCAGTTTTACTTTATAAAATACATTACTATATATTATAGGCATGTTTTCGTGATGGCATAATGTATCCCCTTTTTGTTCAAAGTCATATAACCACCTCACCGAGCAACAAATGATTCCAAAATTCGTAACAGAACATAACTATTACATCTTTTTTATCAGAAAAAGACCATATTTCAGCTATATTAAAGAAAGCATGGACCGTGTCTTTATGACGAGTGCCTGGTAACCGAGCCTGTCGAGAGGTGGTTAAAAACTTAGACAGTAATTTAAACCCTGACAGAAACCAACTTGATTTATCTATTATTTATTATACATAACAACATGTTTCAAATAACCCACACAAAGGCTTTGGCGTTTCAGATTTTGATCTGAGTGGCTCAATGACAATGCATGTTCTATTTCGAACTGCATGTAGAATGTGGATTGGAAGTCTAGTCAGAGCCTTCAATGAGTCTATGCGAATGGTATTTCCGCAAGATAAACTATAGCTATCCATGGAGAAATCATGAATATGCAAATTTTGTGAATTCATAAAACTCAAAACGCCGCACGAGCTGTGCAAATAGCCAATAGCATCACTCGGCATCCTGGTTTAGGTAGCATTGCACTAAATACTGAGAGGTGCCGGGTTTTATCACTTTTGGACCGAGCTTTTAGTTGCGTTCTAAATACCAGACTTGCTTCCATTGGATATATATCCCATGTTTTATTTCAATGTGAGAAAATGGTAGGTATAAGGGAATAAAATGATGCATGTTTTATAAATATATCTGCAAGCTCAAAGAAATTGTTGCTGATTAGTCTGCGAATTCAGAAAGTGAAGTCGTCAGACTTAAGTCATCGCTCGATCCACCCTATTGAGTGGTTTTTAGAAGCATAATAGCTATCGCTTTTGGTATATGACTCAGGATTGCTGAAATCCTCCGCACAAAATGTAGTTCCTGCCTAATCAAAGATAGTTGGCCATGAAACCATTTAAATACTATATTCTAATATCAACACAGCTGTGTTATGTCTGCTGAAAGAGAAAGTACAATCCCGGGAATCTAATTCAATGTGACAGCTCATAATTGCTTTATAAACAATATGTAATCCAGCATCATTCTTGTGGTTTACAAGATCTCAATTCAAAGAGCAAACAAGGACAACAAGCCTATGTAATTGACATCACGTGAACAAGTCCGTGAACTGAGCACCCCACTAAACCCCACTTTTTATAGAGAAAACAGGGGTTTACGGGGGTATACATTATTTTTCTTATTTCTGCTCAAATGCATAGGATGTGGGTACTCGTTAGAACCGCCTCAATAAGGCGGTCCTAACGAGCACCCCAAACCTATATCTGCAATATAAATCGGAAAAAAAAAATTTCATCAGAAAAATAGCCATTTTGGAGATCTGAAAAAATGCACTGCTTCGCATGGGTGTTTTATCGTAATGACATTCCCAAATACCCACCTTTTTCAGGGAAAATAGGGTCTGCAGGGCAAACTTTATTCTCCTTATTCCTCTTCTAAAACAAGGATTGTTGGTACTCGTCAAAACCTCTTCATTGACGCAGTTCTAATGAACACATACAATCGATGTTTGATGCAGATATAAAAACATCACCAGGAAAACCTCAGTGTTTGAGCTGTAAAAGAATGCGTCCACTATGTACATGTATGTTAGAAGCAGAAATGCATGTAACAGTCCAGAATGTTTTGTCAGAGGGATATCTTAGACGAAAATCAGATAATAATTTCAAATGTTATATGTTAAGTGCTATAGTGGGGTTTGTTCACATACAAATGTTGGGCACTGGCAAATAGTGTAGATCAAGATCAGATACCCTGTAATTCGCAGACTTTGAGGCTTCTCAAGCCTTTGATTTTATATGGTCACCCCTCCTTTAAAATTGTTGGTTTGTATTTACTCCGTTCTAGTAGGCAAACAAACATGATTTTATCTGTCGAAAGTGTGACTCTTCAGTTTTAAGGGCGGGGGTGTCATGCATTGCTTAGCTTTTATTGAAGCCAATGCAGCTGTCACATTTTTCTTTCTCTCATTATTTTTTGCGGTCTTATTGTGCAATGACGGATAAGATTGGAAAAACAGATAGAATAGTGATAAAAAGGTTTTTGCTGTCTTTTTTCCTGCTTCGTCATTTCAATACTTAGTCTATCTAATAAGTCTTCATTAAATTTCATCTTAGCCATGTCGCGAAAATATGTGATTTAAAACACGGGTGGATAGCCATGTCTCTGATCAGACTGCGTGCATGCGTAGTTTGATCACCGAACGAAGTATCAGAGTATTACCATTCTCACCGTATGACAAAAGATTATAAGCTCCTAAATTTGCTGTAAGGACGCATAGGCGCTTATCGAATGCCACCGCAACACCGTTTTTTCGTGGGGGGATTGTGTCTTTGGTTCTAGCATTATGAATAGCAGGTGTGAACAAAAACGGAAGAGAACAGAGTATCAAATGGAAGCTATTAATGTCACTTATAAATTTTGTTTCGTATTAAATACCAACTTGCTTCGTTTGTCTAAACTGGGTGGATACGGCATAGAACAGATTAAGAATAGTCATGCGATTACTTAGCAAAGTTGAAAGATATGCCTGTACGTATGAAACAGTACTGTTGTCGGAGGGTAGACACTGACGTAAAAGATAATACCTGTTAGCTTGTACCGTCCTCATTATCATTCCCATCATTGGTTGGCAAGACAGATTATACGGTTATAATTATCATTACCGAAGCGTCGTCACCCTTTGACAACAGTGGACAACAACAAAAACATTCGCTGACGTCACTTTCAACCTATCCTCTGACAACAGTACGTTTTAGCACGGGCATCCGGCGTAGATCGTAAACAGCCTGAATCTCTGTATATCGAGTCGATCGTTAATCAGAGGTGGGCGAAAACCGGAGTACCCGGAGAAAAAGCACCTGACCTTCCGTTGCAGAACTTGGCGTCTCACATGTGACCCGAGCCAGGCTCGAACCACAGCGGTGAGAGACCTACTGATTAAGAGTCAGCGCTCTTATCCACTAGGCCACGGAGGCTCGTTTTGCAATATTGTTAACTTTGGGTTATTCAGGTTAAAATCGTTTGAGCACTCATCCGAAACGACCTATTGTGGCCAGGCTCCGAGGTTATAAAACTATTTCCTGCTCAGCTCACTTGACCATAGAATTTATCCTGTTAATAAATCTTAAAATGTCAACAAATGTAATGCCAACAAATGTTGGCATTTTGAAATTTATGAATGACATTTTGTGCAAATCTGAGGAGGAAAATTGCCTGATTAGTTTGTATTTTAATAGTTTTGAGCATTACTAATTTCATGCTCAGCTGAGATGAGCATGAAAAATGTTCGGGGCCAGGTTTAAGGTTGTAGGTTCACCCACAGGACTTGTTTGTTTGTATTGGGATTTTATATATCGGTTTACCTAACAACACTACTTGGGCAGGTTGTACAAAAGCGGTTGCCCAGTTCAGTGCACATTGTTTCGCTAGAAACTGACAACTGGTTTTCTTGAATCAACAGAAGGGAAAAATGGCCTTTGAAAAGATTTCAGATTTCATGATCAGTCTCCACGAGAGAATGTTGCTGACCGCGGCATGTATCGAACCCGCGTCCTCCTGATAACCAGTCAGACGCGCTTCCTACTGAATAACCGAGCCGGGCCACCCAAATTTACCCGGGCCGGGTAAATTTAACACTTATGCAATGGTATAGCGAATGTTTTGTGGTCGACTTGTCTCTTCTTCATCTGAAGAAAGCCTTCTCGTTCCGCAGAAATCATCGCTGCATGGCGTCGGTCTAAATTGTGAGGACTGATCGGTTTAGGCCTAAAAAAGCTGCGTGTCCGCTAACATTTGGGTCGGTAGGTCGATTAAACTTTTTTGTTTGTTGTCAACTAGAGGAAGAATCTTTAAAAGGGCTTTATCCAACCATATTACCAGGAAACATTCAAATTATGAGATTTAGCAAAAGAACAGGATTTTAAGTATTAGTTTTGCTTTTTTGACATTTTTATGATATTTTTCAAAAGTGCTAGAAAATATTAAGGTCGGTAGGTAAGTGCTAGAAAATATTAAGGTCGGTAGGTAAGTGCTAGAAAATATTAAGGTCGGTAGGTAAGTGCTAGAAAATATTAAGGTCGGTAGGTAAGTGCTAGAAAATATTAAGGTCCGTAGGTAAGAAAATATGTTTTTTTTTTTCTGGTTTGCAGAATTGCAGGGTCGGCACAAAAAAGTTAGGGTCGGTCACAGCTACTTTTTTTTTAGGTCCTACGCGGTTTAGCATGTTGGTCTATGCGTCTGTTAGGTATTCACATGACGCACTACTGTGAAATTTCGATAACTCGAACTCGGATTTCTCGTTTACCCGGGCTAATTTCTTCTAAGAGTCTCTAGAGAATTCCTCCTATAGCTCCAGATATCCATATATTTTGGGTAATTCATAAAAGTTTGTTTCGTCTCATCTTAAAAAAAGAATGTTGTGTGTACTCATTAGAATAGCCTTATTGAGCCGATTTTAATGAGTACATACAGCATTCCATCCTCATTTGTTCGAACAACCCCTGCCTCCGTCAATTTTTTATCGTCCAAAAGGTATTCGAGGCACTGAAATTTAGCTGTATGCGTTTTCGTATAGATGTCAATGGGTAAACGAAGTATAGACTGCTATACCGAATAAGTCGTTGGAAAAGCTCGTTTTAACAACGAAAGACAATTTTATTTTGGCCTGCCGAGTCCATGTGACATTATTGTAGTCGCAGAAAAAATGTCAGGCTTTGTTTGTGGTACAATTAAATTCTAATACGATAACCGGATAACTTGGTTTACCTTTTAGTTATGTGCAAGCGATAGCTCTGTCCAGCCTATCTTTTCTATGACTTTGTACTCCTTCTGTTAACAATGGAGTGTAAAACCACAATTTGCTCCCAAGAATGAGCATATTGTATAACATGCATACACAATATGCTACCATCTTATTGGTAGCATTTGTTTTAATTTGCTCCCTAGCTGATCAGTTTTCGTACCCAAACATAACAGTGTTATGGCGTTATGAAGTCTTGTCTGATGTCTGTGTCTTGCTTGTATTGCCATTTTGCGTATCTGCCAAGCAATAGTTTGGATATTGCGATTCCCGCTCAACGAGGCTCAGCGAATAGAAGGACTGTGCCGACACAAAATGTCTACCAAGATTGAAACCCCAACATAACAACACCTGGGCCCAGTTGCTCAAAGCATCGTTAGCTTAACGAGCTCATTAGTGGTCATATTGTTAACTGTTCTAGCAAGTACAGTATCTGATATAGTGTTAATTTTTGGCTGAACAAAAATGGGAGCAAAGCGGCTCACATTTTTTTCAGCAGAAATATTAGTATAAATATTTGCCATAGTATAACGATGCATTAAGTAACAACGTCGTTACTTTTGAACAACTGTCCCCTCGTCACGAGCTGTTTTGCATGCTTATTTGAATATGGAAGTTGTCATGCTCAATAATATTGACATGCCAATAATTATTGGCATTTAAATATGTATAAAGGAGAATGATATCAACCTGTGTCGTTTTAAGTTGTGTGTGTGTGTGTGTGTTTTACATCCAACCAACAGCTAAGGTCATACGGAGACGGGATCTCGATTAAAGACTCATCCGAAAGTCTCAAGAAGCTTTTTTAGTTGTAGATAGTCTTATTTGTTGATACTTTTATTTTTAAAAACATACAAATTTTAATACAAATTGAGAATTTGTTTGTTTGTTTGTATTGGAGTTTAACGGCCCAGTCAACACTATTTAGGTCATTTTTGAGCCGGTCAGTTTACCTATCAACACTTTCCTGGGCAGGCTTATACGTAAGCGGTTAACCAGTACCGTGCACATTCTTTCGCCAGAAACTGACAACTGCCCTTCTTGAATCAGCGGAAGGGAGAGAATGACCGTAGAAAAAATTTCATGACCAATCTCCACGAAAGAATGTTGCCGACCCCGGCGGGAGTCGAACCCACAAATTGAGAATGTGTTCTATGCATGTAACATATTTATATGTTTTATATAACCTTGAGGCCGGTGTCATTTGTACTGCCTGCGAACAGTCACTCTGATGAGGCTGTGCAGCTGTGTGGTACATGTCTCTGAAAGTAGGCAGGGAAAATAAGTCCGAAAACGAGACATATACTGTTTCTCAGTGCTATGTCAGTATTTTAAGCAAACTGTGTAGACCAAGATCAGACGCTACGTTCTGTGGCATCTGCTCTGGGTCTATACTACTTGCTAATGTTCCAGTACACGAATCCTGTCCAGGAGCCAGTTGTTCAAAACTAAAGATATCGTTCGTGTTTCTTTCCCTTTGGTGTTTTGTGTGGAAGGTGTGGGGTAACTGTATACATTACGAAAACACGCCTATACAAATACATTGTAAAAAATTTACTGACGAAAAATGCAAATTTTAGGACGAAAAATTGTGATATTTTTCTTATTTCTGCTCAAAATTTAGATTGTGGGTACACTTTAGAACGGCCTCATCGAGGCAGTTCTAACAAGTACCCACAGTCTATATTTTAAAGCAGAAATAAGAAAAATAAGGCTTACCCCTGCAAACCCTAGTTTTACTATATAAATGTGGGGTAAGAGGGGGTCAAATTATATAGGTGTGTTTTCGTGATGGATTTCTTATCATTGCCTTCAATTACGAAAACACGCCTATACAAATGTATTTAAATATTTTACCACCCAAAAAGGAAAATTTCCAGATAAAAAATCTGATATTTTTCTTAGTTTTGCTCAAAACATAGATGGCGGGGACTCGATAGAACCGCTCCGAAAAGGCGGTTCTATCGAGTACCCACAGTCTATGTTTTTTAGCCGAAATAGGAAAAATAATGTTTACCCCTGAAAACCCCAGTCATACTGCATAAAAGTGGGGTTACGGGAGATCAACATTATATAGGTGTATTTTCGTAATGACTGCTATTTTGTTTGTACTCAAGTGGGTGGATAGACTTTACCCCCAAGAACTTCAGATAAATAAAGCAAATTCTTCCGATACCGAGGCCCCGGTTTTTGGATTTACATCTATCTATTGTAGATGGGTTTGTTGCTTGCAAAATGTATGATAAACGCAATGATTTAAATTTTGAGATTGAAAATTTTCCTTTTTTGGATTGTGATAGTCAAGGCCTCGTGCGGCATCCTATGGCGTTTATATTTCGCAATTAATTCAAATTGCCAGAGTGTCTAGTCATGTAACTGACTTCAGCACTCGTAATAAATTGTTAACTGCTAAACTTCTTAACCAGGGTCGTCGGTATCATAAACTACGCAGAGCCTTTTCAAAATTATATATACGTCTTTCCGATTTAATTTCAAAATTCATTGTTGGACTTAAATCTCTTCTGCAACAAGGTTTATCGGAACCCGGATTTTAAGGTGACTTAGTATATTAATTCAGAAAATATATATATAAATGCAATGACTTCAGCATCCAATTTCGTAAAGTCGTTCTTCGATATAAAAAGATAGTGTACAACATAAATGTTATACGACAGACTGCATGCATTTGGTAAACACTATCACGGTTGACAACTTTACTTCCCTCTTTAATTGCACGCCGGTGAGTCAGGCCTCAGATTCTATGATGGTTCCACCATAAAGGCTTACAGAGAATTAGAGGTTATCTAATTTTAAGTAATGTTGGTTGGTGCCTGATGCTCTGTCTCTGTTCGAGCCCATCGGAGTCTAACTGTTGGCTTTCTTTTGTTCCAGCATTTCAGTGGTTTCTTGCTGTCGAGTCCTCACCGTTGTTCATCTCTGTGGTTGTTTGATTTTTGTGTTCACGGAGATGTTGCTCTGATGAGTTGGGAGGCCTTCATGCGGACTGAACAATTTGTTTGTCTGAATCGCGACGGAAATAAGGGCGAGGATTGTGGCCACGTAAAATCGATTCAAGCCCCCCCCCCCCCCGTGGAATTCATTTCCGTTGACCGTTCCCACGCAGTTCTTCTGTCGCGGTTTATTTAAGAAATAATCTCCACGTACCGTGTGTTATCGTGATTAACACACGGTGTTTGAGGGCAGATTGCGAAATATTAATTCACGACGGCGAAGCCGGAGTGGATTAATATTCGCATCTGCCCGACAACACCGTGTGTTAATCACGATAACACACCGGGTGCGTGGAAATTATTTCGATTCTAACATGATGCTAAACTGAAATACAGTAGTAACAAAGCGTTATCTTGGGGACTATTTTGCAGCGGATGTCGACAGAAGGAAATGTTTACATGCAACGTCACGATGACGCCAAATTGCACGCACCACGTTGACGACGTGAATTATTGCATATTTGCAAACGCTGACGTTTCCACTGGGTTCAATGGGAAAAACGTTAACGTCATGTTAGAATTTTGTTATAGTTTGTCTTTGAGTGTGTGTAGCACTTACAATACTATGTTTTGGATAGCCAATTGGCCATTTTGTTTTGTGGGAAAGTAACTGTCCATTTGGCTTTCCGCTATTGATGTTTCCATTAGGGTCTGGTTGTTTCATGTTCGTGCTTCTTTCCCTTTGGTGTCTCTGATCGGAGCTGTGGGTTTATTGTATCGATTCCTGATCATCGCCTTCACTTCTATTTTTTATACTGGTAGTATGGTTATCGGCATTGCAACAAAAGACAAACTCATATAATTAAGTCTTTTCTTTTAATTTCATAATTCATATTCTCCATATGGAATAGTATACAACAATAACTTAATACATTATAAACAACAAGTATCAACAGTCAGCTGCGATAGTTACATGATTTGCCACAAACAGAAAAAAGAGAAAAAAGACCCATGAGGACAAAGTTGGTGCAGTAATGGTGGTTTTCTGAGAATACAAACATTACGAAAACACGCCTATACAAGTACATTGTAACCTTTATCGAAGAAAAAAAAAAATAAAAAATTTAAGATAAAATTGTGATATTTTTTCGTATTCCTGTTGGAAAATAAAGCTTGTGGGTACTCGTTAGAACCGCCTCATCATATAACTTGTAGGTACACGTTAGCACCGACTCGATGAGGCGGTTCTAACGTGTACCGACAATCTATATTTTGAGCAGAAATATGAAAAATATCACAATTTTTCATATCAAAATTTTCATTTTTTTCGCAGGTAAAATTTACAATGTATTTTAATAGGGATGTTTTCGTAATGAATAACGTATAACCAGATGAGACGGCTCATAGTGAACCATCTCATTTGGATCTACACATTTTGCCATCCTGTGAAGGATTTTGACTGAACCCTTATTTACAAAAATCCAGAGTCAAAGCCGTCGAGGATGAAAGGGTCAACGACCGGAAATATTGTTTGTGGCAAAATACTTATTGCAGCTAACGGTACATGATAGAAAATGAATGCTACTATATCAAGTCGACGAATCAACGTCCCGTTTTATTCATTGATACACTCAGCCCCGCCTTTATAGTACTAGCCCACTTGGCACATGGCGTCTAAGCATCGTCGCGGCTGACACGACATTGCCTACACGCTCTTTTCCTTCTGGGAATCTTGTTATCTGGGTATACAAACAGCAATGTCAAATTGTACTTTTGTTATGACAACCTTGTCATGCAAGACCTCTAGAATTAGCGATTTTGCAGATGACATCACGATAACAAGCCCGTGAAAAGACCCCTCTAACCCCCAATTTATATAGAGAAAAGTGGGTTTTACGGGCGTATACATTATCTGCCTTATTTTTCAGAAACATAGATCGTGTGTACTCGTTAGAACCGCCTCATGGAGGCGGTTCTAACGAGTGCCCACAATCTATGTTGAAAACAGAAATAAGAAGAAAGATGTGATCATTTCTGACACCATGTTGAACGCCATTATTTCACACGGACATGTTTTAGGTAAATAATATATACCACGGTAGACTCCACTATTCCTTGCATAAAGTGGGATTTACATGGGTATTCATTACATGGATTCATATACTATAAGAACGAATTTAATTTTTGTGGATTTTATCGTACACATCGATAAAATCCACAAAAATGATAATTTATTACTTGTCATCGAGCTATTATAAATGCCACCAAAATGTTATTTTTTAGGAATTATTTCGGAAGCGTTGGAAGGAACTCACCAACGGACGCGTCAGAATGATTATTCAGTTACCCTGCTAGCATTCTACATAAATCTACAGCGGGCCGTTAGCGGCCCGTCAGCTACCCTGACGGGCCGCTAGCGGCCCGCTGTAGATTTATGTAGAATGCTTACTGGGTAGAAGCTGCCACCTTGAAAGACATCCAAGCGAACAAAACTTCAAGTCCATAAACTCATTTTATTTGTCTTCTAACATTTACGTTTGGTGACTAATTAGCATTTTTCAGAGTAAAATATATGATGTTTCACTTCACTTGTTTCTGCTCAGATTGTGTGCTCGTTAGAACCGCCTGGTCGAGGCGGGCGGTTCTAACAGGAGCCCCCAATATATAGTTCCTGTAGATAAAGTGAGGTTTACAAGGAAATTAATCAGACAGACGTGTTAACGTAGTCACAGCAGGAAGTCCTTGTATGCTGTCTAATCATGAAAGATGATTAAAATGTAGACAGTGAAACAAAGGAAGCTGAAAATCGCACGGTGAATCTGCGCCCATGTTGGAAACGGAGCCACCGACTTTGGGTGTTATTCAATTTATTCTGTTCCTAAAGTCAACATAGCTATAATCACTGAGTTTCTAATGCCATATCATATACATATTCTCAAAACATTTCGAGCTGAGCAACGGTAAACGACAAAGATTTCATGCGCTGTTATCACCGATGCCTTCATATTCTGAGTGGCTCAAGAAGATCACTCGCCACTGTCTTAATTAGTTTCCGCCGAACTCTTATAGCAGAACGCGTAGCATCGTTGCTAGGCTGGTTTCACAAATAAATCATGAGCGATTATTGGACACGAATATAAGAAAACGTTTTCGCTCTCCGTGCGTGCCGTTGTCTTATTCATATTGTTGCTATGTTCGTTTCGGGAACAATACATGACAAAGGAATCATGCGCGATTATCGAACGCTTACGTCAGAATGCCTTTTGGCTTTATGAATGCCGTTGTCTTGTTTTTACCGTTGCTAAGCTCGTTTCTACTGGCCAATTTTAATACAGAGGAACCAGCTCAAAGAAAGACTGCGTCATCAGCGAAGATTAAAAACGCTCAAGTATGCATCCTCGCGAGGGGTTTCTGCCGAAACTCGCGAGCTACAACAACAGACTCAATAGCTGCACTGTCTCCATAATACATCAGCAGCGAAAATCCGGACACGACTGTGCAGTGAATTAAGTAAATGAGCTTATATACTGTTAAAGGAGGCTTCATATGTACGACTGGTGAAGATTGCAACCAGACTGCGCATCAATACAGCCAAATCAATGTCTTAACTGTTTGCTATTCGGATGCGTCAGTCTTGCGTTCAGCTAAGATTCAGATCAGACTGCGCGGTCTGATCTGAATCTTAACTGATCGCACACACCAACTGGTACCTTTCCAGTGCCCAATGCCTATTTAATAAGTGCAAGTGGGAACTTTAGACCAGGCCCCAGTTGCATGTGTGTTTCTTTCCGTGACTTTTCGCGGATGTGGTGAGTGTCTTGTGTATGTGTCGCGGCTGATGAATGTTTCACCAGAAAGCAACGATTATGGGCAGCATGCTCTAACGCTTAGGTCGTTCCAAGCCTTCGCTGATTTTACAGAGTTTCCATAGACCATTCTATTCATACTGTTACATGTGGACATAACAAGGTTACTCTGCCATTGAAACTTTTAAGAGAAGATTTCCCTTTGGTGGCAATTTCATTCCACTAAAGGAAGATACCGTATAGAAAGTTTTCTAATTTCGAGTATTTCCCCAGTTCGTCATATTATTTGTCACCCCTTGCTGTACTTTTTACCCTTCATAGTACTTTTCGGGTCGATTGTTTTGCAATCGTGTCCAAGTGATTATCACTAACCAATGCGCATCACGAAAACACGTCTATGTAATTTTGACCATTTTTAACCCCCAGTTTTTTATAGTCAAAACTGGGGTTTACAGGGGTATGAATTATTTTTCTTATTTCTGCTCAAAACCATAGATTGTGGGTATTCGTTAAAACCGCGGTTCTAACGAGCTTCCACAATTTATGTTTCGAGGGAAATATGAAAAAATGTCAGATTTTTTTAGTTGAAAATTTTCATTTTTTTCTTGGCGATAAAACTTTTAATATATTTGAATAGGCGCGTTTTCATGATAGGATAAACCGCACGCAGAATTAAAAGAGAACACGGGCCACAAATATGGGAAAGTGTTTTTTTTTTTTTTTTTTTTTTTTTCAACGGTGAATAGGTTAACCCATACGTGCCTAGCGTCTCTAAAAGGCATAATTGAACCCCGCCAAGCGAATTTGTGTCTTCGAGCATTCCGTCATGACAAATTTTAACTGCGCATGGCCAGCCATTGAGAGGGGCCAGGGATATGGCTTTCTGTCTGAAGGTTCCTCTTGATTCACTGCTTGTATGAGCGAGCGGCGAAGGTTCTGGCGAGACTGCGCGGATGCGCAGGCTCGCCTGAACCTTCGCTGCTCGCATAGGCGGTAAGTACCAAAATCGGCTGACGGGGCCCAATTGCAAACAGTGTAGAGCCAGAACAGACACCACAGATTAAGGATTAAAAGAAACGGTCTTAGTCCAAGTTTAAGACCAAACTCATATCAGAAGAGCTTTGGTAATCCCTCCGTCCATTTAAACTGGCTGAGCACTGGTAAGAACGCAATTCAAAATTCAAATTTGAATTATCTGGAGAGGCAAAAACGTTTTTTTAAAAACAGAGTCGCTCTTAAAAGGTCATCATTTTTACAAGAAATTAGCAAGAACGAATGAGAACCATGGTGTCTTGCCAGACAGCCCGAGTACTCAAATTTGTGACATTTTCGTATGCTTGGTCACTTTCTGGAAAGATCGGGTATGAAAAATTTGATTCGGCTGTCAAATTTTGAGAGCTTTTTTTACGGTTCCGGCGCTTTCTGGAAACAAACAGTAATCAACAAGGTTTGGCATAACAATGAAACTTCAATAACCCAAACACGTGTGGTTTGTTTACTATGATTAGTAAGAGCTCACTCTTGAGTCTTTTTTTTTTGTTTGGTTTTACGGCCCTTTCAAGACTATTTCACTTATATCGAGCCGATCGTTAATCAGAGCATGGCGAAAACCGGAGTACCCGGAAAAAAACCACCTGACCAATAGTTTGTTGAAGAACTTGGCGTCTCACATGTGACCCGAGCCAGGCTCGAACCCACAGCGGCGAGAGACTTAATGATTAAGAGTCAGCGTCTTATCCACTATGCCACGGAGGCCCGTCGCTCTTGAGTCTATGGAGAATTCGTCCAATAGCTCGAGTCATCATATATCTTGATATTTTTAGGGAGCTTTTCCTAGTTTTATATTTAAGAGGTATGTTGCGTGTCCTCATTAGAATCGCCTCAAGGAGGCGGTTCTAATATCGAAAATGTATTTGCCTCATCACGAAAACACGCCTATTTCTGACGCCCTTGAACCCCACTATTATGTAGTAAAACTGGTTTTACATGGGTAAACCTTATTTTTCTTGCTTCTGCTCTAAAATATAGATTGTGGGTACTCGTTAGAACCGCCTCGATGAGGCGGTTCTAACGTGTACCTACAATCTATACAATCTATACTTTGAGCAGAAATAAGAAAAAATATGTTGTTTTCTTTTTTCAGCTAAAAAATATTCGTTTTTGCGGTGGAAAAAATTACACGTGTTTTCGTAATGATTCACAACATGTCTCATGACATGGTGCTTGGATTTAACCTCAATAGTTCAAACAACTCCTTTCTTGAACCAATGTTCATGGTCCTCAGGTGTTTGAGTTATTGAAGTTCGAGGGTACCAGCGGCCCCCGCACATAGGGGTTTGAAGAAATATTTGGGCTGCATGATGCTTCCGCGCAGAGCTGAATCCGGCCCGCACACTAGTACTGGTAAACCGCTTAGATCTAAGCCTGTTCAGGAACCGCGGTGGGAGGCGGACCGTCCATGTTAATAAACCCTATTGGTTTCATTGGGCGACAGGGCTTGAGATGTCATTTCATCTCAAAGTCCCACAAAATTGGAAGCAACGTCTCCAAAATGACCTATATAGTGTTGAAAGGGACGTTAAACCTTAAATCAAGCAAGCAAGCATTCTCTCCCTTTCGCTGATTCAAGAAGGGCAATTGTCAGTTTCTGGCGAAAATATGTGCACTGTACTGGTGAAACGCTTACATATAAGTCTGTCCAGGAAAAGTGTGGATAGGTAAACTAACCGGCTCAAAAATGACCTAAAATAGTGTTGACTGGGCCGTTAAAATCCAATACAAACAAACAAAACCTCAGTAGTTCAAACTACTCCTTTCTCGAACCAATGTTCATGGTCCTCAGGTGTTTGAGTTATTGAAGTTCGAGAGTACCAGTGAACGTGGATTTCATCATATGGATACGGAACATACACATGTGGTCTTTGGTATACACTTTTACTGATTTCATAACAGTTAATTAATACGAATAATAAACTTAATGGAATTTTTACATGAATGAAGAAAAGACATTTTTTTCTAAAACAAACAAAGCCTCAGTTAACTCACAAAATCACGATTCCGTAGCCCCAGATCATAGCAACAGATAAGGTTAGTATATGTGATATTGAAGGATAGTTTTTGTCAATTCTCCATAAAATCCTATGTCGTGGGTATTCATTAGAACCGCCTCGCCGAGGCGGTTCTAATGAGTACCCACAACATAGCTTTTTATGGAGCAATAAGGAAAAAGTTCCGTCAGTTATCACAAAATCCTTAAATGTACTTTATCTGTTGGTATGGTCCCAGATGAATAGGACTAACAAAGTACAGTGAAATTTTGCTATTAAGACCACCTAAAATAAGTCTAATTCTGCTTTAAAAAGCTTATATCGTAGGTTTCAGTTATTCTTTCTTTGCGTTTTCTGCATACATTGTCCTCTGGTCTTAAAGACCACTTTTGAACAATCCCAAAGGTGGTCTTAATATAGGAATGTTACTGTAATTAATGGATATATTTCCTTATTCCTTTGGACACATACTAAAATCGCTTCGAAGAGACGATTCTCAAAAGTAACCACAACATATATTTTATGGAGAATTAAGAAATATGATCCCCAAAAACAACTTCATGACTCCTTAATGATCTGGGTTTATGACGTCATTATGCCGCCATGGTCATGAAATGTTGGACTTAAAACTGTCTTCACAGAAACTTGATTCGGATTGATCTCAGCGTCCGAGTTCATTAATCATTACGAAAACCCGCTTATAAGAATTCATTAAGAACTATATCGCCGAAAAAGAAAAAGAATATTTTAAGATGATAACCGTGATATTTTTCTTATTTTTGCTCACAAAATAGATTGTGGATACTCGTTAGAACCGCCTCTTCGGGGCGGTTCCAAAGAGTACCCACAATCTATATTTTAGAGCGGAAAGAAGAAAAATAAGGTGTACCCCAGTAAACCCCAATTTTACTTTATAAAAATGGGGTTCAAGGTGTTCAGAATTATACAAGCGTGTTTTCGCGATGACTAATTTGATCGAGAAGGAGTTGTTCCATAGTTCGGTGTGTTGGTCACACTAAGAAACAAGTTGATCACTAGTGTAATCATCACCGGACCTTGATGTGGATCATCTTGAATCGAAGAAATTTGGTTCAAGGTGTGAACGCAAACTGATGTGGGACGAATTCAATGCGGATCAAGTTTTCTGTGTTAGCGTGTTCCAAGTAATTACAGATTCGCGTTTTTAGTGAGGCAACGCTGCTGTTAAATGAGTAAACCGTTGCAATTTTTAGTCACTCTATTATCACAATAGCCGTGTATTGGCCTGAACACCGTGAGTAGGAATGTCTGTCAGTTTGGAATTGAAATACAGTTTTCCAGCGCATACACAATGTTAAAATTCGCAGTACTGCCGTCCATACGACTGAAAGTTACACTAAAGGAAAGAACTTGAGACTTTAACTCACAGAACGTGGCGTCTGATCAGGGCCATCACTGTTTGCAAAAAGTTCAGTCATTTTCTAAATAAATTGAACCTAACCACCCTTATCCCATTTATGCCTATAGCGGTCCTTTTTGGGGCATTGGCAAACAGTGCCGACCCAGAACAGATACCGCAGAACGCGGCTTCTGATTAGGGTTTACACTATTTGCTGAAAGTGCATATATGTTTGCAAAACTTACTGCCAACAAGACAAACCTGGCGCCGCTATAATCGAAAATGGACTACTCCAATCATATCTGGCGGGAGATTCCATTGACATATATGAGCCAGCGCATGACAAAATCTACAAGAAGTCTTGAGCGACCAGCGAAGACTCAGATCAGCCTGCGCTTTCGCGCAGTCTGATCAGAGTCTTCGCTGATCGCATGTACCTTCTATAGGCTAATATCTATGCAAGGAGACATAAACATAAGGTCAGTCATAGTGGATGGGTGCGCAGGTTGATTTGAGTCTGTGCTGCTCACATCGGTCTTATTGTAGGTTTTGTTATGCGCCGGCTCATATGGGTTAAAATTTCGAAATTGACTCCTATATACAAGGGAGGAGAATGTGATAAATTTCTCTCCTTTAATAGGGAAGTTTCACATTGCAAATTCTTTACTTCAGAGTAGACCTCTATTTTCGAAAGCTCATCTTCCCAGAATGCTATGAAAGCTATTGGGGCGAAATATCAGGAGTATCGAACACCCTTTCCTTACTTGAAGTGGCTACAACGTTGTTTAACATTGTGTTACTGCTGGTTTAGACCCGTTTTAACTATCACCAGTCTCCCGTATCACCATGTCGCCTGTCCTTTGTTCTCTTTCGTTTCTTAGCTTTCCAAGATTGCCCGCATTCACACGCGACAGTCACGTGAATACGTTTAAATACCCATGATTCCTCGTACGTAGTATTTTGCCCAATCAAAGGAACGGGTTTACACGCATCTGCTGGATCCCGTTTCAAAACTTTGATTGCATATTTAACTGGGTTACAGTTATATATGCCGAAAAAGCAAGTATCTGTCTTACATTTTCCGTCTAAAATTCGCGAAGGAAAATATCCCTCTTTCATCTTTAACCAAACCTTTTTCTTCTTGCATTCCCACGCCGGATGGAACTTATTGCCTGCGCCCCTCCTTTTTCTCGACTTACGCTTTGATATTGTGGTGTAAGCCATATTTTGGTATAAAAAGTTTGTATCCGACATATCATTAGAATTCTCAACATTATCAGTATCTGAATATTCATCAGCATTCAACGCAGCGTCTCTTTTCCGCCGCATATACTTCCTATTTTGAACACTGAATATAGATTCATCCCTCGTCCTACCCTTATGGTCAGTTTCTGTAATATCATCGATATCGTCTATTTCATCTTCATCATCGGTGAAGTCCTCTACACCTTCACTCTCTCTATCAACATGTGTTTGTAGAGATTCACTACGTTTAAAACTTTCCTCGTCATAAGCCATTGTGGCACTATCAAACGCTCCGCCCATACGGTCTCTTAGTTCGTGCATTGTTAAAGACCGACAACCGGAAGTTTGGACAGTAATTTTACTTCCGTGCTCGATGACAATGCTTTCCGGTTTCTCCTTTGGCTTGCGGGGGTAGGCGTCAGCAAACGTGCTACCAGTCAAGAGCGAAATGTAAAAAATAGCCAAGAAGAATCTGCGAATATCCCTCACCTGAAAATGGACAGGAAAAAAATCTCTGATCAAATGTACACACGTTTGGAACACAACAAGTGTGAATGAGCATTAATATAGGGCGCCCTTTTACTATTTATTCCCTATTTATAGATATCCATAATTATTTATGGATATCTATAATTCGATTTATGGATATCCATACTTCGTTTTGGCAAATAAATACAATAAATAATGGCTGAAACCAAAGGCTTTTGCGGTGAATGGATATCCATAATTCGAAATATGGATATCCATAATTCAGCCCGATTTATAGATATCCATAATTCAGCCCGATTTATAGATATCCATAATTCGATTCATGGATATCCATAATTTGAATTATAGATATCCATAAATCAGCGGAATAATGGATATCCATATTTTGATTTATTGATATCCATAATTCGAATTATGGATATCCATAAATCGCTCTGAATTAATGATATCCATAAATCGAATTATGGATATCCATAATTCGATTTATGGATATCTTTAATTCGAATTACCGATATCCATTATTTGGCTGATTTATGGATATCCATAATTCGAATTATGGATATCCATAAATCGAATTATGTATATCTATAAATATGGATTAAATAGTACAACGGCACCCCATACATTAATGAGGTTCTATAAGCAACGCCAAGAGCAAATCAGATTTCGCCATCATCATGTTGCGAGCAACTAAGGAGCTGATCGGTCTGCGCATCTGCGCAGACCGATCAGCACCTTAGTGCTCGCTGATTGGATAATGTTATACCTCTAGTTTTCACACCTAAAATTTCATGGCTCTTGCTAGTCTGTGGAATGCGAGCCCACAAGGTCAGTTTCTATCTAGAACACTGGTCGGCAGTCTCGAATAGGGACCGTTACTTCTTGTCCTAGTCAAAGGTTAAAATTTATTACCGTTTCAAGCGGGCAGCTAAGGCTTTGGTCGGACTGTGCGAATGCGCAGGCTGGTCTGAACCTTTGCTCTCCCGCTAGGCTGTAATGCAGTCAGATTTTACAAATGATAAAATATTTACACTTTAATCAAAATGGGTAGACCCTGATCAGAGAGTACGTTCAGATATTGCGTTTGAACTGAAGGTCCTCACGGCTTCCAGGAAAGAATTAGCGCAAACCGAGGTGCATTTCAACAGTGTGCATTTTTTCCGACAGATCAAATACTTATTGAAACAATATTCTGTACTGTATTGAAAGTAAAATACAGTAAAACTCCTATATTAAGACCACCTTTGGGACTGTTCAAAAAAGGTCTTTAAGACCACTTTTGAACAGTCACAAAGGTGGTCTCTCACTAGAGCACACTGGATGTAGAAAACACATAGAACATAATGAAACCTTCTAAATATACTTTTAATATACTTTTAAGACCAGAATTAGTCATGAATTTAGGTGGTCTTAATGGTGGAACTTTACTGTATATCATATTCACAACTTACATCAGATTCATCTACGGGTAACATTGCATTTATTTGTCGTCAGTGATATGTTGCTAGTTAGACTAGAAAGTGCAATAGTGTCCGTCTAATAAAATTCTGATGTACAGCACTTTGTATTTAAGTGATTTCCCTTTGAAAACAATAACAAAGGCGCGCCCAGACATATTCAGTCATCTCAAAGAATATTAGTCACATGCGCAACCATGCGAGTTCTTAGAAATACAGGCCTTTTAGTGCAGTGAGCAACTCAGTGACCTAGATAAAACTGACATCATGTCTTTTATGATGACATTTAGCAGCATTAATCAAGAAAGTGTGTCAGCATTAGGTTTTAATGAAGTTCCATTCGATTTTAAGTATCGTGTGAATGCGATATTAATATTAAACACAATAATCGGCATTGGCATGCAAATATAACGCTTGGTCAAGATCTAATAAACCTCGAGCATTTGTTACGAATGGAATTTTCTAAAAAAGAAAAGGAGAAGACAAAAAAAAAAAAAAAAAGAAAGAAAAAAGGGACAAGCATGTTTCCAAATTCAACATCACATCAACATGTCCGTGAGCTGAAGACCCCCTCCCACTAAACCCCACTTTTTATAAAAAACGAAAACTGGGGTTTACGGGGTATACATTATTTCTTCTTACTTCTGCTCCAAACCGTAAGTTTCTCTCCTGCTCCAAGACATAGGTTTTCTAATTGGTTTTCGTGCTTCTGCACCAAGACATAGGTTGCGGGTACTCGTTAGAACCGCCTCAATGAGGCGGTTCTCACGAGCACACACAACCTGTATTTGCAGTATAAATACATGTACGAAAAAGTATCAGATATTATCATCACAAGAGTTGTAAAGTCATGGAAAAAAGAAGCATCTCCCATGTATACGTTCCTATTAATGCAATTTTCATTTTCGGGACGCTAGACATACTCGTACGTAGGCTCTACGAATGAGTAATCTACCCACGTTTACCAAGGGTCATATTTTGGGGACATTTGCAAACAGTGTAAACCCAGATCAAACGCCACAAAACACGGTGTCTGATCTAGGTCTACACTATGTTTGCAGTACGCACGTTTTTGTACAACACATGAAACTAACCTGACAACCCAAAAATTTGAATTGTGTCCGTCCATAGTGTGTGTGTGCGTGTGTGTGTGTGTGTATGAATTCGGGTTTAACGTCGCTTTCAACAATTTTTCAGTCATATCACGACGGTGTCTGGTTGCGACAGGGAGCTCAATGCTCACTTTTATAGTGCTGCCTCACTGAAGTATCATGTCCCAGACACATTACATGACACCACACCCAGTCACATTATTCTGACACTGGATCAACCAGTCCTAGCTATACCTCGTAAATCTGAGTGCCAAGCGAGGAGCAGCTAGTACCATAGTTAACGACTTTGGTATGTCGCGGCCCGGGATCGAACCCGTGACCTCCCGTTCCCCGGAGCGGACACTCTACCAACTGAGCTATCTGGGCCGGTAGTCCGTCCATAGTTACATGTACTAAGAGCAAGATAGTATGTGTCGTTAATGACACCATATGAGAAACTTCTTGACAAAAGAACAGGTATACTTTTACAAGTACATGTTACATGTACTAGGAAATCATTATCACATTTAAGTCAAAGGATTATAAACTGTTAATTTAGACATTTCTTTCTGCTTCACAGGACGGACACTGACAAATACAGCCGACTCAGATCATTCGGCGTCTTATAAGCGTCTTCAAGGTTTGCAAAAATACTTATTTTAAAAGTTCCAGATTATTACAATGAAAGTAAATAAAAACAGGCGCCCTTATATTGCCAGATGGACACCAACGATTTGAGAGAAGATTCCATCCGTTTTAAATGGGTCTGCTGGCGTATTTAATAAGAAGGCATGACTTTCTGAGTGAGTGAGCGTTTGGGTTTTACGTCCCACCAACAGCTAAGGTCATACGGAGACGGGACCTCGGTTTAAAGACTCCTCCGAAAGTCTTGACATGACTTTCTGAAAGTTTATCAACTTCCCGTACGTCGACGTAATGCTTTACTCTGGGACCATAAAAATTGGTTCGAGACAGCGGTAGTTCGAGCAACGGAGGGTTACTAGTAGGGCCATACCAGGAGGCATAAATGGGGTAATTGTTGGATACCTATGTTGTGTGTACTCATTAGAATAGCTTCATCGAGGCGATTCTAATGAGTAATATTTTTATGCTGTGTGTACTCATTAGAATCGCCTCACCGAGGCGATTCTAATGAGCACACACAGCATACATTTGCAAGATAAAGAAGAAAGTCTCCCTTAATTACCCCTATATGGTATTTGAAGGAAATTAAGAACGGGTTCGACTCATCCATGGTAAATGAACCAAAGGGGTTCGATCCTGTTCTTCCAATTAAGATTCCCCAATAAATCCGAGACTCCGATTTACTACGTTTTGTTTACGTCCCCGTCAACACTATTTATGTCTGCTGAACCTTTACCTGACATTGAGATGGAATGGTATCTCATGCCCAGCCGCCTCAAAAACCAAAGGTTTATGGAACGGTCCGACTCGCCCCACTTTTCCTGGACAGGTTATATGTGGTGTGTTCTTTGTTTCAGAAGGCAATCTTATAGATTTATCTACATGTGTCTAAAACGATCACAATCAAGCTCCCGCCCATCGCGGTTGGAGAAATAGATTGGCTGCATGGTGCTTCCACGCAGGGCTGAAACTGACCACACATGAGTACTGGTACGTGTAAACTGCTTAGAACGACTAAGCCTGCCCAGGCAAAGTGGTGTGGTCCAATGCATATAAGCGTCTTGATTTCATTGGGTTGCAGGGCTTGAGATGTCATTTCATCTCAATGTCGGGAAGATGTCCCACAAAATTGAAAGCAGCGTCTCCAAAATGACCTAAATAGTGTTGGCGGGGACGTTCAACCTCAACGCCCATACGTACATGACACAGGCTCGCAAGGGTAGAGTGTTCTTATCTTTAAGAGTATTCTGTCGCGTTAAATAAAAGTTGGGCTTACAAAATAGTTCCCTTTACTTTTAAACTTTGTGACAATTGCGTACTTGGGGACCGTAAACAGATTGGGATAATTCTTACGTTTCTGCTCTGTAAGTGTCGAACGAGGGCACAAAACAACTTACTCAACGCTATGCCGTACCCAGAAAGGTTCTTGGTCAACCTGTGCCTCAACCCAGGGCGATCTCCGTCCGCATGAGTAATGTAGCGGTCCTTTACAAGTTTTAGAACGGACAGTTAAGACGCGCAGGCTAATCAGGGTCTTTGCTGTTCGACCAGGTAACCTCATTACGTAAACACGCCTATACAAATACATTGCCACCTTTATCGCCGAAAAAATCATATATCATTCTCATATTCCATTCCACATCATCCCATTCTCTGTTCAGCTCTCGAACAGTCAACAGCTCTTATCATGTCTGTCTGTATGAAAGAGTATCGTCTACCTGAGCCACTTGTGGCTTTTCTGAAGTCCTGTCGACTTCACGGGGTGCCTGAGATAAAAACAGGCCTCCACCATCAGTTTGTGACAGTGAGCCTTCGCTGGGATCTCAGCACTCCAGCTCCAAAGAGACCCAGCAAGACAGCAAAGACAGCCAAGCCACAACAGCCAGCCAAGGAGAGACCGCTACAAGAGACAGCACCACCAGCAACAGTGATCATAGAGGTCTCTCCAGCGCCGACCATCTCAAGACCAACGACAGCCAGCGCCGAACCAGCGCCCGCGCCGATACTGCAGCGACCTTCACCTCCGCCTGCACCAGCGCCTTCTTCGCCAGAGACGTCCGAGCCAACACCACCTGAGCCACCGAAGAAGCAGCGCCGCAAGACCTCGCCGCCCAAGCCAGCCTACCAGCCACTCGCGCCGGACATGGATTTCGTGACGATCGACCAGCATTTCCGGGTACAAGACCACTACGACTGCCAAGCTGTCCGCCGCTATGATGATCATGACATCTATCTGCTTAGCAGGAAGCCTACGGGTCGAACCTACCCGTACGCGACAGAGTGCTATGCCTTCCAACATCGGGAGAATGGCACTCTGTACGTGTCAAGGTCATCGGACGCGGGGGACGACGAGTTCGTCCCCGGAGCTTGGCGGTTCTACAAGCAGCACTTCTGCATGGCTAAGCCGGTAGGAGATGCTGAGGGCTTGTACCAACGCCTGGATCGTTACGCGCTCATCCTGCCTGGTGGTTGGGAATAAGACTTGCGACCAGTCTTCTTCCTGGACCGTTAGCCGTGCGTTTTCCTGAATGGAAACCTGCATAGGCATGCCTCATTGGCAGCCTAAGTCCGATGGCCAAAATCGCGCGGCCCCAAGAGAGAGCACCGCTGACCTACTTTCCGCTCTCGAGCACAGTAGAGAAATCGCGATTTGCAGCCGAATTGGCACTGATTTCTCTACATTTTTGGCTCACTTTAGACCGGCCTTCAAAATTTCTAAAACTGGCAGTGCTTCAATTTTCCTCGGCAGGGCATAGGCAGACCAACGCGATTGACTCTTGTTGGAAAAACTGCCACGTTTTGCAGCCCAGAAGCACAAAACTTACGTCTCGCTGTGGAGCTATGGAGTTCTGTCCGCTCGACCTTGGCAGACGTAAAATGCCTTAACTTCAACCAACCAACCAACCAACCAATCGCCGAAAAAATGAATATTTTATGATGAAAAATTGTGATATTTTTCTTATTTCTGCTCAAAATATAGATTGTGGGCACTCGATAGAACCGCCTCATCGAGGCGGTTCTAACGAGTGCCCACATTCTATATCTTAGAGCAGAAATTTTTCTTATTTCTGCTCAAAATATAGATTGTGAGCACTCGATAGAACCGCCTAATCGAGGCGGTTCTAACGAGTGCCCACATTCTATATCTTAGAGCAGAAATAAGAAAAATAAGGTATACCCCCAGAAACCCAGGTTTTACTATATAAAAGTGGGGTTCAAGGGGGTCAAAATTATATAGGCGTGTTTTCGTGATGTTGTGTAAGAAATTTTTGGGGGTACTTCGACTCACGATAATGATATAAAAGTATCGCAGGAATGTGAAAAAGCCAAAGTCTGGTTATTGTTATGTCTTTCTATCTGTTAAAATGCCGTAAAACTGATGATGCAGAATATTATCTGAAGTTAAGTGGCGCGCCCACACGGCGTTTGCACCAAACTATATGTAATAATTTTCACGTAAAGTCGCATGTTATAGTCGTAATGTAACATAAACTCATTCTAGACTGGAAATCCCAGAATGAGGCTACGGCAAACACGACAGGCCCAGACCAGACGCTGCAGAACACGGCTTTATTGTTTCCATAAAGAATACCAGCCATTTTTCCGGGGAAAAAATCGAAAGAGAAAATAACTCAAATTTCGTGAAGATGACATTTAGTACACAATTGGTTGACCGAGCCAACATGCTTTCGTTAAAATCATTTTCAAACATATATGAGAATTTGAAAATACTTGTTTCATCACAGACAGTATATTTGAGCATTCGCGTAGTCTGATCAGCATCTTTTCGTTTGTTTTCAGGGTACACCCCGTGTGACACAGTGCAATCTTTCATATTTCAAAAACGGCCATTTTTCTGACGAAATTTTGTGATATTTTTCATATTTTTACTCCAAAAATAGGTCGAGGGTGCTCGTTAGAACCGCCTGAGGCGGTTCTGACGAGCACCCACAATCTATGTTGAAAGCATAAATAAGTAGGATGTTATCACTTTTACCCTAATATTTGCCATTTCTGACACCATGTTGGATGTCATTATTTCACATGGACATGTTTACCTAATGTGAGATAATATATAAACAAATCATCTAAAATGATATGAAGTAAGCCCTTATAGTATAAGACACGGACCCAATATACATTGCATATTGGTTCCTAGTATAAGAGTATGTTATAAAGTGGTAAGCGTATTCATATCACATGCGTGTTAACGTAAAAAGATGTTAACGTATCAAATTCTTACCCTTGGAATCGTCCAAGACGGTAGCATTTCATGGGTGGACCTTGGGTAGATGTATCCTCTCAGGAAGTAGGTGCAGTCAGGACAGACAGTCATGACAAGTGAGGCGTGACGTAGGCTCGAATCTCTCACTGTTCCGTGTTCCGGTCGGGTTTGAAAGTCCCGGCATTTTTGACTGAAGTGATCCGTGTTGCTGACGTAATACGCACACTCAGTTTTCGGTGAAATAAGATGAGCAGGTATAACGTTAGAAATATTCCATAAGTTTTGTTTCTTAGATGTTTTTGTTTGTTGCTTCTTCTAGCAATTAAGCACTGCAGCAAATTACCAATATTCTTCCACAAACAGAGCTGCAGCCACCTCGCCTCTTTATAATTTACTATCTATAGTTTTGTGTTACAAATAATCCAAGTCACAGAAGCGCTTTCACAACTATTGACGAATCAATTGACGGAATAGCGGCTATGAATGACGGCGAAATGTAATCTTTGTTCTGATTGGTCAATTCCAGTGGCAATTCTCCCACGCGTCGCTGCAAACCCTTGAGAATCTGAAAAATACGAAGAAATAACGGTAATTGAATTTGGAAAATACAAAGCTGTATAACACAGTTCTAGAGGAAATTTTGTGACATTATGTTTGTCTTATACTGCAGACAGAGATTGTGGGTGTTCATTAGAACCGCTTCCGATGATATTACACGGACATGTTCTTGTACACACAATCTTTCTGAACATGAGAAAAAAGCCTATTGCATTGCTTTATAATATAATGTTATTAATCAAGTAATTTCGTATTGGCCCAGGAACAGGTCCGAGGTCTGCTGTATTGGCACGAGGCCGAAGGCCGAGGCCAATACAGCTGACCGAGGACCTGTAACTGGGCCAATACGAAATTACTTGATTAATGACAATTTTATTAATAGACGCAATTAAAACATGATTTATATTTTTTTAAATATTGGTTGACCTTGTGTAATATAGGATAATCAATTAATAAAGTGAGTTATTAATTATCTATTCTGTTGAGTTCATCCGTATTAACACCAGGTCAACCAATATTAACGGAGGTCAAGTACCTGGGCCAATACGAAATTACTTGATTAATAACATTATATTATTAATTGACTATCCTGTATTGATTGGAGTTCATCCGTATTAACACCAGGTCAACCAATATTAACCGAGGTCAAGTGAGGTCAAAAAAATCCATAATCATGATTTTTTAATTGTGTCAATTAATAAAATTGTTATTGATGAAGTAATTTCGCAATGACCCAGGTACAGGTCCTCGGTCTGCTGCGTTGGCCCGAGGCCGAATAACATTATAGTATTCCAGGTTATTATTGCACAAGTTTGTATCGTTGAATTGTACCTGTGAACCATGAAGGCAAAGATCAGCTTTAAGGGGAATGGGGACACCTGACAGACTTTTCCGCCATTTTCGACGCCTCCGCCCGTCGGGGCTTGAAGAAATAGATGGGCTGCATGATGCTTTCACGCAGAGCTGAAACCGACCCGCACACGAGTAATGGTTAACCGCTTAGAGGATCTATGCCTGCCCAGGCAAAGCGGTGCGAATAGGACGACAGGCTTGAGATGTCATTTCATCTCAATGTTGGGTAAAAGTCCCACAAAATTAGAAGCAACGTCTCCAAAATGACCTTTACAGTGTTAACGGGGACGTTAAACATCAAATCAAACAAAAAAATCGCCATTTTCAAAGGGAGACATCTTTCGGGACATTCTGATTGCTTTTCTATAAGCCCTGTCCCACTGAAAGAGGGGTATATCCTTTAAGGAAAGCATTTGGTCCTGAGAATCAATTTCGTTCCTTTAAGAGTTGACCCCTATTGACATGGGAGAAAAATATTTTTGCAGGAGTTGCCTCCCCTGGAGATGAATCCATTCCCCCTTTAAATGATACCATTTCGATTTCTTTGTTAGCTTACGCTCACTAAAGTAAATTCATAAGTCTGTCAGGTGTCCCCATTCCCCTTAAAGCTGATCTTTGCATTCACTATATTTTTCATATTGTGCGCGTTTCTCCGTAATTTTTGGTGTCTCGATTTGAATTTCATTTGAAAATAAATAGAGTTTATTATGCATCTGAGAATTTTTTATTGCGCTAAACGCGTTTAACAACAGAGAAGACAGGACAATAGTCATGGAACCCACACTAATTCGCTTATAATGTGTGTTATTAATAATAAAATTGAACAAAAAATGTACTTTTTGGAACGGTACATGTAAAGAAACAGATCAGATGGCACAGAACGCGGGGTCTGATCAGTGTCTTCAATGTTTCATCACGATAACATGTCCGTGAAACGAAGACCCCCCTAAACCCCACTTTATATAGAGAAAAGTGGGGCTTACGGGGGTAAACATTATCTGCCTTATTTTTGCTCAAAAGCATAGATTGTGGGTACTCGTTAGAACCGCCTCATTGAGGCGGTTCTAACGAGCAGCCACACTCTATGTTGAAAGCAGTATTAAAAAAGATGTTATAATTTTTACCTAATATTTATCATTTTCTGACACCATGTTGGACGCCATTATTTCTTACGGACATGTTTTCCTAATGGCTTAAATTACATTTTTTATGTAAAACGTGCAATAATCAAAATGAATCAGAAACCATGTTGTACACGACAACCCCTACCTTTACAAACAGTGTGGATCAAAATCTGATATTGATATCTATAATTCGAATTAATGATATCCATAATTCGAATCACGGCTTATTTATGGATATCACTAATTCGAATTATGGATACCTATAAATCTAATTATGGTCTATAAATATGCATTAAGTAGTACAATGGCGCCCCATATGAAACAGTCATCTGCCCTGAAAATGGTATGGTCTCACGCGGAAGAGATGATCTACGCTATTTCAAGGGAACACGTAAAATTCCTTTATTAAGAAGAAGAAGAAGTTTATTTAGAACTCCAAAAGGCACTGAGGCCCATGAGGATATAAAACGTACATATATAGCGGAATATAGGACAGTGTAGTACATAATCATAATAAATGTAACAATACTATGTGAAACATTCACTTTCGAATACATAGTGACAACAGGTAAACAAGGCCGTATAATGAGTAACCATCTCACCCCCACTTAATATCTACCGAGAGAAAAAGGGAGTTACAAATTTATTCTTTGTACTCAAAGCAAAAGCAAAAGGAGAGATTGTGTATACTCATCAGCCACGTCTCAGGGCGACGATTCTAACGAGCATCGACAATCTATATTTAGACCGATTATATGAATAGAGTAAATCAGCCGAAAATACTGTTTATAGAGAGTAAATATAGATACCAATCTAGCAGACATGCGTTTTCGTTATAGGACAATGAAATAGTCCAAAATTTGTGTCGTGCTTATTCATTGTACATCCCTCCAAACTCCACCCCGTACAGACAAAGTGGGGTTTACAGGGGTGTTATTCATTTTCCATATAACCATCATAAAAAACAGACCGTGCGCACCCATTAGAACCGCCTCAGTGAAACTGTTCCAACGTGCACGAACGCTCCATACCCGGACCGGAGTCAATATTGAATATAAACATTTTTCTCCAAGAAATCTAGAAAACAATATAATTCTACAAATATGAAAGGCTCTTATCTTATAAGACGGCTACCTTTGGGAGTGTCCAGAATTGGTCGTGGTCAGAATAACGGGTATCAAAAAGTGGAAAACCTACTTTGAGATCAGGAAATGGGATTGTTAATGGTGAATTGAGTAGACTTATAGCGGAATTTAACTGCGCGTTAAACGGGAGAATCCGATTCCTCTGTCCTTTCCTGTGCGAGTGACTCTCCGTTGACCCTATCACTCTGTATATGCCGTTCCAATCCCTCCTTTCCATGGTTTCAATTATGCTGCTTTTCTACGATATCTGACTTTTCAATGGAATTTTAATTTGACCCCAATTCTTGTACTGTGCATCTAATGAATGACAATCTCCAGAAACCTACCGTATTGTCTTGCTCTTTAAAGTGCCCGTTTCGCTAATATATTGCACCTTTTGATGGTCCAAAGCGATGAAAGAGACAGCGGCGTTTGGCCAGTTGAAGTCACGGAAAGTCGAATTTCAACACCTCGAATACTTGCGAAATAAAAATGTCTTCGAGATAAGAATAGTTCGAACAACTGAGTGTCAAACCATGGGGCATAATGGGGATAGCTTAAGGATATAATTTCGATTTTCTATAAAAATAAAGGAATGTTGTGTGTATTCATTAGAATCGCCTCGTTGAGGCGATTCTAATGAATACACACAGCATACCTTTACAAGATAAAATCAAACAACACCACCGATAGATATCTGGATCTTTCGAAAAGTTCTTTAGGGACTCGAGAACGATTTCGAGTTAGCCATGGTGAACGAACAATCCTTGTTCGAGATATCGAAGTTTCATTGAAATTCTGTTGTAAGTGGTGTAGTAATAATATGCTTGGAATCTGAACCTTTAATCCAGTAGTATATTTAATTATCAAAAATTGCTCGTTTATCGGACAATAACCCTATCGCATTTCTTTAATGGATATTACGAAAAACTTGTCCACCCTTGCGATTAGCATTGTGTCATATGAAACTACTGATGGAACGCAGTTTTCATTCATTATTTCTTCCGTACTAGTAAAAAGAAGTCAATATGCCAGAAATACGACATCACCTCCCTGTAAAGTAAACCCCACTTTATATAGTTAAATCATAAAGGTATACAGAGATATCTGCTCATGGATTGAGGCGGTTCTAACGAGTGCCCACAATTTATGTGGTTGAGCCAACAATGTACAGTAGAACTTCGATGGCTCGAACACGAATGGTTCACTTACCGTGACTGAGTCGAACCCGTTATTGAGTCCTTAGGGAATTCCTGTACACAAGAAGTAGAGCGAGATGATTAAGAAGCTTTTCGATTGGGCGATTCTAATGAGTACACGCAGCATACATTCTTATTTATAGGACATCGAAAAGATGTCCCAACATTAACCCTGTTATGCCTCCTGACAGTAACACTCAGTGGCTCAAACTGTCCCTATCTCAAACAGATTTTCGTGGTCCCAAAGGTGTTCGAGCCATTGAAGTCCCATTATATACCCTTCTTAATGCAAGTTTTCTCTAATTTAAGTGGGATTTACAGGATTCTCATTATACGGGTCTTGTTCACGTGATGAAGACTGTTGGTGCTCGTTAGAACCTACCCACAATGTAACTTTTCAGCAAAAAAATGTATTATACATTCCCTTCTTTGCCTGATAAAGAGGTATCTACATGTAGTAATCAACTACCGTAGAGACCCGAACTTTTCTTTATAAGTTTTTGAAGGGCTGGCGATTAAAATGTGATATAGAGCAAATTATAGCCAGTCCATAAATAACTTTGAGTATGAGATGACCCCTTTCCCCGAGGGACCAAATTACCAAGAAAGGAAGCTGGGGTTTCATGGTCATTCTCGTCCTTGCAAAAACTGACGATACATTACGAATACATGCCTATTCAAATATATTGGTAGAATTTTACCACCAAAAATGATTTTTTTTAGATAAAAATCCTGATATTTTTCATATTAGATTGTGGGTAATCGTTAGAACCGCCTCCATGAGGCGGTTCTAACGAGTACCCACAACCTATGATTTTGAGCAGAAATAAGAAAATACTGTATACCTCTGTAAACCCCAGTTTTACTATATAAAAAGTGAGGTTTAAGGGGTCAAAATTATATAGGCGTGTTTTCGTGATGAATAGGCCAGGAGAATAAATTCACTTCAACAACAACCTATTTTTATCTGAAATATCTACTCCTACAAATATTCGTTTGTGAAATGAACGTCCTTGTAATTCCCACTTTATTAACTTTTAAGAAAAGTTGGGGCTTATAAGGGTCTACACAAGTTTCCTTATTCTGGCTATGAACTATATATTTTGGGTTCTGGATAGAACCTGAGGCAGTTCTAACGAGCACCCAGAATCTATGTTTCGGACGGAAATAAGAAAAAAAATATATTCAGTTATCACCAGTAAAGAATTACACTGCAAATATGCGTTTCCGGATATGCAGTTAACATCTTCAATCATATTTTAAGGCGGCGTAATCAATTAGCATTCGTGGTCACATGCATCAAAAAGAAGATAAAATTCCTAGCATCTATCACGAATACTTCAAAGTCGAACTATTATAGTATTAACAGACATTTGCCCGACCTCGTTTGACTTTTCAAATCATTACTTATAAACACTGCGCGTGAAGAAATATCAACTCTCTTATTAAAAGATAAGCTAAGCCTTTTTATGCAAAAACAGGGATAAATGTCGGATAGTGTTGTTTAGAAGGCCCTGCCTTGTTTATTCAAAGATTCACATGGACTTAGTGAAAAGCATATTTTTGTCTGCATGTAATTTACTGAAAAGGTTTTTTCTCAAAGCTGCATGTCGCGTATTCGAGTTATTTCGTTGGCAGGTATATGTAATCTTATGAGCCGTGACATTATACAAATACATTGCAACCTTTATCGCCGAAAAAATGAAAATTTTGAGCTGAATAATTTTGATATTTTTCTTATTTCTGCTCAAAATATAGATTGTGGGTACTCGTTAGAACCGCCTCATAATTCTTGCACGAAACTACCTCGATGTCGCTTCTGTGTTTCTGAACCACGAAAACACGCCTATATAACGTTGACCCCCTTGAATCCCACTTTTATCTAGTAAAACTGAGGTTTACAGGGGTAAACTTTATTTTTCTTATTTCTGCTAAAAAAATATAGATTGTGGGTACGCGTTAGAACCGCCTCAATGAGGCGGTTCTAACGGATACCCACAATCTATATTTTGAGCAGAAATAAGAAAAATATCATAAGTTTTCGTCTTAAAACCAGTAAAGCTTTTCCACTCTGCATGAAGAATCTTTGGATTAGCATGTGTCCTCGCAGTCCACAGCGAAGACTCTGATCAGACTGCGCAGCTACACACTTCGTTTTGAGGCACATGTCCAAAGACTAGGGGCACGTATAAAATTTGAGCCTTTTCATGACTACGCTCGTATTTAGAGTTACGATGTGCCGAGCGGGGATTCAGAAAAGTCTGCTCATGCGCGAAGTATGATCACGCTTTATTTGTGTGCAGGCAGACCAGCTGATAATTTTTTTTTTTTTTTTTTACAAGGCATTGGGCTTTCACTCACTGCCTTTTGATTTTCTTTTATACATTAGTTGTTTCCCCTGCACAATATAGCAACTATTTTTCAGTACCCTCAAGCTGTATTTAAATCGTAGCTCCACATAAAGAGAAGTTATGAGTACAATTGTGGGACATATGTTTTATTACTCCATATATTACACAGTGTTTGCGCTTCATCGAGGCCCTCAAAATATGTTTCTGACAGGAAATCCATAAATATCGTCGTAACCCGCCACCCCCCCCCCCCCCCCCCCGGTTTATTACAAAGTTTTATCACACACACTTGTTGACGTTATATGATTTGAAGTTTAACGTTCCCGTCAACACGATGTAGGTCATTTTGGAGACGTTGCTTCCAATTTTGTGGGACTTTTAGACGACATTGAAATGAAATGACATCTCAAGCCCTGCCGCCAAAATGAAACCAACAGGGTTTATATGCATGGACGGCCCGACTCGCATGACTTTGCATGGACAAGCTTAGACCTCCGACGCGGTACACCAGTACTCATGTACGGTGCGTGGAAGCATCATGCAGCCCAGTCTATCTCTCCAAGCCTCGATGTCCGGGGTCCTGATAGTTTCGGTGATTGACCCAAAGTTACGAGTATATATCAATGCAGTAATTACTGCTGAAGTCCAAGTGAATACTACTTACTAATAAAGTTTAACCGCGCGAAAATTGAAAAAAAAAAAAAAAAAAGCAAAACGCAATCAAGGGGAATGGGAAATTCTGGCAGAGTTTTTCGCCATTTTTCAAAGGGAAATAACTTTCGGGACTTCCTGTTCGCTTTTCTATGAGCCCTGTCCCACTGAGAAAGGGGTCTACTCTTAAAGGAAAGAATTTGCTCATCAGGAGCAAATTCTTACCTTTAAGAGTTGACCCCTATTGACATGGGGGACAAAAATACTTTTGCAAGAGTTGCCTCCCCTGAATGTGTATCCGTTCCCCTTAAGTGTTTTGTTTTCATTAACAATGAATGGTAAACCCATATTATGTCTATGTTCCCAAAATGGGATATTTCCAAACAGTGCAGATCGAGTTCAGACGCCACAGAACGTGGCGTCTGATCAGGATCTACACTTTAATTAAATAAAAGGGATTTAAGGGTATAAGTCAACATTATGGACATTGTTTACCGCTTACACTCAGATACTATAAACTCATCCCTCTAAATCCCACTTGATATAATGAAAATAGAGATTTAGAGGTGTAAACATCATATTTCATATTTCTGCTCCAATTCATAGATTGTGGGTACTTGTAAGAACCGTCTCATCGAGGTGATTCTAAACGAGCGTTTTGTTTGTTTGTTTGTTTGATTTGAGGTTTAACGTCCCCGTCAACACTACAAAGGTCATTTTGGAGACGTTGCTTCCAATCTTGTGGGACTTATACCCGAAAATGAGATGAAATGACATCTCAATCCCTGTCGCCCAATGAAACCAATAGGGTTTATAAGCATGGACGGTCCGACTCGTATGCACCGCTTTGCCTGGGCAGGCTTAGATCCCCTAAGCGGTTTACCAGTACTCGTGTGCGGGAAGGATTCAGCTCTGCGTGGAAGCATCATGCAGCCCATATATTTCTTCAAGACCCGATGGGCGGGGCCGCGGTTCTAATGAGCACCAACAACCTATGCTTGGGGTATAAATAAGAAATAATATCAGAAATTTTCACCTGAAAAGTAACATTTCTGGAGATATGAAAGAATGCATTTTTTTCACATGGGTGTGTTATCGTAATGCCACAGTTACTCTCAGTGCTTTGATTCCAATTCTCTGATAGTGCACTGGTGTCGTCAGTCTAAGAGGTCATCAAACAAGGTAATCAGCGGCAAGTTATTTCGAGCGCGTGGCGAGGTTGCTTTTAATAGCATTCCTTCGTGATGAAGATGCTGAAAATAGTGTGAAACATCTCGATGCTAATCTATGACTCCCAAAATAATGAAAAATTGTTCCATAAAAGTCATTAACAATTCATGATATTTCCTAAACATGCTCTGTCTACTGGGGAACTGAGCCATCACGCGACAAATTGGGTAGTTCATACGCTCTAGCCAACTGAGTACAGTTGAACTTCAATGGCTCGAACACAGATGAACTTCAACGGCTCGAACACAGTCGAACTTCAATGACTCGAACACTGTCGAACTTCAATGTCTCGAAGACAGTCGAACTTCAATGACCCGAACACAGTCGAACTTCAATGGCTAGAACACAGTCGAACATCAATGGCTCGAACAAAGTCGAACTTCAATGAACCGAACACAGTCGAACTTCAATGGCTCGAACACAGTCGAACATCAGTGTACTGAACACTGTCGAACTTCAATGGCTTGAACACAGTCGAACTTCAATGATCCGAACACAGTCGAACTTCAATGGCTCGAACACAGTCGAACTTAAATGGCTCGAACACAGTCGAACTTCAATGGCTCGAACACAGTCGAACTTCAATGGCTCGAACACAGTCGAACTACAATGACTCGAACACAGTCGAACTTCAATTGCTCGAACACAGTCGAACTTAAATGTCTCGAACACAGTCGAACTTCAATGGCTCTAACACAGTCGAACTTCAATGGCTCGAACACAGTCGAACTTCAATGAACAGAACACAGTCGAACTTCAATGGCTCGAACACAGTCGAACATCAATGAACCGAACAATGTCGAACTTAAATGGCTTGAACACAGTCGAACTTCAATGATCCGAACACAGTCGAAATTCAATGGCTCGAACACAGTCGAGCTTCAATGGCTCGAACACAGTCGAACTTAAGTGGCTCGAACACAGTCGCACTTCAATGGCTCGAACACAGTCGAACTTCAATGACTCAAACACAGTCGAACTTAAATGGCTCGAACACAGTCGCGTTTCAATGGCTCGAACACAGTCGAACTTCAATGGCTCGAACACAGTCGCACTTCAATGGCTCGAACACAGTCGAATTTCAATGGCTCGAACACAGTCGAGCTTCAATGGCTTGAACACAGTCGAACTTTAATGTCTCGAACACAGTCGATCTTCAATGACCCGAACACAGTCGAACTTCAATGACACGAACACACTCGAACGTCAATGGCTCGAACACAGCCGAACTTCACTGGTTTGAACACAGTCGAACTTCAACTTATCATACTACTGCTTCTACTACTATACTATTAATAATAATAATAATAACCCCCAAATTATCCTTAATATATTGCTATCTGGAGGTAATGCGTAAATTTCTCTAATTATTCGTGATCCCAGAGTTGGTACTTAACCCCAGTCTCAGGGATATTATATCTCATATTGCCACTATAAAACAAGACTTGTGACTGGACTGAGAGATGAGTTTCCCATTCCCAGGTATCGGAAAATGAGAAAGCCACCGCGAGGCTACGGAGTTGTGCCAGCATGGATTAGTTCCCTGGGACCTACATCAGGCGATGGGCGCAAAAGACTGAGAAGCCCGCCTCGTGTGCCCTGTCATCATTGTGATAAAACCATAGAGTCGCGGACAGGGGACGGAAATGTTGTCCAAAGACACTGCAGACCAATATTTCTTGCACACCAGACAAGGAAATCCGTGATTTTACCCTGGGATAGAAATTTATGTTCTGACCCTGGTGTTCCGACCTAAAATCGAATATAATCGCGTGTTTGATAAATGCACTGGTTGATTACGACCTCGTATGCGCCGTCGTTAAGGTTGACGTCACAGCATTGTCACTAAACATTCCTGCAGTGTCAACACAGCATGGCGGACGTTGGCAATCGTAGTGACTGCAGCATTAAAAATCCGCTTTAAGAAATGGAAGGTATGCAAAAAAAAGAATCCAATATGGGTGTGAGGGGTGAACAGAAAAATCCGTCCCTCGGGATCACTGTCCGGCATCACTCGGCAAGCCTCGTGATGCCAGACAGTGTCCCTCGGGACGGATTTTTCCATCCACCATTCACACCCATATAAGATTTTTATACTGTTACTTGTGTTATGACGTCTGTGAGGAATCGACAACGAATGGGCGCAGAGACATGCAATTGTCAAAATAAACCGATTACAGAATTGGAATCGAATGCAAAATACGGCAGCTTCGTGAGGAATATGTATGATTGCTACATGACATTTGAGTACTCGTATTCCTCTCACACATGAGAAATATTGGTATGAAGTCCGTAACCTATTTGTACCAATTCTTCACGCGCTGTGAGGAATTAGTACCAATTCTTTACGGCGTGAAATTTACGAAATGAGAAATTTACGGTTCAACATAGCTCGAATTACTGCTTGTTTGTTTGATTGATTTGGGGTTTAACGTTCCCGTCAACACTGTAAAGGTCATTTTGGAGACGTTGCTTCCATTTTTGTGGGACTTTTACCCGACATTGAGATGAAATGACACCTCAAGCCCTGTCGCACAATGAAACCAATAGGGTTTATTAGCATGGACAGTCCACCTCGCACCGTGGTTCCTGGACAGCCTTAGATCCTCCAAGCGGTTTACAAGTACTAGTGTGCGGGCCGGATTTAGCTCTGCGTGGACGCATCATGCAGCCCATATATTTCTTCAAGCCCCTATGGGCGGGGGCCGTCGAATTACTGCTTAAGTCAAACAAAACTAAACTACTGATATTCGAGATCAGAAGCTTCTGTCATTTCGGGGCTTGAGATACATGTAATGAGAATAGACAGTATTCAGAAAAAGTGTCCACTGCGCAAAATAATCCGGGCGTACTCAGATTACTCGATGGGATGTTCGGGACACTCTGATGTCCCATTATTATGTGCGAGTACTGTATACCGTAAGCTACAGATATATCCCATATTTATGTTTGAATTACCACAGGAACAAACAACTGCTCCGTGCTACTGTTTTGCGTGGGTGTTATTAACTCAGCAAAAAATAGATAACTATAACACGTACATGCAATGGGAATAAGTGCATACTTTCAAGGTAGGTAACTGTTGCAACTTGTAACTATTGTCACCTCCCTTTCAATTAGGGTCTGTTCTTCAAAGAGCAAATTCTTTCCTTCAAGAACAGACTCCGTCACAAAGTTTTGAGGGACTCAATTTATAAGAGAACAGACCAGCATTCCTGAACACACATGTAGGCTTGGCTGAACATGACAGGTATGCACATATTCACCTTAACTTGTGCTAAAATTAGATAAGTGTAATGTTTAAATACTATCGTTTGAGACGTTCATGATCAAACATTCTCACGAGCTATCTGCAATCTTTCCCACTTACAATGAGAAATCTTAATTTGTTAACCCATTCAGTACCAGAGACCCCTAAAGGGGTACCTTGGCAATCAGTGCAGACCCAGATCAGACGCCGCAGAACGCGGCGTCTGATCAGGGCCTACACTGTTTGCGAAAAGTAAAGCCATTTTCCAAATAAATTTTGAAGAAAAACAAACCTGACACCCATTTATGTTGGAATGAACTCCTGCTATATAAAAGGTGGAAGCTTCCATTTGGTACAGAAAGGGTTAAAAGCGATTCGTCATTTGGTATACTATTGTTAGTCAGCTGTTGAATAGATTTTCGACATTCCTTCGTTAAGGGCGGAGTCCACGCTTCTGTTTATTTGTATTTAACAAAGAAATGAAAACAGGAATCTAAAACTGTAAATTTACTTTTCAATTATATTTTGTGGTTTATATATATCATGTTAACTTCAAGCGCCATCTTAATCCGCCAACACACAGGTGTTAATTAATTCGATTAATAATGAGGGTGTTTGACTAAGAAATTCAAGCGGGCCAAAATATGACAAAATAGGAAAAGATAAAAGATTGAATTTCCTTAATAATATTAGTTTAAAGTAACGTTCTGTAACCCAGAAAAATAAGAGAAGGGCTGAAAAAATTACTAAAAGTGGGCGAATATATTAAGTCTCAGACATTGTGTTAAGTATACGCAAGCACTACCTTGGCTTCTTTACATTAAATCAAGAGCACATGAGGCCATAGAGACGCCATGCGGGTACTGTACTATTTGATTAAACCCAAAAGACCATCGGGTTAATATAAGATTTCAATTATTACCATAACTCGCCCATGTTAATGATGTCTTTATATGTACTAGGGCTACATCAGGGGCCAGTTGTTCAAAACTGGCGACGTTAGTTAACGAATCGTTAAAACTTTGATCATTTAATATGACAATTATGGTCTAATATTTTCGCAGAAAAAATGTGATCAGCTTGGGTTTTTCAGCAAAATTGAATGTCGGACATTGTGCTTGGTAGCCTGAACAGTTGGTCACTAACGAGCTCGTTAAGCTAACGAGACTTTGAACAACTGGCCTCAGGTTAACAAATCCGTGTATTGGACCCCCCCCCCCCCCCCCCCCCCCTGTAAACCCCACGTTATATAGAGAAAACAGTGGTTTACGGGGGCCTACACTGTTTCCCTTATTTCTGTTTAAAGACTGCGGCTCTAACGAGCACCCACAACATATGCTTGGCGTGGGTATAAATAAATAAATAAATAAATAAATAAATAAATCATCAGAAATTGACCGTTTTGGAGAAATGAAAGAGTTAACTATGTCGAAATGAGCATTTATTTTTCAGATGAAAATATACGATTAACAACAACAACAACAACAACAACAACAACAAAAAGAAATTTGTTTTTCGTCTGAAAAGTTTGACACTTCTTACGAATGTGAAGAGAGTAGGGTGTTGCATACATGTAGAAGTATTTAACTTATATAATGTAATTCTTAAAACACCAAAGCAGACGCCATTTCCAAAATACGAGGGATGATCAACTAATTCGAGAACTTATGGAATACATAACGATAACAAGTCCGTGAAACGAAGACCCCTCTGAACCCCACTTTATACATAGAAAAGTGGGTTTATGGGTTATACGTTATCTGCCATATATTTGTTCAAAAACATAGATTGTGGCTAATCGTGAGAACCGCCTCAAAACAATTAGGCGGCCCTAACGAGCACTGACAATCAACATGTATGTTGAAAAATATTACAATTTTATCTAATGTTTTTCATTTCTGACACCTCGCATGTACATGTTTTCCTAACGATCTCAAAAACAGAAGAGCTATTCACAATTGCTATTGTTTTCTCAAAATAAGATCCATTGACTTTGATACACTTGTGACATCAATAGGTAGTACATGTATATATCATATTTGTACTGCGTTGCGGTATAAGCCGGCTTTTATAGCGATGCGGCAGAGTGTTGGCATGCCTCTCCAGCAACCCGAATTCGATCCCCGGCCGCAGGAATGACAGGCCAACACTCTACCGCGTCGCTATAAAAGCAGGCTTGTACCGCAACGCAGTACAAATATGCTATATACCTATACCCTATAAAAAAAAAAAAAAACAAAAAAAAACGCGTCAAACACGCAACAGTGAAAGTTCTTTTTTATCGCCCCACTTATTTCAGAGCAAATGGTTTCTCAGAAATACGCGGGGCGATAAAAAAATTCGAGAATCGTTGCAAGAAATTAACAGGCCTAAGTTTCCCTGTAAAAAAAAGTCGTCTGCAGTGTTGGTGCTTTCAGCTTTATACTCCCAAAATATAGCTTTATCTCCTTCTTAGGTTTTGTTTGAAAAGGAATTTTCATGGACGGGTAATAAATTGCCCAGGTGGTTTAATAACTGTTTGGGTTGCAACTAAAAGATTTGATTATGTTAATTATGTTACTGAAACCCGGTTTTTATCATGTGTTGAAATCTGTTCTCCTGCGAGGACGTTATATATTACAGGTTTTATAGTAGAATTTAATGAATAACATAATTTTGAGTTATCATCTTCGCAATTCTTTGCATAGTCCAAGTGTCAAGGTCACCTACTGTTGTCGAATTGCAGTTTTTCATTGAAAACTACCACCTGAATTAAGCATTCGCTACGTGCATTTCTCCTTGACAACAATAATAGCAACAATAACATGGGCTGCTAAAAACCTTATCCTTGTCCACATCGACCATGTAAATGCACACACCAAGAGTTGTCTTACTTGCTGGATTTCCAACAGAATTTTAATGTACTTTCTACAGAAATAGCTTTCTTGTCTGTTGGAAAATTAGGATTCAAAATTGATTAATTTCTTTTTATGACCCCTAAGAACAACCACAGTCACATTTTAACCCCTTTACTGTTTTCATTACTGGGAGATAATTGAATAAAAATGAATAAGTACACATAAAACTATCAAGTGTTTCCAACATGGCGGATCAAGGGAGTACAATCTAACAAAACTGCCGTGTCTGCAACCTCTCAATTTTCCCCATACTACCGTATTACTATAGAAGTTGAATTCTGAATAAAGTCGAATACAGGTGTTTATAACTCATGCAGCCATGATGAAAGGCCCGTATAATGAGCAACTGAAAGAGCCAAAGAACGGCTTAAGACCAATTTTGAGAAACAAACACTTTATTTTGAAGCGTGCTTACGTTTATTGTTCTTGCTTTCTTTTGTTCTCGTTTATAAGTGGATTAGCTGCAGTTGCATCTGTGGATGTTTTATTGATTGTTGCAGCTGCAGTATTAAGGGGGAAACTATGCTGCTTATGGGGAAAACAACTCTTTCCCGAGGAGCAAATTATTTTCTTTAAGAGTGGACCCCATTTAAAGAGATTTCTCTTTACAGGATAGTGTACAGGGAGGCTTTATGACAGAAGTTGTCTACCTTGAAGAAACAAGGTGTCAACTGTAAGTACCGTATTTAACCTATTAATCGACTTAAAGCCTCTCCCTACTAAACATGTTCTGAAATTCGAACAAGTACTGTTTACTAGCTGGGCGAGTGGTAAATAGTGTAGACCCTGATGAGACGCCGCAGAACGCGGCGTCTCATCTGGTTCTACACTATTTCCTCAGGCCTGTCTGCCCAAATACGTAAGGTAACTACGGTAAATTGGAAAAATGGTTCTGAACACAGTTGACCATGAGACCCTGAACATCGCTTTAGGATATCACGCCCGACTCAGACAACATTTTATTTAATGTGTGTTTGATTTGAGGGGTAATGTCCCCGACAACAATATTTTGGTCATTTTTGAGACTTTATTTATTGTTGTCTTTGAAAATGGCTATTCGCATGGTATTTTCTTAAACTTACTCAAAAGCGGTTTTTTGGTACTTATTTATTAGAACCGCCTAACAAATAGTCACAATTTACAATTTTGAGGCAAAACACCGCAAATAATTTGTACGTTTAAAAAACCCTTATTTCCGAAGATAAAGTGGAGTTTAGTTTTTTCAATTAATGCAATTAGAAACTCCATCGTGGAGAACGAAAAAAACGGGTAGGTTATCGTGCTGTGATGGGATCTATTTATCGTTTCGTGTATCATGAAAATGCGATGAAAAGGTATTCAAAACCTAGTTTTATCACCGCCATAAAAGTAAACCACTCTAACCACGCTCAAACATAAACAAACCGACTATGTACTACGAAAATACAGGAACACTAAAATTCTAGGGCGTTGTGACATAAATAAGGCCCAACAAAACAGTGCGGAAGTATTAAGCAATCAGCTAAGCTTAAGGCGAAACGATGCACCTTGTATGTTTCCGCCACTTTTTACATTTATACAAACATGACAAAGGGGACAATTTATCTTTTTCTCGAACTTAACTAAGTACCTTTGAAAATAGTGCATTCTCTTAAAGGAAACTAATAAAAAGTATTTTATCAAAGAGTAGTCCACTCACGGTTGAAAAGGGAGACAAAAATTATTCTGAATTTTGCCTCCCTAGAACTAGGCTAGAAGGTGTATTCAGTATACTTAAGGTGGTTAGTAACAGTTTCAAGGGCAACTGCTGTCATATATTCTGTCCAATAGTGTCATAAACATAGGCGTGTCGACCGTTACGCATATTACGCATGTGCGTAATGTAAAATATTTGAAATACAAGACAAATCCTCTAAATTATAGAGTCGGTTCGATCCCGGGCCGCGACATACCAAAGTCGTTAAAAATGGTACTAGCTGCTCCTCGCTTGGCACTAAGATTTACGGGGTAGAGCTAGGACTGGTCGACACAGTGTCAGGATAATGTGACTTGGTGTGGTATCATGTAATGTGTCTGGGACATGATACTTCAGTGAGGCAGCCCTATACAAGTGAGCATTGAGCTCCCTGTCGCAACCAGACACCGTCGTGATATGACTGAAAAATTGTTGAAAGCGACGTTAAACCCGAATTCACACACACACACACACACACACACACACACACACACACACACACACACACACACACACACACACACACACACACACACACACACACACACACACACACACACACACACACACACAAATTATAGAGTCATTAGCATTATTCCCATACATATTGAAAGGACTGCTCTTAAAGGAAAGAATATGCTCCCTATTAGCAAATTATTTCCTTTAAGAGTAGTACCAAGCCAGCCGGAGAAAGATGGTTTGACCTAGATTCTGCTTATAATGCGTAATGGTGTCTTTGTTCTGGCTACATATAAGTCCCGAGTTCCCCACTATATGTACACTTGAACTCGCTTTGGTTCTGGGTTTTACCTTCTCAGTCTGGCAACTATCGTATACAGGAAGAAAACGAATGATACCATAATATGCCACCCTTACAAAATATTAAACGAGATAATATCTTGCATTATTCTGCATTTTTGAAAGTGTGTCATATTTTGCTACATTCTTTTTAAGCTATTTTATTCATACTGACAATGCTGGTCCTTATTTATTCCTGCAACAGTGAAAAGGTGCAGATGTTTGCTGATAATTGTTAGATGACAATGCAAAGGAAATGGGAATAATAATATCACGCAAATGCATCGCCCCCCCCCCCCCCCCCCCGTCCAGCGGGGCTTAGAGAAATAGATTGGGCTGCACGGTGCTTCAACGCTGAGCTGAAGGCTGCATATGAGTACTCGTAAACGGCTAAGAGGGTCTCAGCCTGCCCAGGCAAAGTGATGCCAGTCGGACCGTCCATGCATAAAATCCCTATTGGTTTCAGAGCGCTGCAGGGCTTAAGATGTCATTTCACGGGTAAACGTCCCACTAAATTGAAAGCAGCAAGTTGAACGTCTCCTAAATGACCTACATTTATAGTGTTGCCGAGGACGTTAACTCTCAAGTCAAACAAGCAAATGCTGGTACATCCGTGCAATGAATAGCATTGCAAAACCAACTTTATATACAGAAGAATCGAGTTTACAAGCGGCTTTAAATGATCTTATTATTCTTCCTCCATGGGGCTTGAAAAAATAGATGGGCTGCATGATGCTGCTTCCACGCAGAGCTGAAACAGACCCGCACACGGCGAGTACTGGTAAACCGCTTAGAGGATCTAAGCCTGCCCAGGGAATGCGGTGCGAATCGGCCCGTCCATGCTTATAAACCCTATTGGTTTCATTGGGCGACAGGGTTTGAGATGTCATGTCATCTCAATGTCGGGTAAAAGTCCCACAAAATTGGAAGCAAAGTCTCCATAATGACCTTCACAGTGTTGGCGGGGACGTTGAACCTCAAATCAATCAAACAAACAAACAAAAAAACAAACAAAAAAAAGCTTTTCGGTGGTCTATATTATAAATTGATGTTGTGTATACTCATTAGAATCGCCTCATCGAGGCGATTCTAATGAGTATACACAATTATACATTTGCAAGATAAAAGCAGAAAATCTCCCTAAATTATATCTATTTCTTAGGTGGAGGAATCCCTGCGGACTCAAGAACGGATTCGACTCAAGGGTGTACACTATTTTCTTATTCCCGTTTAAAAATAGATTGTGAATATTTGATAGAACCGCCTCGTTGCGGCGGTTCCATTGAGCATCCACCTTTTATTTGCAGAAGGTTTAACTCTATTGGTCAGCGAGAATCACGTGGAGCAACGAAGCCTGTAGCAGTATTCTTAACGCTGGGTTGAATGACAAACACTATTTTTGTAAGAAAAAATAACAACAACAAACATTGCCGTAAAAGATGGCACTGTTACGCCTGTGCATCGAATTCCTGATGGGCTGATTTCAATAAACTTTTGTGAAACGTACATAAAAGAAGATTAAGGTTTTCAGTTTCTTCCTGACCTTATCAAGTTAAACGAATGTTTGACTTTGTTTCTTAATCTCTTCCTGTTGATATTGTGTGTTATAATCCACCTTGATAACTAATTTATGTATTTAAAAATACTGTGACGTTTCTCACGTAGGATAAAAGCCAGTGCCAGGCTAATGTAGACGGAATTGTATGACAATGCCTACCTATTTTTAAGTCCCCATCTACTTTGGGCTGCATGATGCTTCCACGCAGAGCTGAAACCGACCCACACACGAGTACCGGTAAAACGCTAAGAGGATCTAAGCCTGCCCAGGCAAAGCGGTGCGAGTCGGTCCGTCCATGCTTATAAACCCTATGGGTTTCATTGGGCGGCAGGGCTTGAGATGTCATTTCATCTCAATGTCGGGTAAAAGTCCCACAAAATTGGAAGCAACGTATCCAAACTGACCTTTACAGTGTTGACGGGGACGTAAAACCCCAAAATCAAACAAAACAAACCGAACTTTAACACACTTATGACAAATAGCTGGGGACAGGTATTTAATGGCTTTGGGCAGATCGATTTTCAATATAAGGGGTACCTTTGAAAGTTTCAAAAGAAAAATCTGTATGTAGATTCAGATCAGATTTGATCTGGGTCCACACTGCCTGCAGGGATGCTAGGCTTTAATGGGTTACATAAAAAACAAGCCTATATATTTTGACCCCCTTGAACCCCACCATTATATGGTAAAACTGGGGTTTACAGGGCTAAACCTTTTTTTCTTATTTCTGCTCTAAAATATATATTGTGGGTACTCGTTACAAACACCTCGATGAGGCGGTTCTAATGAGTCCCCACAATCTATATTTTGAGCAGAAATAAGAAAAATATCGTAATTTTTATTTGAAATTTTTTCATTTTTTCGCAGTAAAATTAGCAATGTATTTGGATAGGAGTGTTTTCGTAATGAAGCCCTCTTGACAACCACCATTTTGTCAGCACAGCTGATTATGCTAATATTTACATGATTAATAAGTGTATAAACCTTCTTAAGGACAAAAACTTGGAATCTTTTCAAAAATGATTTTCCTACGTAACTTCAATTCAGTTTGCATAATTTGAATAAAGAATAAGGTCAATTAAAGGACCGAAGCAGCGTAAAAGTTGAAGATAAGAAATATATGCCCTATTAGAGAAATAAACCCTGGGATATTTATTTCCCTAATGACTCATTAGCGCCTCCGTCCATCAGGGCTCGGGGAAATAGATTGGGCTGTATGGTGCTGCCCGTACAGAGCTGAAACAGGACGAACTTTTGAGTATTGGTAAACCATTTAGAAGGTCTTGGTCGGCCTTAACCCAAGCGCTTTCTTCGGGCGACAGCGCTTGATGTGACAGTTCATCTCAATGTCGGGAAAAAGTCACACAAAATCGGAAGCAACATCTCAAAAAATGACCTAAAATAGTGTTGACGGGGCTGTAAAACCTCAACACAATCATGACTCTATAATACATAGATCTGAATCGAAACCAATATTTTAAAATTGTAACAATCGAAGGTTTGATAAGTTCTGATGATATAGGAGTTGAATTCGACTGTGCAAAATGCGACAAAGATCGATGATGTGGATACGGTGCTAGCTGATCGATCATGCCATCACGTTAGCAAGGCCCCATTGCAAACCAAAATTTATATGGCAAACTGGGGTTTACAGACAGGTACATCTTTTTTCCTTCTCCAAGACATATGATGTAGGTACTCGTTAGAACCGCCCCAATGAGGCGGTTCTAACGAGCACATCCATCATATGTTTGGAGTGCAAATAAGAAAAATATCGGAGATTTTTACCAGACAAATAACCGTTTTGGTAATATGAAAGAAATGTAAGATGTCACACATCCATGCTATCGTAATACCGCCTTGTTACTTAATCTGTGTAGCCTGCCCAGGCAAAGTGGTGCGAGTTTGTAAGTCCATGCTTATAAACCCTATTGGTTTCATTGGGGGACAGGGCTTGAGATGTCATTTCATCTCTATGTCGGGTAAAAGTCCCACAACATTGGAAGCAACGTCTCCAAAATGACCTTACAGTGTTGACGGGGACGTTAGACCTCAAATACAGTAAAATTCCGCTATTAAGACCACCTAAAATTTGACTTAATCTGCTTTAAAAAGTTTATTGAGACGGTTTCAGTTATTCTTTCTTTGCGTTTTCTACACCTGGTGTTTCCTATTCAGAGACAACCTTTGAGAGTGTTCAAAATGGGTCTTAAAGACCACTTGTGAAAGTCTCAAAGGTGGTCTTAATTTAGGAATTTTACTGTACTTAATCTGTGCATCGGCTCATATGAAGTGAAAAGGTGTCTTCGATCCCGTGGGCTCAGCAAATTCCAGATCAAACTGTGAACTACGTCAGTCGGATCACAGCTTTCCCTGTCTGAATGAGGAAGCACTGGTCGCATCACGTGAACAAGTGCGAGGAAAACAAAAGGGGTTTACCGGCGTATACATTATTTTTTCTTATTTCTGCTCCAAGACATAGGTGGTGGGTACTCGTTCTAACGAACACCCACAACCAATGTTTGCAGTGTAAATAAAAAAAAATATCACGGATTTTCATCAGAAAAGTAGCCATTTTGGAGATGTGAAAAACTGCACTTTAACGCACGGATGTGTTATCGTAATGGAGTATCCATAATGCATATATGGAATACTCTGAGCAGACTGTGCTTATGCGCAGGCTGGTCTGAACATGGGCGTACATGTCTGCAAACACGTGAAACACTTTCTCGCTCAGCTTGGTCCATGTAATCGTTCAAAATAACATTTTAGCGCAAATTTATCCTGATAAAGGCCACTTTTCATATTAAGTGTGATTTCCCGGGATAAAAATTACATAGACATAAAACTGAATTATTGATGGACATGGGCGCCCACCTTTCTTTTGAATGTCATGGCCAGTTAACCCTTTCACATCCCAGGTTTCTGAAATAGACCCCTCCATATTGGAATTTTGGCAAATCAACAACAGTGGCTGGATCATACGTCACCACAAAATTTCGTTAGGAGATCCCCGAAAGATGGTTAAAATAAGCGGAAAAAGGGTCTTCGAGCGCGTGCGCTAGGCGAAAAGACAAAAATCCGTCTGCAGAATTCAGCCTATCATGTCTATACAAAACAAACATTGGGTACATCCTAACAGCGCAAAGCGAGGACTCTGATCAGTCTGCGCGGTCCGCACAGACTGATCAGAGTCCTCGCTGCGCACACATCTCCGAAGACCCCTTTTCGCCTGGCGCAGTTCATCTTGAAAAAGGTACGTTATACGCGATTGTTTCAGGTTTCGCTAAGGAGGTATCATGACAGTCAACCATCTGTTGAAACGAAAATCTTTTGTTTCCAGAGCTAAAATTTCATCACCGTTTTGTATTATTGAAAATCGTTGCGTGACAAGTGTGGGGTGGGTACATTAATATGATATATGGCACAGTTTGCCACTATCTTGATGAACATGTGTTTAAATTTAACTAAATCTAGGTTTTCTCTTCCATTTGTAGCGGGGATATGTTGAACTGATTTTTTTTTTAACTATTGCGGTCGACGTTTACTTAAAATGTTGTTCATTTGTACACATGGGTCTTTAACCTGCACATAGGGTGACCGTCACTGCATAGGGGACCTCCAGTTAACGCCCCGACTCAAAGGATCCATGCAAATGGTGCCAATGCAGCAAGCATGTTCGGACACCGAAATTTTATCATCCCACCCGGGGATCGAACCGGGGTCCTCTTGCATCAGAGGAAAATGCACTTACCACTGAACTGTCACGCTATTAAGCAGCCAGACATGGCTTTAAAGGTAATGACTGGGCCGTTCAACTCCAAACTAAAATATTGTATGAAAAAAGAACCCTTGACAGTGTAATGTCGTGAACAGAGGTTGCAAGTTTGATTCTCAGCACGTCCACTATCACTCAATCCATCAGCATATTAAGGGGAATGGGAACACCTGGCAGATATTTCCGCCATTTTTCAAAAGGGAGACAAATGTTGGGACTTAGTGTTCGATTTTCTATAAGCCCTGTCCCACTAAAAAGGGGTATTCTCTTAAAGGACAGAATTTTCTCCCCATGAGCAAATTCTTTCCTTTAAGAGTTCACCCCTATTGACATGGGAGACAAAATACTTTTGCAGGAGTTGTCTCCCCAGATTGTGCACCCATTCCCGTATTTAACGTTCTTGTAAAACCCCACTTTACACACAGAAAAGCGGGGTTGCAAGGTATACATTATCTCACATCTGGCCCAAAACGTAGTTTTGGTGGTTCCTACGGGCAGCCACAATCTGTTTTTGATACTATATATAGAAAAATAATATGAAAAAAGCTGCTTATAGAGATATGACGAACGCTAGGAAATGTGCAATATATATGAAATAGTTGTGTTGTGGTTGTGTTAAATATTGTCCTGCCTTGTCTGCAAATTCACTAGAGATTGTTATATTCACCTTATTTGCATTAACTGCTGGTTCCTAGTCTGAAGGTTATCAGTGTTGGAAAAACAGGTAACCAAACCCCCCCCCCCCCCCGACCTTGAAAGGTCAGGGGGGGGGGTCTGTTAACCGGTTTTTCCTGTATTGGCAATGTGCAAGCTGGGATCCAGCAAATGATGAAAATATGGTGAATACTTTCTGTACAAAGACAATAATTTTCAATGAAACATTTTTTCTTCAGCCTTGTTAAATATTTTTTACGACCAACAGTAATTAGCATCCTCCGCTTCTGGTGGTTAATTATACTTAATTATTTCATTTTATGGACCGCGCCACTGCCATACTTCGTGTAATGTGAAATGGCGCATGCGCACTGTCTAGTACGATTCATCCGATGTGGAGCTGTGGCTGTATTTCAGTTGTTCTGTATAAACATAGAGAAACGGCGACAGAAGAAAATTCAGACATAAATGAACATGGAAGTCCTGCAGATTAGAAAATAAGATAAGACACCTTTTTCAGTGCCTTTCAAAATATAATTTGTACCTGTCATGTAATTAAACAGCGTATTTAACCACCGTTGAAATGTTAAAACTTATGACTTTGTAAGAAAGTACGGTAGAAAAACTTGTAATTACTGAAGTAAACTATTAGTACTGCCCAAGCCAAGCTGAAAGGAACAGAATGCCACAACGAAAGTGATTCGACCACATGACATGAAATGCATGCCGTACGCGTCTTACATGCAGTTTGCTTAATTATGGTTCCAAATTTGACAAAAACTTCGTATTAACACAACATGTTGGTACCCACGAATTCCTGTTCGCGATATTAACAGTAAGTTTTATCAAGTTTTATACCTGACACGGCCTTACATTCAAGATTTTTTTAACTGTCTGCCATTAAAGGAAATATTTTATCAAGCAAATCAACGGTAAATCATTTCTTAAGAGGGTAAGTTGTGACTAGTGTATTAAGACAACGTTAATAGGTGTTGAACTGTCATTTTGGAAGATTTAATAATGAGTTAAAATATTAGTTACATTAACATATGGCAAAATCAGCATTGTTCAAATATTTGTGACGTCTTGGAATGAGCTCATCAACTGGCCTTCCTGTTTAATTGATATTTTTCATTAATTTATTTTGTCTTGCAGTGTTTTATAGTCTGCCAGGGGGGTTCGAATCCCTGTGAGACCATGCAGTGTGCTGCAATGCCGTCGGCATATTTGTTCACCTAGCATTTCTCAGATTTGTTTTGTTTGTTTTGGTTTAATGGCCCTTTCAAGATTATTTCACTTAATTCGAGCCAATCGTTAATCATAGACGAGCGAAAAACCGGAGTACCCGAAGAAAAACCACACGACCTTCCGTTGCAGACATTGCCGTCTCACATGTGACCCGATCGAGGCTTGAACTACAGCGGTGAGAGACCTAAAGAACACGGAGGCCTGCAGATTGCATTTTATATATTCTCTAATACGGCTTCGAACATAGATCGAAGGTGCTCGTTCGAACCCTGAGGCGGTTCTAACGAGTACCAACAATATATGTTTTAAGGGGAATGGGAATACCTGGCCGATTTTTCCGCAATTTTTCAAGGGGAGACAACTTTAGGGACTTCCTGTTCACTTTTCTCAAAGCCCTGTCCCACTGAAAAGGGGGTCTACTCTTAGAGGAAAGAATTTGCTCCACAGGAGAGGAGCAAATTCTTTCCTTTAAAAGTTGACCCCTGTTGACATTGGAGACAAAACACTTTTGCATGAGTCGCCACCCCTGAAGGTGTACCCATTCCCCTTAAGCGAATATAAGCAAAATAATGCTAAACCTTACATAACGCAAACACGCCTATACAAATACATTGCCACCTTTATCGCCGAAAAAAAATGAAAATTTTATGATGAAAAAATGTGATATTTTTCTTATTTCTGCTCAAAATATAGATTGTGGGCACTCGTTAGAACCGCCTCATCGAGGCGGTTCTAACGAGTACCAACAATCTATATATTAGAGCAGAAATTAGAAAAATAATGAGGCGGTTCTAACGAGTACCCACAATCTATATTTTAGAGCAGAAATAAGAAAAATAAAGTATACCCCCGGAAACCCCAGTTTTACTATATGAACGTGGGGTTCAAGGGGGTCAAAATTATATAGTCGTGTTTTCATGATGAAAGACCCACTTTTCCAATGTATATAAAATGGGGTTTACAAGAGCATTTATAACTGCAGTAAGATAACATACTCATGTGAGAAAATACAACCTCTTATGCCTCTACAAATAGCCTTTCTTATTTCTCCTACAGCCATAGATTTTCGCCGCGTCATTGAGACGGTTCTAACGGGTATCCACAATTGGGCCCCGTCAAGCGATTTTGGTACTTATCGCCTATGCGAGCAGCGAAGGTTCAGGCAAGCCTGCGCATCCGCGCAGTCTCGCCAAGCCTTCGCTGTTCGCTCATACAAGCAGTGAATCAAGCGGAACCTTCAGCCAGAAAGCCATATCCCTGGCCCCTCTGAATGGCTGGGCATGCGCAGTTAAAATTTGTCATGACGGAATGCTCGAAGACACAAATTCGCTTGGCGGGGCTCAATTCATGTATTGGGCAAAGGAGCATCTTTTTCTTGTTTACTATTTTCGTGCAGATAATCTTGTTAAAAGCCAAACCAGATTCTCGCAGAATGTGCCTTCTTTGTGTTAACAAGTCTTTGAAACCCCGTATACAGAAAATCTAGTGTTTACAAGGGTACAATGTATATATTATTTTCCTGTTTTTTTTTTTTGTTGTTGTTGTTGTTGTTGTTTTGCACAAAAAAACATGCGTTGTGTGTACTCGAACACCCAAAATCTGTTTATGGATAAAAAAAAAATAATTAAAAATATCACACATTGTCTTAGAAGATGATACATGTATGAGGCAACGGGCCTCCGTGGCCTAGTGGATAAGAGCGCTGACTCTTAGTCATTAGGTCTCTCACCGCCGTAGGTTCGAGCCTCGCTCGGGCCACGTGTGAGACGCCAAGTTCTGCAACGGAAGGTCAGGTGGTTTTTCTCCGGGTACTCCGGTTTTCGCCCACCTCTGATTAACGATCGGCTCGATATGAGTGAAATAATCTTGAAAGGGCCGTAAAACCCAAAACCAAAAAAAAAATAAAAAAAAATACATGTATGAGGCATGCTATAAAATGGAATATAATATATTATATAGTGTCTTACAGTTGGGCAAGGCCTACTGTCCTTGTAGCAGGTAAGGGTAGAGGGGGAGTGTTGTTATTTCTTCTGTTTCTGCGCATCCATTCATTTTCTCTTTCTCATCTATCCAACAGATTCATCTCCTCTACTATCTCTTCTATCTCTTTTTTTCTATTTCTCTGGGAGACGACACAAAATGACCCACAAGGGTTTGCGTGCCGTTATTAACCCTTGTCCTGCTGAATATTTATATATGCCACACCCACTACCGATTATCAACCAATCAGATTACTTGATGCAAATTATTGCAACAAATTCACAATCTGAATGGCAAACAATGCAGATCCTGATCAGATGGCTTCGTCAGAAGCCATCTGATCTGGATCTACATTGTTTCAAAGATAAGGCATATCCGGGATTAGCAGGACAAGGGTTAATGAATCTACATTGCGAATCCGACGTATGACATTCGTTTTGGGCAGGATTGGTGTGTATGTGTGTGGCGAGGGGTTGGGGTGGGCGCTAGGCACGGTGTATGGCTGATACAGGTGCACATGATCTCAATGAAAAAATGTCGTATCTCATGTTGCATATTAGCAAAAATACGTATTTTCTAGTAAATTGTGGATAAATAATACCACATGCATGTTTTCATCTAGAGGCAAGTAATACATGAGTGTTTTTTTATTTTATTTTTTGTTTTCGCTTTCTTGATGCCGGGTGTCAAAGGTGAACGATTTGATTTCTTGAGCACTTAATGCATCTTAACTTTGTCGTAAAACAACCTTTGCTGTCATCAGGTTTGCATGTAGGGCACTAAAAGGACTTATCTTTTATATTTTCGTTGAGGTAATCTGCACGTTAAATAAATGACGACCTGGGTCAGCTCAGGAGAAAATGTTTCTTATCACATTGCGACCAGCAAAGGCTCAGGCGAGGTAAGTAAGTATTTTTTTGTGAAAATTGAAGGATAGTTTTTGTCAATTCTCCATGAAAACCTATGTTATGGGTATTCATTTCAACCGCCTTGCCGAGGCGGTTCTAATGAGTACCCACAACATAGGATAAGGAAAACTATCCTTCAATTATCCCAAAATACTTTCCTTATCTAGTATGCTGTGATAATTGAAGGATAGATTTTGTCAATTCTTCATAAAAATACATCCAGGCGGTTCTAATGAGCACACAAAACACATGTTTATATGGAGAAATAAGGAAATTATCACAAAATACTTATCTGTGGCTATGAGTCAAAAGTGCCCTTGCTGCTCACAGATCCGTAAATTTGATTTGATTTGATTTGAGGTTAAACGTCCCCGTCAAAACTGTAAAGGTCATTTTCGAGACGTTGCTTCCAATTTTGTGGGACTTTTACCCGACATTGAGATGAAATGACATCTCAAGGCCTGTCGACCAATGAAACCAATAGGGTTTATTAGCATGGACGGTCCGCCTCGCACCGCGGTTCCTGGAAGGCTTAGATCCTCTAAGCGGTTTACCAGTACTAGTGTGCGGGCCGGATTCAGCTCTGCGTGGAAGCATCATGCAGCCAATATATGTCTGCAAGTCCTTATGGGCGGGGGCTATCGCAGATACGTAAAAGAGACATCTACGAGCTTTCTTAGTTGACTGCGCATGCGCGTTGGAAGAGCATAAATCGGAGAATGGCTAATGGCCGTTTTCTTATGAGTCAGCCCAAATAATTCTAAAAGACAGACATTTCCATGATGTTGATATATGTATGTATATATCACTATAGAAAACACATCAGTGTCTTCAGGTTTTAACCCATTTTGTACCGGAAACCCCAAAACGGGTACCAGGGCAAACAGTGCAGGCCCAGATCAGAAGCCCCAGAACCTGGTGTCTGATCAGGTTCAACACTGTTTGCAAAAAGTCAAGCCATTTCCAAATAAAATTTGAAGAATACACAACCTGACACCCCAAAAGTTTGAAATGAACTCATGCTATATATAAGGTGAAAGTTTGTTTGTTTGTTTGATTTGAGGTTTAACGTCCCCGTCAACACTGTAAAGGTCATTTTGGAGACGTTGCTTCCAATTTTGTGGGACTTTTACCCGACATTGAGATGAAATGACATCTCAAGCCCTGTCGCCCAATGAAACCAATAGGGTTTATTAGCATGGACGGTCCGCCTCGCACCGCGGTTCCTGGACAGGCTTAGCTCCTCTAAGCGGTTTACCAGTACTAGTGTGCGGGCCGGATTAAGCTCTGCGTGGAAGCATCATGCAGCCCATATATTTCTTCAAGCCCCTATGGGCGGGGGCGAATATATAAGGTGAAAGATTCCATTTGGTACAAAAAGGGTTAAAATGAAATATCTGCTTTTCCAACGAATGCTCCAAATATACTGATTATAGGTGCTCTTTAAAAGCAATGGTACTAGTTTTAACATTTTGAAACCTGCAAGAATGAAATCTCTCACATGGGTGTGTCCGTAAAACTTCAATGGCTTGATTATTTTGCCTTATTCGAACTCGTTCTTGGGCCCTTAAGAAAAGATAATTAGGAAATACAGTACAATGCTTATAGTAAGACCACCTTTGGGACTGTTCAAATGTGGTCTTTTAGACCATTTTTGAATAGTTCCAAAGGTGGTCTCTTCTAGAGGACAGAAATGTTACTGGTTGTACGTTCTAAGAAGGCTGATAAGACCGATTCTAGCTCTGAACTGTCTGTTGCAGATAGAGCAAAAGAGCGGGCTAGAGGAAGATAACTCTGTTGGTGATGCCTTAGCCCTTGCTTCGCGTTGTGCGCGTTTCTGCTCAGCTTCACTGATTCTTTTTGCCTCGGTTTCACTGGCACCCCTTCGGCTGAGACCTGTGCTGTGCAATTTGTCCTAGAGGACACTGTTTGTAGAAAACACAAGAAAGATTAACCTTGTTAATGACTGTTTAACCCATTGTATACTAGTGGACTCTTCCATCGCTATATGTTGGATAAGCCCACTTGTCATATAAGGGGTGCCAGGCCCATGTTTTTCGTTTTTATTCTATTTTTGACGGAACATTCTGTCAGCAAAAAGTGCAGATCTGATCTGGGCCTGCACTGCTTGCCAAGGTACCCCTTTAGATCTTTCCCGCATGCAATGGGTTAAACGACACATCAGTAGCTTCACTGTAACTTTAAACATTTTTTTTCTTATTTATTCATGGACACGTATGTTGGGTGTACTCATTAGAATTGCCTCACCGAGGAACAAAAACAGGGAGCATGATATATACATTATGTGTCCTGGTAAGACTCTATTTTCTCTTTATATATTAGGGTGTCTGACTGGTTATCAGGGAGTCGCCGGTTTGATTCCCGCCGGTTCGGCCAAATCATTTCGTGAAGGTTGATCATGAAGTCTTTTCTATGGCCATACACGCCCTTCCGCTGATTCGAGAGGGGCGATTGTCATTTTCTAGCGAAAGACTGTGCACTGTTACTGCTTGGGTATTAGCCTTCTCAGGAAAAATGTTCTTAGGTAAATTGACATGACCTAAAATGTTGAGTGGGCCGTTTGCTCTAACCAAGCCAAATTATTTCACAGACTAGTTAAAGGTATGCACAGGCGATCGTTTTGCGCAACATGTTATATTTCGAACATACCAAGCGAAAATGATACATTCAGTCATCTTTAAATCTCAGATCCAGTTCATAACTTACTTCACATAAGAGTGAATTCAAGACAGCTGAGATATTAAAGTGGCAAGAAAAAAATTGTATTCGAGTGACACCGACGATTTACACTCCGTCTTGGTTTTCGCGTTTTTAAAGACAGGTGTCAAATAAGAATTACCTGGGAATTTCTTAGTGAAGGTAACAACACTAGGAAACTAAAAACTTGATGGAATAAAAATCCCCGTGTTTTACGATCATTCTGAATGGAACATTTTGAACATTTTCGATGTAATTTCAGAATGGAACAGCTTGTTAATTACCTACAGGGAAATATGGACGGGGTATCAGATTTTGAATATACTGCGATTTAACCCATTCAGTACCAGAAACCCCTAAAGGGGTACCTTGGCAAACAGTGCAGGCACAGATCAGACGCCGCAGAACCAGGGCCTACACTGTTTGCAAAAAGGAATAAATTTTTAAGAAAACACAAGTAGTACTCGGGCCACTTTGGAGTCAAGACAATAGATTACGTAATAAACAAAGGACGAGAACAATAGATTACGTAATAAACAAAGGAGGTGTGAAACGTAAGCGAAACGATTAGATGACGAAACTACCCTAAATATCGGACGAGTGTTCGAATGACGTAAATTACCGTAATTACGTCGTAAGTATCCTAAATTTTGAGGCGAAAGATGTTCCCGCGGATTGGCGAAGTTCGCCGTCCCCGATTTGGTCGGGGTGATCGGGGTCTACCCCGTTCGCTCGAGCGATCCTATCCCAATATTTAGGGAGATACTACCCTGTATAGTATCGATGAAATTAAGTCTCTCACCCGCAAACCAATTATCGCCTCGAAAACCGGGAAAACAATGGAAGGTGTTGGAAGAGCTCGACTCGATGCGAGAAACTAGGAATGGACCGCGTCCCGGAAAAAAAAGTTTGGTTTGTTCGATTTGAGGTTTCACGTCCCCGTCAACGCCGTATAGATCATTTTGGGGACGTTGCTTCCAGTCGCGCGAGACCTTTACCGGACATATCTACAACATTTGTATCTCGGAGAATCTTTCTTGGCTATGGCATTTATACGGATATCGCGGGGGCGTAGCCAGTATGCATTATGAGAGTGGAGCGTAAAATGAGAAGCAAATGATGATAGGATTTTTGATCAGCTGTAATTACCCTAAAAATTGGGGGGCACCTGAAGGGAGGTCACCGTAAATATCCTAAAGTTTGATCTCAAGCGATGTAGCAAACGTGTTCTGGTGGAATAGTGGAATGACAAACAGTGCAGACCCTGGTCAGAGTGATCGGGATCTACACTGTTTTTTCTGTCCCAATATTTAGGGTAATACTACCCGGTGCAGTCCTGCGATATTGACAAATCGATTGTCTCCGACACTCAGTGCGAAACGCTTATCGCCTTTAAACTAGAAAACAATGAAACTCGCTGGAAGATAGCGTTTAGAAGGCTGATGTTATCGTTTAAATTTCTAAACACGCTCGCTTCTGAATGGGCTGCAGCTGAGAAAAAAGTTTTTATCAAACATGTTTGTTCGATTTGAGGTTTAACGTCCCCGTCAACATAATTTAGGTCATTTTGGAGACGTTGCTTCCGAGCCGACATTGCGCTGAAATGACATCTCAATCCCTGCCGCCTAATAAAAACGATAGAGTTTATACGCGTGGCCGGGCCGACTCGCGGCTCTAAGCCCCCGATGGGCGGGGGGCGGATCAATCATTTTGCCCCGTTTTCGACATAGAAATATTTTTACCCAAACGAAAATAGATTTAATACGCCCGCAAAGTCTGCGCGGCGTGACGGGACTTTTTAGGCCTTATACCGTTACGAAATTCCGCCCACGCGAATATATGGAAAAAATTACTAACCAATTTTTTTGGTTCGGGTTTTACGACCCTTTCAAGACTATTTTACTCATACCGAGTCGATCGTTATTCAGAGGTGGGCGAAAACCGGAGTGCCCGGAGAAAAACCACCTGACAGCAACACCTGCTGTCACGAAACTTCACACACGCATACCTACCATCACAACGGCCCCCGCCCATAGGGGCTCGAAGAAATATAGGGGCTGCATTACGCTTCCACGCAGAGTTGAATCCGGTCCGCGCACTAGTACTCGTAAACCGCTTAGAGGATCTAAGCCTGTCCAAGCAAAGCGGTGCGAGTCTGTCAGTTCGCGCTAATAAACCCTATTGGCTTCATTGGGCGACAGGGCTTGAGATGTCATTTTTATAACCGACCAACGACTGAGGGCATAGCGGAGGCGGAGCGATATACGCGCTCGATCGGGGTTAGCTCCGTTTGGTCAGGGGCAGTCGGTCAGTCGTTCTTGCAAATTGTTGCGCGTGTTAAACGAAACGGCGTCGTTTTAACGTTGTACGCGCGGCGTGTGTCAGTGCACGGCAGCAGCACTCTTCCAGTCCAACATTTAGGATATAACTACTGTCAAACGCTGGTGCGGTGTCATGGTCAGCTTAATAAGTGGGATGTTTGGCCTAGACCCTCTAAGCGGTTTACCAGTACTCGTGGGGGTGAAAGACACGTGCAGCCCGATCTATTTATTTGAGCCCTAGAGGGGCGGGGAGCTAAATATCCCGTACAGAGGGTCCTCGCTATAACGACAGTATTTGTTCCCTTCTATGGCACCGTTATCCTATATGCCGTAGAAAGAATGTGTTGTATATCGTTTGTCATTTGAGAAAAGTACACCGTGTGACTGTAGAAGACTGGTTGGAGAAATTCAATTTCTAAAGGCGTGAGAAACGTTGAACGATCAGGGTTAGCTCCGTTTGGTCAGGGGACAGTCAGTCCGTTTGTTTGTTTGTTTGTTTGATTTGAGGTTTAACGTCCCCGTCAACACTGTATAGGTCATTTTGGAGACGTTGCTTCCAAATTTGTGGGACTTTTACCCGACATTGAGATGAAATGACATCTCAAGCCCTGTCGTCCAATGAAACCAATAGTGTTTATAAGCATGGACCGTCCGACTAGCACCGCTTTGCCTGGGCAGGCTTAGATCCTCTAAGCGGTTTACCAGTACTCGTGTGGGGTCGGACTCAGCTCTGCGTGGAAGCATTATGCAGCCCATCTATTTCTTCAAGCCCCGATGGGCGGGGGCGGTCAGTCAGTCCGTCGTTAACGCAAATTGTTGCGCGTGTTAAGCGAAACGACGTTGTTGTAACGTTGCACTGTAGCAGCAGTCTTCCATCCCAACATTTAGGATATTACTACTGTCAGGTGCAGGCGCAGAGAAAGTCATCTTAATTAGGTTAACTCCATCAGATATAAGCTGAGCACGGGAGAGCTGTATTCGATACCTACGAGCGGATAGAAAAGTCCCATGCATTTGAAAGACCCCCATTGTATCCTTACTGTATCCTGACTGTATCCCTATTGTATCCTGACTGTACCCCCCGCTGTATCCTCACTGTATCCCACCCGAGGTCCCGTCTCCGTATGACCTTAGTTGTTGGTGGGACGTAAAACTAAAACTCACTCACTCGCTAAGCTAAGTGTTTCATCTCTCAGATATTTTGTTACAAAAGCGAGAAAGTGAGTTTTAGTTTTACGTCCCACCAACAACTAAGGTCATACGGAGACGGGACCTCGGGTGGGATACAGTGAGGATACAGCGGGGGGGTACAGTCAGGATACAATAGGGATACAGTCAGGATACAGTAAGGATACAATGGGGGTCTTTCAAATGCATGGGACTTTTCTATCCGCTCGTAGGTATCGAATACAGCTCTCCCGTGCTCAGCTTATATCTGATGGAGTTAACCTAATTAAGATGACTTTCTCTGCGCCTGCACCTGACAGTAGTAATATCCTAAATGTTGGGATGGAAGACTGCTGCTACCGTGCAACGTTACAACAACGTCGTTTCGCTTAACACGCGCAACAATTTGCGTTAACGACGGACTGACTGACCGCCCCCGCCCATCGGGGCTTGAAGAAATAGATGGGCTGCATAATGCTTCCACGCAGAGCTGAGTCCGACCCCACACGAGTACTGGTAAACCGCTTAGAGGATCTAAGCCTGCCCAGGCAAAGCGGTGCTAGTCGGACGGTCCATGCTTATAAACACTATTGGTTTCATTGGACGACAGGGCTTGAGATGTCATTTCATCTCAATGTCGGGTAAAAGTCCCACAAATTTGGAAGCAACGTCTCCAAAATGACCTATACAGTGTTGACGGGGACGTTAAACCTCAAATCAAACAAACAAACAAACAAACGGACTGACTGTCCCCTGACCAAACGGAGCTAACCCTGATCGTTCAACGTTTCTCACGCCTTTAGAAATTGAATTTCTCCAACCAGTCTTCTACAGTCACACGGTGTACTTTTCTCAAATGACAAACGATATACAACACATTCTTTCTACGGCATATAGGATAACGGTGCCATAGAAGGGAACAAATACTGTCGTTATAGCGAGGACCCTCTGTACGGGATATTTAGCTCCCCGCCCCTCTAGGGCTCAAATAAATAGATCGGGCTGCACGTGTCTTTCACCCCCACGAGTACTGGTAAACCGCTTAGAGGGTCTAGGCCAAACATCCCACTTATTAAGCTGACCATGACACCGCACCAGCGTTTGACAGTAGTTATATCCTAAATGTTGGACTGGAAGAGTGCTGCTGCCGTGCACTGACACACGCCGCGCGTACAACGTTAAAACGATGCCGTTTCGTTTAACACGCGCAACAATTTGCAAGAACGACTGACCGACTGCCCCTGACCAAACGGAGCTAACCCCGATCGAGCGCGTATATCGCTCCGCCTCCGCTATGCCCTCAGTCGTTGGTCGGTTATAAAAATGACATCTCAAGCCCTGTCGCCCAATGAAGCCAATAGGGTTTATTAGCGCGAACTGACAGACTCGCACCGCTTTGCTTGGACAGGCTTAGATCCTCTAAGCGGTTTACGAGTACTAGTGCGCGGACCGGATTCAACTCTGCGTGGAAGCGTAATGCAGCCCCTATATTTCTTCGAGCCCCTATGGGCGGGGGCCGTTGTGATGGTAGGTATGCGTGTGTGAAGTTTCGTGACAGCAGGTGTTGCTGTCAGGTGGTTTTTCTCCGGGCACTCCGGTTTTCGCCCACCTCTGAATAACGATCGACTCGGTATGAGTAAAATAGTCTTGAAAGGGTCGTAAAACCCGAACCAAAAAAAATGGTTAGTAATTTTTTCCATATATTCGCGTGGGCGGAATTTCGTAACGGTATAAGGCCTAAAAAGTCCCGTCACGCCGCGCAGACTTTGCGGGCGTATTAAATCTATTTTCGTTTGGGTAAAAATATTTCTATGTCGAAAACGGGGCAAAATGATTGATCCGCCCCCCGCCCATCGGGGGCTTAGAGCCGCGAGTCGGCCCGGCCACGCGTATAAACTCTATCGTTTTTATTAGGCGGCAGGGATTGAGATGTCATTTCAGCGCAATGTCGGCTCGGAAGCAACGTCTCCAAAATGACCTAAATTATGTTGACGGGGACGTTAAACCTCAAATCGAACAAACATGTTTGATAAAAACTTTTTTCTCAGCTGCAGCCCATTCAGAAGCGAGCGTGTTTAGAAATTTAAACGATAACATCAGCCTTCTAAACGCTATCTTCCAGCGAGTTTCATTGTTTTCTAGTTTAAAGGCGATAAGCGTTTCGCACTGAGTGTCGGAGACAATCGATTTGTCAATATCGCAGGACTGCACCGGGTAGTATTACCCTAAATATTGGGACAGAAAAAAACAGTGTAGATCCCGATCACTCTGACCAGGGTCTGCACTGTTTGTCATTCCACTATTCCACCAGAACACGTTTGCTACATCGCTTGAGATCAAACTTTAGGATATTTACGGTGACCTCCCTTCAGGTGCCCCCCAATTTTTAGGGTAATTACAGCTGATCAAAAATCCTATCATCATTTGCTTCTCATTTTACGCTCCACTCTCATAATGCATACTGGCTACGCCCCCGCGATATCCGTATAAATTCCATAGCCAAGAAAGATTCTCCGAGATACAAATGTTGTAGATATGTCCGGTAAAGGTCTCGCGCGACTGGAAGCAACGTCCCCAAAATGATCTATACGGCGTTGACGGGGACGTGAAACCTCAAATCGAACAAACCAAATTTTTTTTTCCGGGACGCGGTCCATTCCTAGTTTCTCGCATCGAGTCGAGCTCTTCCAACACCTTCCATTGTTTTCCCGGTTTTCGAGGCGATAATTGGTTTGCGGGTGAGAGACTTAATTTCATCGATACTATACAGGGTAGTATCTCCCTAAATATTGGGATAGGATCGCTCGAGCGAACGGGGTAGACCCCGATCACCCCGACCAAATCGGGGACGGCGAACTTCGCCAATCCGCGGGAACATCTTTCGCCTCAAAATTTAGGATACTTACGACGTAATTACGGTAATTTACGTCATTCGAACACTCGTCCGATATTTAGGGTAGTTTCGTCATCTAATCGTTTCGCTTACGTTTCACACCTCCTTTGTTTATTACGTAATCTATTGTTCTCGTCCTTTGTTTATTACGTAATCTATTGTCTTGACTCCAAAGTGGCCCGAGTACTACTAACACAACTGACTCCCCGGACTCCTGCTGTATATAAGGAGGAAGATTCCGTTTGGTACAAAAAGGGTTAAAGTTTGACATCTATCAGGTGAAAAGGTTACGTAAGAAACGTCAAATAAAATCTCACGGATCCTACGCGAGTGGCTTTGTCGGACGAGCCTTCGGCGAGTATAATAAATTTCGTTTGAAATGACCACAAGTGTAAGATTCTGTTTGTCATATAGCGATTTTAAATCAGATTTAAACTAACTGTTGGTTTTCTTTTGCTCCAGCATTTCAGTGGTTTCTTTCTGCTCAGGCAATGCGGTGCGAGTCGGCCCGTTCATCCTTATAAACCTTATTCGGGTCATTGGGCGGCAAGGCTTGAGATGTCATTTCATCTAAACGTCGGGTAAAAGTCCCACAAAATTGGAAGCAACATCCCCAAAATGACCTTTACAGTGTTGACGGGGACGTTAAACTTCAAAGTAAACAAAACAAACAAAACAGTGGTTTCTTGCTGTCGATACTTGTGCACGGTTTCATCTCTGTGGTTGATTGATTTTTTTGTTCACGGAGATGTTGCACTGATAGGTAGGAGGCCTTAATGCGGACTGAACAAATTATTTGGCTAAAAGGGCGAGGATTGTGGCCACGTAAAATCGATTTACGCCCCCCCCCCCCCACTACAGTGGAATTCGTTTCACTGACCGTTCCAAGGCGGTTCTTCTGTCGCGGTTTAATTTTGTTATGGCTTGTCTTTGAGGGTGTGTATCGCTTATATTATTTTGTTTTGGATAACCAATTGGCCATTTTGTGGGAAAGTAACTGTCCTTTTGGCTTTCCGCTAGTGATGTTTCCATTTGGGTCTACAGTCGAACTTCAATGGCTCGAACACCTTTGGGACCTCGAAAATCTGTTCGAGACAGGGGTAGTTCGAGCCACCGAGGGTTACTGCCAGGAGGCATAAGAGATACTTTTAAACATTTGTTCGGTGTTCTATAAAGAAAATGTATGTTGTGTGTACTCTTTAGAATCGCCTCATCGAGGCGATTCTAATGAGTACACACAGCATACATTTGCAAGATAAAAGACTAAAATCTCCATAATTACCCCCACTATTTCTTATGCAGAGGATTTCACTAGGGGCTCAAGAATGGGTTCGACACATCCATGGTAAACGAGCCATCGGTGTTCGAGCCATCGAAGTTCTACTGTAGTTGTTTCATGTTTGTGTTTCTTTCCCTTGGTGTCTCTGATGGGAGCCGTGGGTTAATTGTATCGATTCCTGATCATTGCCTTCACTTTTATTTTATTTATTTGCGAAGACTTTCCGAAGAATTTTAACCCTTCTCTTGCTGAATATTCACTTTAGCCACACCCATCTCTGACTTTGAACCAATCAGATTACTTGATGTAATTTATTCCTACAAATTCATAAACCGAATGTCAAACAGTGTAGATCCTGATCAGATGGCTTCTTCAGAAGCCATCTGATCTGGACCTACACTGTTTCCAAAGATAGGGGTTTTAGTGAACAGCAAGATAAGAGTTAATAGAAAACACAGTCTTGCTACGGACAGTGTCGGAACATTACGCGCCAGTAACCACGTGTGGTACATGACGTTATCCACAACATACTCACTTCATATCGAGCTGGTAGAGGGTTACTGGTACAGTGCACATTATTTCACCAGAAACGTAATAGCAGGGAAAGGGCGATAACGACCTTTGAAATAATCCATGACCCGAACGGTGTATCGAACTCGCCAGCTCCATCAGTCACGAGCTGCCGATACTTTCTCGAAAATGTTGTAGTTAAGATCGCACGTGTACTTCCTTTAGCAAGCACGATCTTCGACTTACTAGCCTTTGGAGGGTCTCTCCAATTTAGGGGTATCTAGTTACATGTTTTCCAAAAAGTCTGTGCTTAAAACAAGCAGTGTAAGCCCAGATCGTAGATCTACGCTTCATCTAAGGGCGTCTGATGTGGGGTAACACTGTTTGCCAATGTCCCTCTAAACGCAGCAATAGGCGCATATGGGTAAAAGTCGACCAAACCGCTTTGTGACCCCATTGTTTGCATTGGAAAATTTGCTTAACGCCGAAGCAAACAAGTTTTAAAAAGCATAAAACTACTGCCTTTAGACTTTTCAACCCTATAAATCGATACAGATTTTTTTATCCAAGCAGTGCAGATCAAGATGAGAGCCTTTACATCTGAATCTACACCGTTTGCCATACTTTTAATGATTTTAGCTGGACCTACTTATATAAAAGAACACAGATGTACAAGTTTAAAGCTGGAAGAACCCACTT